>JAJMCV010000046.1:0-28131 GCA_030573195.1 Nothofagozyma chilensis
TTTTTTTTTTTTTCATCGGATTAATGCTGCATGCTGCGTTTCATCTGGTAGTTTGTGCTGTCAGTTGCTTGACCCATGTCACTCTGGGAAAGTGTTAAAGCGACGAAAATGTCGAGTTACCAGGGCCAGCTTTTGGAGCCCGCTTGACGACCCATTTAGAGTTTGTTTCTCGCTTCTTGTCGCAAAATACCGTTTGAGACGGCGTTGGCCTTGGGGCCGCATCCCATCAAAACTAGAAAAACAGAAGCCAGCTGCCTGCACGGACTCATTGAGTTCACGGTTGCATTCGATGTGTGCAGGAAAAGATTTACCCTCGCACGATAACACATCCCATATCGCTGCGATAATGCACCTTTCCTTGCCAATTCTACTATTACTGATTCTATAGCGCCGAATGTCCCAAATTGCGTAATCTCCAGGCGATTTCGTCCAATGTAGCCTACATAATCGGTATATATTCCAGCGGTTCCCTCATCTGCATTCACAAATATTTTCTCTCCTCTATATACTTTCTAGTTATCACTTCACTTACAATGAGTTTAGAAGAAAAGAAGTTCGAAAACACCTCCCAAGAGGCCGAAGCCCTCAAGGTCAAGGACCTTGAGCTTGAATCCCAATCCCAATCGGGCTCTGAATACCACGACCCAGCTCGTGACTACGTCGACGAATGGAACCCTAACGGTTTAGTCTCTGCCACTGAAGCTGACAAGAAGAACTACCGTAAGATCTTGGGCCATGCCCCAATTGTCGCTTATCTCATGTGTCTTGTCGAATTCGCTGAAAGAGCTTCCTACTACGGTGTCCAAGGTTGTTTGCAAAATTTCATCCAACGTCCATTACCAGTTGGTGGTAACGGTGCCGGTGCCCCACCAAAGAGTAACCCTAACGCTTCCGCCGGTGCTCTTGATATGGGTTTAGCTGCTTCTTCTGCTATCACCCTTCTTTTGACCTTCTTGGCCTACGTCATGCCATTGATTGGTGGTTACATTTCTGATACCAGATACGGTAAGATGAAGTGTGTCTGGGCTGGTACCCTCGTTGGTGGTGTTGCTCACATTATCTTGGTTATTGCTGCTATTCCTTCTGTTATCACTGGTGGCCACGCTCTTGCCCCAACTGTTATTGCTATTATCGTCTTGGCCTGTGGTACAGGTCTTATCAAGCCAAACTTGTTACCACTTTTAATGGAACAATACCCATACGAACACGATGTTCTCAAGGTTTTGCCATCTGGTGAAACCGTTATTGTTGACCGTGAATCTACCTTAGAAAGAATGACCCTTGTTTTCTACTGGGCCATTAACATCGGTGCTTTCTTGCAATTGGCCACTTCTTACTGTGAAAGAAGAGTTGGTTTCTGGTTAGCTTACCTTATTCCAGGTATTGCTTACATCATTGTCCCAATTGTCTTAATTTTCGTTGCTCCAAGAATCCACACTGTTGCTCCAAAGGGTTCTCTTTTCGATGATGTTTTCAAGGTTTTCAGAGTTTCTTACAGAGGTGGCTGGGTCAAGAGACTTAATACCGGTGAATTCTGGGAATACGCAAAGCCATCTGCCATGTACGCCAGAGGTGAACAATACTACGTTGCCAACAAGGAAAATATCATCTCCTGGAACGATCAATTCGTCGCTGACATCAAGCAAACCGTCGACGCTTGTAAGATTTTCCTTTACTTCATCATTTTCAACTTGAACGATGGTGGTATCGGTGGTACCCAAACTTCCCAAGCTGGTGCCATGAGTACCAACGGTGTTCCAAACGATTTGTTCAACAACTTCAACCCTCTTACCATCATTATCTTGATTCCAATCTTAGATCGTATCGTCTACCCAGCTTTCAGAAAGTTCGGTATTACTTTCAGACCAGTCTGGAGAATCGCCTTCGGTTTCGTCATTGCTGCTTTAGGTTCTATGGTCTGTGCTATCTTACAATGGAGAATCTACAAGACCTCTCCATGTGGTTACCAAGCTACCAACTGTTCTGAAGCAGGTACTGCCTTCTCCCCAATCTCCGCTTGGGCCGAAGTCTCTGTCTACATTTTACAAGCTGCTGGTGAATGTTTCTCCAACGTTACTGCTTATGAAATTGCTTTCACCAGAGCTCCAGACAACATGAGAGGTTTAGTTATGGCCTTATTCTTGTTCACTACCTCCATCTCTGCTGCCATCAACGAAGCTTGTTCCGCTGCTTTGATTGATCCTTACCTTATCTGGCCATCTGCTGCTATTGCTATTGCCGGTGTTATTTCCGCTATTGCTTTCTTATACCAATTCCGTAACTTGCACCACGTTATGGCCGTTGAACAAGAAGAAAAGGATGCTCGTAAGGCTTTGAAGGATAAGACTGGTACCGGTTTAGGTTTAACCGCTATCGAGAGTCAAGTCCGTAGTGTTCAAGATTTCCGTAAATAAGTCTTTTATTGATTAGAAGGATTGTTGTGTTTGTTTTGCTTGAGTTTTTATACCTCAGTTTGAAATTTTGCGTCATTCAGCGTTCCTTTTTTAGAGTATGAAAAGTAATGTTTTAGTTAATTGAGATGTAGTTATAGTAGTGGTAGGAAGATCAACTTCTAGTGTGTTTAATGATAGCACGAGCAACACTTGTTTATATTGAGATAAGCTTTTTACGCAGCATGATGCGACACAACCACTTTTGTTTACACAATTTTAGAACGTATTATATTCAAATCAATACTATATATCGCCTCAAAATCATTGCCAAAGCAACCTTAAGTAGCCCCAACCATGTAACTTCTCAATTGGTGGTTCAGGATTCTCATCCACATCTCTAAAAAGAACCTCTAAATCAACATCCTCTGGTCTTATCAATTTGGTTTTCTTGAAGAACTTCCAAAAGAAATATAATATAAATAGTAATGGAATAGTAAAGTAGTTACTGAAGAAGGAAGAGATCTCAAAGTTTCCGTGCAAGAAATTGGGGTATCCTTCTGTCAAGAGAATCAACACTGCAAAGAATAAACTGATCCAGGCACCTTGAGGTGCAAATCTAAACGAGTGGGGCAATCTCGATCTTGGGATTCCCTGCTTTTTCATGGCTCTCGTTAATGCAATATGGTTCAACAGAATAGCAATCAAACCAACCAAGATATTGGAACTGGTCAAGTTTTGGAACCAGCCAAACACATTTGCTGAACTGGACGAGATACTCATATAAGCCAATGGCATGAATATGGCCACCATAATTGCTCCAACATATGGAAGACCTCTCTTGTTTGTCTTAAGAAAGATCTTTGGAGCCTGCTTCTTCACTGCTAAAGCAAAGAGATTTCTTGCACCACCAACAAGCGCAAGATTAGCGGCGGAAAAGGCAGAGGTAAGAACGATGGCATTGATGATATGTGGTAATCCCTTGATACCAGCCCTTCTCATGGCTACAACAAAAGGCGAACCAGTGGAGTTACCAGTTGGGGTAGCAATGCCAGGATCATTGGCAGAAAGAATCATGGTAAGAATAAGAACAGTCAAAAAGTAGAACAAGAACACTCTGTAGAACACTCTCTTGGCTGCCGTGAAGATGGCTCTTCTAGGGTATTGAGTCTCACCACCAAACATTGATATACTTTGAATACCACCAAAACTGTAGACAACACTACTGACACATCTCCAGAAAGCGAGGAACTTTCCAAGGGATCCAGTGGTGTAATATTCCTTGAATGGCGTGGTCCTCCAATATCTGAAACCAATTCTCTCTTGTCCCTTCACTCCACCCAAGTCGATAACCAATCCTGTGATGATCAAACCTAGAATCAACAAAATTTTGAGAATACCGAAGAAGAACTCGATTTCTCCATAGAATCTAATATTGTACGAATTAGTGGCAATAATGATAACACCAAATATACTGATCCATATGGCTGGATTAAGATCTGTCCAATAGGTCATAATGACGGCAGTGGCTGACAATTCATTTGGAATAAGCGACCCATAAACATTTATCCAACCAAGAGCAAAACCGAATGCTTCGTCAACGAAATGTTCAGCCTGTCTCACGGAAGCACCAGTCACTGGCATCAAGGAAGACACCTCAGCATTAGCCATTTGGTTGCAACCGAAGATTATACCAACAAACACATATGCAATCAACATACCAGCGTTACCGGCTAGGGACAAAGTTGCACCAGAAGAAAGGAATAAACCAGTACCAAACACACCAACCAATGCAAGCATCTGGATATGACGCTGCTTTAAACCACGTTTTAAAGACTTATCGTGAGAGAACACATGGTTGTATTCTTCCTCAAGCACACTTTGTTCATCATAGATAATTATATTCTTAGAGTCCTCTTTGAGTTCATCAGGGAAGACCTTTGAAAATTCAGTTGTCAACTTGGCCTTGAGACTGGACATTTTTGCAATGATCTAGTTTCCATCTGGACCAGCTAGGAAGGTACGATTCCTTTAAATATGCCATTATGCTTATCAATTTAGCACCACATTTTTCAAATTCAAATCTTAATCTTGACGCCTGTGTAGGATAAGACACGGAAAATGATCTGGCTCACACAGACAAAAGCCTCTTGCAATGATTACCGTTTCCTACTCAGTTCATTGTGGCACCCATATGGAGTATGCAAGAATAAAACCTTAATGCTATTGATAACAACGACCAAACCGAAACCTTATTATTGCACGAAAAAAGATAAGGCAGCCTATTAGAGTTAGAGATATTTGTTTCGTAGATAAGAAATAAAGGAGGGTACAGAGGGTACTTGCAGAAAAACCAAAAGTGTTTTTTTGCGTCAAGATTGAACCATTGAAGAGTCTAACAAAATGAAATTAAAAATTATGACAGATGTGATATGTGTGGTATATGTGGCAATTTGTGATATTCACAAGAACTGACGATAATGTGCAATAAACTTTAAACAACGAAAGCAATAGTCGCTATGCATGATTTGCAACCTTCTATCGATAAAGGGGTCAATTACTGGCGCGGGTAATACTGTTTAGAGGGAAGAAGAATCTCACGCTGATAAGGATTATAGGGAACAATGAGTTGACAAGCCGAGGTTTATGCTGGCGGATTCATGGAGAGGAAGTGCATAGTTTATAATGGGGCTTCTCTTCTGCAGTAAATCTCATAATTCCAAATTCTTCATAAAAAGTATAAATAGTTATTTCCCGATATAGATACAAATGCATAGTCATTAATAGTGAATTTGGTGGAGCTCACTTCGAAAGGGATGTAGAACTTAATCGTTAATTATATACACGCTGAATATATTGTATTACTCCTATTTTTCTAACTCATAAGCCGTAAGTCTCTCATTTTCACCCATCAAGGGCAAGATAACGCATCAGATAAATCACACCTGCGATAGCAATGATGAAGGACACAATGATTATAAGGGCTTCAGAAATCTCCAAAAGGACTCCTAACACACCCTTCGGAGAATTGCCGCCGATTTTATTGATGATGTAGTACAAGAAGAGGGAGGATGTGAAGGCACCAAATATGCCGTAAACACTTCTATTTATCAACACATCCACCATACCGGGATCTCTCGTGATTTCAATATCTATCCAACGAATAAGATATATCATTGATCCTAATAGAAATACCACAAGAGAGGCGGGAACGACCACCATCAATATTATGGAGAGAAACAAGGATTCGGCCTTTTCCGTGGATTCTTTAGATTGTTTGGCGGATTTGGCCGTCTTGGACTTCTCTTGAGTCTTCTTCGACTTTGGCTCAGCTTTCTTATTGAATTTACTGCCCATCACATACACAACAATGGCTCCGAAGAACACGGTGAAGGAGATCAGGATGACTCGTTTGAGTTTAAGTTCAATATCTTGCGAGTCCATTTTGGCTGTTGAGATTAATTGGGATGAGGGTTCGTTAATATCGCACCTCGTTTGGCCTTTATAAAGAAATTCGATGTTGAATAGATCGTTGTCCCCACCTTCTCGAGCTCATAGCTCGAACATGAGCCCCGCGTCAGGCGAGATGGCTGCTGAGACTTATGCGGGAAGCTGAGCTGGAAAGAGCTCTAAGAGAATGGGAAATCAGAGCAGATCACGAATCGACGACGATTCTACTGACTTGGCGAATGTTCTGACTTTCGTTTACTCAATGGCCTCGTTGGTGTCTTTCCATGTGGTTTTCCGGGGTCCTGGGGCTTCCTCTTCCTCTGCAAAACCTGGTGTGAAGCGACGCATGTCGTGGTGGGGGAGGCGATGACGATGGTATGATAGAGGTCGTATAGAGGGAGCTATGGAGACCGAAATGAATGATTCCAGCCTTTATTTCCCCACGATTTGGATCCTCTTGCTTAGGAATAACTGGCGAGACTCGACAAGATGCATCTCTCTGTCTGATCTATTGATTGTGTAACTCTGTGCATTCCCAGCCCTGATAAAATATAATCCAAATAATCTATTAAGGTGTACATGCGATTCATCAAGGTTCACGTCCGGTAATTCATCACCCCAGATATACTCTTACACATTCTATAAAACTCTTGTAATAATAAACACTCAAATATTTAACGATGTCTGGAACTTGGTCAAATCATGGACCACCATTGCAGCAATTGCTGCTGAAAGAAGCGTAGAAATCGTACCTGCGATCAAACTGGATAGGATCAATCTGGTAATGGCTCTGGATTTATTAGGAGCCAAAGCACCCAAAACCCCAAGTTGAGAACCACAGGAACCAAAGTTTGCAAATCCACACAAGGCATATGTTGCGATCATTTGACCCCTTTTGGACATATCTGGATAATCATTCACAAGTGCTAAATATCCATTAAATTCATTTTGAGTAAGCTTTATGGCGAGAAGTCGCGACACAGCTAAAATTTCATTCCTAGGAGTCCCTAATAAGAAGGCAACGGGGTATAATATGTAGGAGCCCATTAACTCAAGAGTCAAGTTTTCAATGTTCCAGACTTTCCCAAAATATGTCAACACACCATCAATTAGCGCTACCAAGGCAATAATACACAAACAAGAAGTCAATATGTATCCCGCGATTCTCAATCCTAAGAAGGACCCCTTTACGAATGCTTCAATAGCTGTAGAAGCCTGTTCTTCCTCACTACCTTCATCCATTGGTACTTCAATATTACCAGCAGAAACTGACTTCTCGCTCTCAGGATATCTTAATTTCGATACGGCTAAAGAAGCAGGTATGGACATCACACAAGACGAAATCAAAGCTTGTGCATTAAGTCCCATTCCAATATAGGCAACTAACACACCACCAGCAATTGTAGAGAATCCAGAGGTCATAACTTGATGTATTTCTGCATCCGTCAAATATGGCATCAAGGTCTTGATTAAAATGGCTGATTCTCCCATACCAATGAATGGTGAGGCAGCAGCAACAACAGACTCAGCACCAGACACCTTCAATGTCCAGAAGAAGAAAAGTGAGAATTTCTGAACAACCCATTGTATCAACCCATAATGGAACCAAACACTCATGAAAGCAACAAAAAAGATAACACCTGGTAACACACTGAAGAAGAAATATGTGTTATTAGCAGCAATATCCGGGGTAGTCAAAAAGGCAACCCCATCTTTAGCAAAGCCTAACAATTCTCTTGCAAGTGTAGAAAGAAAGTCGAATATATCGTAACCAGCCTTCGTTCTCAAAACGAAAATTGCCACGATGAATTGCATCAACATGCCACCTATGACAGTGTGCCATACTACTTTTGATCTATCATTGCTCGTAAGCCATAACGCAAATATTGCCACCAACACTCCAAGGAAAGCAATTGCTCTATCTTCTCTTTTAGAGTCAGGCGTTTCTTCTGGGACAAATGTCCCCACAAGGAAGACAGCCACAGTGACCAAGGTAGCTGCCAAAAGTCTCGCATTGGGATTAGGAATTAATCTATAGAGAATATCCTCCACTATATAATTCCACAAACGTGCTACATGCTGGAAAGCAATGTGTAAAACTGGAGAATGCCAGGTTATCAATCTCACCATAATCATTATATAGAATATGGTTCTAACTAACCACATGTGACGTTTATCATCTTGGATTAGGAGTGATAGCCAATATGAAGTGAAGAAGCATCCTAAGAAAATGTGAAACAAAGTTGTAAAATGCTTTCTTGACCACCTAATGATTGCACTTTCAGTGATGCGTTTAGGAATAATGGGTTCTTTAACATGTAATTGCTCTTCTTTGATATCCAACTGATTCTTTGAAGGATTATCAGAATCCGAAACATAATTCTCTACCGAGGCATTCTCGATATCAACTGTTGGTTTGGTAGATGCTTTCTCTATCATTTTGACTTCTCGAAGAGATAACTCAATGAATTTTGATACCCAGCAACAGCAGCCAGGAGGGGGATAATCGGCATCTTAAATACAATCCATTCTACATGTTTACTTGCTTCAATCCTTATCAGAGATGGTCATGCCGTGTATTTCAATTTTTGTCCTTTCGGTGCTCTTTGAATGAAAAATCTTGGAAAGGAGGTCTTGGACTACATATTTCTTCTTGGCTTCAAACCTTAAAATGCAGATGCTATAGAGTTGAAGCGTATGAAGGTTCTTTCCTCATATTGAACGGCACGAAGGATATCTCCGAGATAATGATTATAACTGGGATGTGTCATGGGTTTTTCCATAGCAAACTTCAATTCCATTGTTGAAGCTAATCGTCTTTGAAGCTGACCCTATCTTAGCCAATAATCAGTGAACTTCCCCTAATATTGGAAAAAACAGTAGCACAACTACACCATATTAGGAATTCGATGATAAATAGAGTACAATTCTTCTAGAATGTTGCTTACCTTGATATGATTGAAATTCCTTCTAATTAGCAGATAGACAATATAGAACCGGCTATGCACATGTGATTATTGCGATCTTGGCATCGTTTTCAAAGTATGTGTTATGCTAGAGTCTTGTGATAGAAAAAGTACTATCCTTGCAAATTTTGAAGTCTGTCAATGTATTCTTAGTGTACAACGTCACAAATCAAGATTCGTCTGCTCTGTGCTTACCTTGAGATAACCGTATGCATTCAAGTGCGTATCATCATGTTGCTTCAGATGTTGCTGATGGACAGAGATTCTTTCTGACAGGCTCAGCCTTGACTTTATGCTTGGCAGATTTGGACGTGAGTCTTGAACATTGGAGTTGGCAGCTTCAGATGTAACCATATCTGCTTCTACATGTAAATTGGCAACTCGTTATTGAAAATGGTGCAATAAACGTGATTTCGAGATTTAATCCGCTACCAAAAACTGTTAGAATTGTTAAATAATGTTTTCTTGCCAGATTTGGTTGACTGCATCATTCCTGGGCTTACTGACAACTTCAATGATATTTATATCTTACAAGTATTGTTCATTATACATCGAGATTACGATAATGGGAATCAAGGAATGTTTTATTCGATATCTGCAGATAAAGACTCTCATTAAAAAGTAGAGAAATATCTAGAAAGATAAAACAAATTTAATTAAACTATTAATCTTGGTTCTTGTTCAAGTCTCCCAATTCTGCAATAGGCTTTTCGGCTTGTGGGGTAACTCTGAAGGCATGTCTAATCTCTGGAGTATCCCAATCGTATGTACCCGAGTGCACAGTACGTCTGTTGTCCCAGACAACGACAGTATTTGGTTGCCATTTGGCTCTCAATTGAATATCGGTGGAGGTTGCCAAGTGGTTGTATAAGAATCTTAAAAGAGCTTCACTTTCTTCTTCTTTGAAACCAACAACGTTACGGGAAAATTGGCGATTGACATATAATGCCTTTTGCTTTGTAACAGGATGGATACGAACCAATGGATGAATATTCTCGACAGGTTCACGACGAAGGACACCACCACGATGTGGTGCACCATCGGCCTGGGCAACTGCGGAATGGAGCACTTTTAACCCATCGAGACGTTTCTGGAACTCAGGAGATAATCTGTTGTATGCTTCAACAGTATCAGCAAAGAGAGTATCTCCACCAGATTCTGGGCCTTGCACAACAGTGAAGAAAGTAGTTCCTGGTGGCTGTTTCTCGTAGGAAACATCACTATGCCATCCAACACTCGAAGTTCTCGAACTGTATGACAATTCGAAGTCACCCTCTTTTGCACGACGATGGACAACATGAAGTTCAGGATAGCCTTTTGGAGAGCCGGAGACTGGATGAATGTGTGGTCTACCAAAGTATTTACCATAGTTGACGGCATACTCAGGACCCTTTGTTGCAAAATTCTGGTTTCTAAAGATGACAACACCTCTCTGAGCAACAAACAAAGCTAATTCATCCTTTCCCTTATCATTTAATTCAGTGAGTTGGATACCAGTGATCTCGGTACCAAATTTTGGGGTGACATCTACCTTGGTAGCACCAGCTGGTAACAAATTTGGGAGGTTAGAGTCAGCGAAAGCTCCACGATCGTGATGCTCGAAGTACTCTAATGGTTCGTACTGTTGCTTTGGGTCCCATGAAGGAGAATATTCTGGATGAGACAATCTAGCTATATCTTCCTGTGGAATATTGAATACTCCATCTTCATCTTGCTCTTTCTTCGAGGCGAGAAGGGCACGGGTCTTTTTAATTACAGAAGTCATTAAACTGTTATTGTGATATATATCATTAAAATCACTTATTCAAGGGGATTTCACTTCGCTTTAATACTATATCCATATCTCTGCTTAGCTTTTGTATAACCCTTTGTGGCTTATCCCTTAAAGCCACTATGCCACAGAATCCAATGCCAAAAAGCCCTTTGAATGATGCACTTATTACGTGGCAGGCAGTATGTAACATATTATAAGCTTTAATTTACGCCTGAATCACGTTTAAGCTTATCGTACTGCTGGTGTGGCTTGGAAGATCTTACTCTAGATTCAATGCAATGAAACATGGATTAATTTACCAACAATCAAGGGAACCATTGAATGAGTAAATGTAAATTAATATTAATCTCATTCCATTCAGAATATCATCCAAATTACATCTCTTGATTATGTCCAGATAAAAAAATCGATCCTGTGATGGACAAAAGGTGCAGATACTCAATATCTCACTTAAACAATACCAAAAGAGGTAGATTGTTTGTCAGTTTCAATTTCAAATTCGTCAGGTTAGTTGAAATGATCAAATCTCTTAAGCATCTTGCACTTGAAGGACATCGTTCTCCATTCTTAACAAACGGAGCCCTTTCAATATACACTCGAGAGAACCGCCACATGAAACGCAGGGAAACCTCATTATCGAAGAGAGCCACACATGATCATTTTTAGAGAGCTTGCGCACAGTAACCCCTTTTTTGCATTTCTTCAAAGTAGAGGAAGAATACCCTCTCGGATAAAGTTGCAAAGAAATCGTCTTATCTCAGAGGGGTTCCCTTGGCATTAAACAAAGCCACCACTTCTATCAAGCCATAATGTGATACAACATACTAGGAATGTTGTGGCGGTATCTTTTTAATTACTCATTGATGCGATGGCCACAGCATCTATTGCCAATTTTGCTGCATTCTAAGTAGACCACATGTGTGTGGCTACATTGTATGGCAGATGATGCAACCAGAAGCTGCAGTTGCAGCCATTTCATCCCTGTTGCAAAATCATGATTTGATTAATACCTCTCGCTATAAATATAAATGTATGGGATAATGAATTTCTAACATTCACAGTATTCAATAATAGCTTCAACTAACCAAAATAATGTCTCCAGCAGATAGATCTTCAAGCGAAAGCGTTAATCCTGTGCTGAAAAAGGATAATGTGGTAGAGAAAATCGAGTCAATTTCTAGCGAAGAAAGTGATTTAGCCAAAAATCCATTTTTGGACCCCAAAGTGGCTGATTACTATAGAAATGTTTATGAAAAGTCTGAGTACGAATGCCGTCATGTCTTCGATCCTCACTTCACCTGGACTGAAGAGGAAGAGAGAAAGGTAAAGTGGAAGTTGGAGTGGAGAGTCGCTATCTTTGCTTGTACCTGTTTCGTTGCTTTACAAATTGATAGAGGTAATTTAGGTCAAGCGGTGTCTGATAATATGCTTGACGATTTAAATATGACCACTGATGACTACAATTATGGGAATACTATCTTCAAGGTTGCATTCTTGTGTGCAGAATTACCTTCCCAGTTAGTTTCGAAGAAGATCGGCCCAGATAGATGGATTCCTGCGCAAATGATCTTGTGGTCTATCGTTGCTATGGCTCAAGCCGGATTGAGTGGAAGAAAGTCATTCTTCGCTACTCGTGCCATGTTGGGTCTTTTGGAGGGAGGATTCATTCCAGATATGGTCTTGTTCATGTCATACTTTTACACTGCTGCAGAATTGTCAATGAGATTAGCTTGGTTTTGGTGTTCCCTTTCTATTACTGGAATCTTGACATCTATCTTAGCATTCGCTATCTTACATTTAAGAGGAGTACTGGGCTGGGGTGGTTGGCAATGGCTTTTCTTATTAGAGGGACTATTTACTTTGATAATTGGAATTATGGCTGCTTTCATTATGGTTCCTTCTGCTGTTCAAACTCAAACAAGATGGAATAAAGATGGATGGCTTGATGAAAGAGAACAAAAACTTGTTGTTAACAGGATCCTAAGAGATGATCCATCTAAGGGTGATATGAACAATAGACAGGCCATAACAATATTTGCCTTACTCAAATCGATGGCTGATTATGACTTATGGCCTATTTATATTATAGGATTGCTTGCATACGTTCCTACTGGTACAGTTGGTAGTTATTTGAGTTTGACATTAAGACACTTGGGTTTCAGTACATTTAACACAAATTTATTAGGTATTCCGCTGAACGTCATTCATATAATCAATCTTCTCCTCGTTACTTGGCTTTCTGAAAGAGTGAAGGAAATTTCATTGGTGTGTTTGACCTTGCCATTTTGGACTGTGCCATTATTTGCCGTCATTAGATGGTGGTCAGGTAGCATGGTAAACCCTTGGGGAACTTGGGCCGTTTGTGTTATACTTTTGGGGTACCCTTATATTCATGCAATTTGTGTTTCTTGGTGCTCAAGAAATTCAAATACTATTCGTTCGAGAACAGTTTCTGCAGCATTGTATAACATTTGTGTTCAACTCGGAGATATAGTTTCTTCCAACATTTATAGATCAGATGATGCACCTTATTATCACAGAGGAAACAGACAATTGTTCTTCTTGGCTATTTTCATGATTCCAATCTTCCTTTTGACCAAAGTATACTACGTGTGGAGAAACCATTCCAGAGACCAAATTTGGAATGCAATGTCAGAAGAAGAGAAGGAGACCTATCTTAACACCACCAAAGATGAGGGTAATAAGCGTTTAGATTTTAGATTTGCTCATTAGAATAGACATTATTTGCGTATTAAAATAATATTTGTAACTGTTTTGTAGTTGTTCTGGAATGGGTAACTGATATCGAGAGATGTGTCTAAACAGACGGAAGAAGTTGCTGCATGGAATCCTGTACTCTCGTTAAAGATATTTTCTACTATCTTCAGACAGTGGTTACAACTAGAGGGTTCCATCTTGATGTTCGCTTGAGTATGATTTTTATGAATACTGACGGAAGGAAAATTCACTCATCTTAGACATCTTACAATATGGATAATCAATTCCACTTCTGATTTTTACTATAAATAGCACAGCACGAGGTCAACCCGAGAAGTGCTTATACAGCAATAGGAAAGTACTCGGTAACTAAATCATCCTCTCCTTCTTGAAGCGCATCACTTTTGATGAACTGTAAAGGATTCTTCAAATCATAATGACCACAGAATGGATCACTAACCGTCAAACCCAAAGCTTTCAAAACGGGTGTAGAGAGAGACCTGAAATATTCAATTGGAGTTCCCAAGAAAACATTTTCTTCTTGTCTCAAGGTTCCTTGAGTCATGAACAAGATGGTAACAATACGATGTTCATCAGTAGTGGTGTTAGCACTTCCACCATGGAAGCATGAAGCCAACATAAAGAAACAATCACCAACCTCCAATTCAGCATAAACACATTCTTCCTCTTTTGGGATTCTGAAATGATCCCACAAGTGAGAACCAGGAATGAATCTTGTAGCACCATTTGCTTTGTTAGTTCTTGACAATGCCACAACTGTTCCAACAGCAGTTTCACGACCAAGTTCAAATTTATCCATCTTACGACGAATATTATGGTGAAGGAAGTCATCTCTGTGCAAAACTTGATCTCTGGCACCTGGTCCAATATCAAAAGTGATAGTAGAATTGTGTTGAGCTGGAGAATAACCGGAAGTAACGTGGTTACCGACAACGAAATGGTTCTTCTTGGCTAAGAAATGATCAGAGACAGCAAGATTCAATGGATGAACCAACATCTTTTCAGCAGCAGTTTTTGATTTAACACAAGTTCTAGCCGCTCTTCTGGTTTCGGAGGGGAACGACTCACCTTTCCAAGCTTCGTCTTCATCCAAATACGGTCTCATATCAGCCAATATTTGCGCAGTATCTTCAACTGGTAAGTAATTTCTCACAAAACATCCTCCATAGGTTTCCAACTTCTCAATAATCTTTTCGGCGGTCACAGGCTCCGAAACGGTAAGATCCTCTTTAGTGACAACAAGATTCCGGTCGTCAGGAACTGACTGTGTCTTAACCTGGGTTGCTCCTTCTAATTCCACTAATTGAATCTTAGATTCAGTAAGGGAGAAGTGAGATTTGTTGGGTGTTGCAATTTCTGTCATTTTTGATAGTATTGGAGAGTAAAAGCATTTAGTAACTTGTGGCAAAGTCCATCGTTAAATACTAGTACTTTCTGATAATCTACATGACTAATCATCATCTCATCTTGAGTGAAGAGGTTGGTATCTGTTCTCCAATACACGAGCATTTCCTTTATAGGAAGTTTGGAGAGAATATAGTTACGTCGTACTTACTCGTAAATTCAATAAACCTTCCCTAGAGCATATCACATAATTACGAGGCTAATTCGTAGCTACTTTCCTAATTAGTAGTCAATTTTGCACGGTCTAAAGGGTTACATAGAAGAGACGTAGCCACTTTCTGGATCAGTTATCTGTTTGGGAAAATGCGAGGAGATTATGCGGCTGGTCGCAGCTACTTTCTTAAATGAATCTTGGCTGCATTAGATTATGCGGGTATGTCGTAGCTACTTTCCCGATTAGTATACTGTCCAATTTTGGTTCTCTTATCAGTGGGAGGTGTCTCTTTCATCATTATAAGCGTGTTAGTGTACTGTTAAATTTCCTCCCCAAAACAGATTCCACGGTTCAGTCATGCTCTTATCAGTTCTTATCATCTACTTCTGGATATATTACGTCCTAATCACATGAAATAAAGGCTGATAAGCCTGTGGCTGCAAAACCCCACCGAAGTTCCGAATCATGGTGCATAACCTAAATGATATCTATCTGATTTGGGAGACCTATGACGAAACTCAGCGATGTGGGACACGTTCAAAAAGGAAGCGCATATATGACGAACATCTATAAATACAGGTGGGCAGCGGTATGATGTGAAACTGATAGTATCACTTATATTAGGAGATATTTCGAACAACATGGTGTTGCAGTCAGTCAAATCAATGGGTGAAGAACATCTCAAAGCTATTTTGTCTAATAAATCAGCGGTTAGAACTCACATTGATGCGAAGAATGCCATAGATGATAATGACTTACTAGCTGAGATCGGCTATAAAGCTGAACTAAAACGGACTTATTCGACTCTTGAAGTGTTTGGTATAGCATTTTCTATAATGGGTCTTTTGCCGTCCATCAGTACCACTATTGCTTCAGGATTGATGGGGGGCCCATCTACTTTGGTTTGGGGTTGGTTATTATCGGGCTGTTTGATTCTTTTCATTGGTTTGAGTATGTCATGGTTAGCTTCCTCCTTGCCAACTAGTGGTGGTCTTTATTATTGGACTAATTACTATGCTCCAGATTCAATCAGAGTCCCCTTGAGTTTTTTTATTGGATGTTCTAATACACTTGCTACGACTGCAGGTTTATGTTCTATTAATTATGGGTTTGCAACAGAAATATTGTCCGCTGTTTATATAAATCGAGATGGTGATTTTCTTATTACAAATGCAAGAATATATGGGGTTTTTGCTGCTTGTGTTGTTTCTCATATTGGAATTTGTTGCTTGGCCTCGGCACATGCTTCCAAATTACAAACATTTTCAGTAGTTGTCAACCTGTCTATTGTTATTTTGTTCATCATTGCAATGCCCATTGCTGGAAGAGGGCATTTCAACGATGCCAAATTTATCTTTGGAAATATACAGAACTTTTCGGACTGGCCAGAAGGTTGGACTTTTATGTTAGGTTGGATGCCGGCAATTTGGACAATTGGAGCCTTCGACAGTTGTGTCCATATGAGTGAAGAAGCCAAAAATGCTTCAAGAGCTGTTCCAATCGGTATTATTGGTTCGATCACTGTCTGTAGTATCTTTGGATGGATAATTTGCATTATTTCGGTTGCGGTTGTTGGAGATTTAGAGGGCGTTTTAACAACACCTACTGGTCAAGTTATGGCCCAAATCATCTATGATACTATGGGAAAGAAGTGGGCTGTGGCGTTCATGTCATTAATTTCATTCGGTCAATATCTTATGGGAGCATCAATTTTAACTGCTGCCTCAAGACAAATTTGGGCTTTTGCCCGTGATGATGGTTTACCCTTTGTATACGACTATGTGAAAGTGGTTAATCCAACATTGAAAGTCCCAATCAGAGCAACTGTATTTGGTGGATGTCTTAGTTTATTGCTAGGATTATTGGTACTTATTGGTCCAGTTGCTGCCAATGCATTGTTCTCTTTGGGTGTTGCTAGTATCTATTTAGCTTGGGGGATGCCTGTTCTTTTGGTGATGACTTCAGGTCGTAAGAAGTTTAGACCCGGTCCATTATATCCTGGAGATGTTATATTCTCTTTGGTGAACTGGGTAACAATATTTTGGATTTCATATGTTATTTTGATGTGTATGTTCCCATCAGTCCGTGAAGTGGACAAGGAAAGCATGAACTATACTGCAGCCATTAATGGTGGCTGTTGGATATTGTCGATCCTTTATTACTATACCTATGGTTACAAGATTTACTCTGGGCCAAAGTCCAATCTTGGAAGTGATGACCCCTATGCAGATGCTGAAGTCCTTGAATCAACCGGATCTACAAGTGATATTGCAGTGGATATTGTCAATGATAAAGAGATGAAGGGTTAATTAGGATAATGTACTTTTTTGTTAGTATTCTGTAGTTTGTTTAATTACGAGATAATGGATACCAGACTGCAAGATTCGATTACAATGTGGTGAAAGTTAGAATATTCCATATCCAGAATAACAGTGGTTATAACTCAACAAAAAAAAAGAACAAAGCCAATTTCCCAATTCGTGATAAATAAAACGTTTCGAAGATATAACGGCCCGCACAACCGTCTCCGAAATAATAAATTTTCACATGCAAAGGGAACTAATAATAAATCACTTATCAGATAATCATCACGTGATCATTTTTCGTTATCTACTTCACTACCACCAGTTAAAAGTTAAGTTCACCAGCATTTATGTACATTAGCCTGCAATGACGATACGAAGAACTACAACCGGTTGTTGGACGTGTCGAAAACGGTGGGTGTTGCATTTATGAATGAAATGATATCTCCCAATACTAACTGAGCCAGCCATAAGAAATGTGACGAGACCAAGCCTTTTTGCACCAATTGTGCTAAATCGAGGAAGAAATGCGAGGGCTATTCTATTAGACTTACTTTTGATGTAGATGATTCGCGAAATAAAAAGCGACTTGATAGAAATGGAAAGGATTCCATTTGTTTCGTGGGGAAACCCACAAGAGCCCCAATGGAGCCTCTACCGGAGACTTTGCCGCCCCCGATCACTCTAACCGATAAGGATATAGAGCTGAGCAAAGTCGAATCAGATTTGATGGAAGTATTTGGAGTCGAGTTTTCCGAGTTGGATATAGCCATCACAGATTTCATGGATAAAATCAAGGACTACGAGCTACCACCTGATCCAGATAATCAGGATAAACTTCTTTCAGGGTCTTTTCCCAACCTCGGCGAACATCGTGAGAACATGCTATTAAACCATTTCCTCGAGGTAATGACACCATACATGGATGCGCAAGTAAATACCACCTGGCCAACGATCTTCTTAAAGTACTGTGATTTCGACTTGGTTAAAAGTTGTTTCATTTCCCTTGCGGGCATACATTTGTACAATATGGAAAGTAAGGCGAGTGGATGGCTAGATAATCAGTATTTCAAGCTAAGTATATGTTATTTGACTAATATCATGGAAATATTTATGAAGCGGATCAGCTCAAAGAGTTTTGAAATCGACAAGCTAAACCATCCAGAAATTATTTTAATATTAATTTACACATATATTGTTTTCGTGTTGTTAGAAAGTGGTAAAAGTCATGCTACCAGAAAGCTCTTCCAGGTGTTTGGTGCCTATAGTAATAGTGAAGTTTTCCAACAGACTATTTGTTGTGATGATAATATTCGAATCCTTGTCACCGCCCTATCATGGTTTGATACAATATCAGCAGTGGTATCCAATGATTGCCGTCTTCCATATTGTAATCCCAAATGGTATGGGAACAGAGATAGTAATATTTCAACGCTAACAGTTATGGGATGTCCGGGAGAGATATTTGTGGTTTTATCTAAGATTTGCTACCTAAAAAACGACAAGGTTAGTGCCTATGATAATTTCGGTGCTTTTCATAAATTGGAGAGCGAAATATTGAGATATAGGAGCTATTTGCCTTATTCGCTTTATTCACCGTCTCGAGCTGCTTGCACCCAATGCTGGTCATTGGCCACTTACATCGAGCTTTGCTTATTGTTTAAACCTCTAAACCAAGAACTTATTCAATCATTAGTGATTGAATTCATATCCGTCTGTTCGGTGCTTGACCCGACAGACAATATAGTAAGTCAGTTGGTATATCCAATCTATATCACCGGATGTTGCTGTTCAAAGAATGAAGACCAAATTGAGTTGGGGAAAATCATTGATGGATTCTATGAGATGTCACATATCGGTACTCTTAGAACTTTGAGGGACTTCTTAAGGGGCCGTTGGGAGAGTGATTGCGATTTAGAGGAATACAAGAGGAGATCTTGGGATGGTGACTATCTCCCATTATGAAGACCATTCTGGAAACATATTGGTGATATGCTACTACTTTTACTTGGAGGCCACGACATAAACTTGGTATATAACACTTTTTCAAATTCCCACTGTATTAATGACAATGTAATATCTAATGGCTCATGCTGGAAAGATAAAGATCTCTCAAATCAGAATGCTCATATTACTCTCGAAGTGACGATTTTAAACTGAATACATTCTAATTCTAAAAGTCCAAGCTCAGATTTATTCAAATCACTATATGATCTTAATTGAATCTTAATCAGATAATAATAGACTTAGGTCAGTTTACAATGCCGATTTCTGCATCAAACAGCCAGTTGCATTATATCATCATCTTACCGAATCATCGACACTTAATAATAATTATTGATCTATGTTAACGTTAGACGGACACTGTATGGATAGTTTCGAGAGCATATAGAAAGTCGTAGTTAGTTTCCTAATTGGTGGGAGCTGTACATATTATGCAGAGAGTCGTAGCTAACTTCCTAATTGGCAGAAATGCCAGTAAAATTATGCAGCTTGGGGATAACTTCATTCGCCATTAATGAACATCCCCACGGTTGTGCCAACGATTCGTAGCTACTTTCCCAATTAGTCAAGTAGAGGAGCTTAGTGTTTATTTTTCCCTCCTTTGCTTGCAAATTGCATAGTATTCTGCAGATGTTTCCGCACGGTCTAGAAATGCCTTACTTGGAGCCTTATATGCAGCCTCAAATATCAAGTTGAAAGAGTCAGTAATATATAAAATCTCGCGTTTCCCTTCATTCAAATATCTTTAATACAGTAACAATCTCATCGACTTCTTACGACCTCAAACCCAAAATCCAAGTTATTTCCAAATGTCAGTATTCATCACAGGTGCGACCGGCTTCATTGCCCAACATACAATTCAAGCTTTATTAGATAAAGGTTACACTGTGGTTGGAACTGTAAGATCTACCTCGAAAGGTGAGTTACTCAAGTCCAAGTTTGGTGAAAAGTTCTCCTACGAATTAGTCACCGATTTCTTGGCTGAAGACGCCTTCGATAAAGCTTTAGAAGCACATCCAGAAATTAAAATCCTCTTACACACGGCTTCTCCAGTCGCATTCAGTGCGGAAGATAATGAAAGAGACATCTTGCTTCCAGCGATTAACGGTACTAAGAATATCTTGAAAGCTACCAAGAAATATGCTCCTCAAGTCGAGAGATTCGTATACACTTCGTCAGTTGTCAGTCTTTACTTGTTTGGTCATGACTTAGACCCCTCTTTAACTTATAACGAAGACTCATGGAACCCAATCACTTATGAAATTGCTAAAACTAACGGAGGTGCTGCTTATCTCGGCTCCAAAACCTTAGCCGAAAGAGCTGCTTGGGAATTCATTGAGACCGAAAAGCCAAACTTCAGCTTATCAACAGTCCTCCCCTCGTACGTATTTGGTCCTCAGTTATTTGAAGAAGATGTTGCTGGTGGGTCCAACTTCTCCAAAGAAATCATCAATACCTACATCCAGTCCAAGAAAGATGAGGCACCTCCACAAAGGTATGGTGCATTTGTCGATGTTAGAGATGTTGCAAAAGCTCATATTGCTGCTTTTGAGGAAGAAGAAGCCAAAGGTCAAAGATTGGTTGCTTCATATTCTCCATTCACTGAACAAACCATTTTGGATATCTTGAATGACAACTTTCCGACCTTGAAAGGAAAAATTGCGGTCGGTACCCCTGGGTCTGACATGAAACTTTTTTACCAAATGAGCAGTCTTGATAATTCCAAATCAAACAAAATCTTTGGGTTTGATTATATTTCCTTAAAGAATTGCATTATTGAAACTACCCAACAAATTATTGGCTAGAGACATTGGGGTCGATTGAGAGAAATTATGCGATAAATATTAGAAATCTTATACATAAAATTCATATATTAGTGGAGAGTTAATCCTTGTACAATTCTGTAGTGAAGTGGTCTCTGGACTCTATATTAAAATTTTTGCTAGAAGTAATATCTCGAGGAACTCTGGATGATGATAATATGATGTAGTAATATATGGAGTAAAAGATATTACATGTTGTAAATGTGTGACAAGTTTTTAGACTCCAAAAATGGCTTGATATTTTCAAATTACTTTTTCTGTAAAACTAAACTTCTGCAGAATTGATTAAAGTATTGCAGACAAATAAACTAAAAATAATTTTAAGATTTTTTGATGGTTGATCTCTGGAAATTCTATCAATTATTACTAAAATTTAACTACTCAGAATCATATATTTTAACTACACAGATAATTTCCGATCAATTAGATTGATAACAATGAACACATAAATAGGTGCTCTAAATCAGCCTGCAAAGAGATCCTCTGAAATTGAGGGAGACTCAAGTATTGGATAAATTAACCTCCACCATAACTATCTCAATCTATCAGTTCAGCAACAAATATATTATATAAATGAATAATCTCGTATTTCCCCATTCATCAAGATGGATGGGTTGAAGCACGTGATGATGCGTTTGCGTGCTGCAAACTACAGATTCCAGAAGTCTGATAAGAGATACCAGAAGAAGAAATGAGTTCCTATGTTCAAACTTAAATGCAGATTTAATTACAATGGCGCCAAGATCTACAACCGGTTGTTGGACTTGCAGAAAGCGGTTAGTATTATCAATTGTGATGGTCACAAAATTTTCAATGCAACTAACTCCTCCAGTCACAAGAAGTGCGACGAAACTAAACCCATCTGCACCAATTGTATTAGTTCGGGTGCGAGTTGCGAGGGTTATTTGATAAGACTCAGGTTTGATGTAGATGATTCCCGAAATGCTAAAAGACGCGATAGAAAAGGAAACGATTCAATTTGCTTTGTGGGGAAGCCCACCATAGCTCCTAGACAACCTCGCCAACAAACAATTCCACCCAGATCTACGTTGATTGACAAGGGTATTGATGTCAGTGAAGTTGAATCCGATTTGCTAAAGGTGTTTGGAGTGGAATTCTCTGCATTGGATCTCACAATTACAGATTTTATGGATAAAATCAAGGATTATGAATTACCGCAGGATCTTGGAGAGCATGATCAAATTCTTTCGGGGACCTACCCAAATCTAGGTGAACAACACGAAACTATGTTATTAAAACATTTTCTTGAAGATATGACTCCATTTATGGATGCACAAGTCAACACTACATGGTCCACTATATTCTTGAAGTACTGTGATTTCGAAGTAGCTAAAAGTTGTTTTATTTCTCTCGCAAGTATACATTTGTACAAAATGGACAGGGAGAATAATAAAGGACTAGATAATCAATATTTCAAGCTAGGTATATGCTATTTGACCAATATCATGGAAATCTTCATGAAGCGAATCAGCTCAAAGAGTTTTGAGATAGACAAACTAAAACATCCAGAGATAATATTGATATTGATTTACACATATATTATATTTGTTTTACTAGAAAGTGGCAAAAGTCATGCCACCAGAAAGCTCTTCCAGGTATTTGGATCCTATAGTAATAATGAAGCTTTCCAAAAAACGATTCGATCTGACGATAACATTCGGATTCTAGTGACGGTTCTATCTTGGTTTGATACCATATCTGCAGTAGTATCCAGCGATAATCGCGTTCCATATTGTAATCCGAAATGGTATGGTAACAGAGATAGTAGTATTTCAACTTTGACAATTATGGGTTGCCCGGGAGAGATATTTGGGGTTTTATCGAAGATTTGCTATCTCAAACAAGATTCTTCCAATCTCAGCATCTACAACAATTTTGATACGTTCCACAGTTTAGAAGGTGAAATTTTGAGATACAGGAGCTATGTCCCCGCTCCACTTTATTATAAGAATTCGAGAGTAGCTTGTGCTCAATGTTGGTCAATAGCAGCTTACATGGAACTATGTTTATTATTCAAGCCCATCAACCAAGAACTTATCCAATCTTTAGTGTTCGAATTTATATCAGTTTGCTCATTTCTTGATTCAGGAGAGGATATTGTGAACCAAATGGTATATCCAATTTACATTACGGGATGCTGTTGTTTGAGAGCCGAAGACAAATTGGAGTTAGGAAAACTAATGGATAAATTTTACACAGTATCACATAGCGGTACTATTAGCAGTTTGAAGGAATTCTTGGAGGGTCTCTGGGTGAGCGAATATGACTTGGAGGAGTACAAGAGAAGATCATGGAATGGAGATTATCTTCCATTATAGAAGTCGAATCTGATGTTTGACGTGATATAGATATACGTTTTAGAAGACAAAATGTGTATTGGTCATATTGTAGCTGTAACTATTAATAGGAATCAATCATATGTCAGTTACTCAACAAAGGGATAACTTTCAGTCCATAAATCCGAGTCTTCCTGTTGGAACTCTTCTGGTTTGATGAAATGCAAGGGATTTTTCAATTCATAAAACCCACAGAAAGGTTCACTAACCGTCAAACCCAAAGCTTTCAAAGCAGAAATTGAAAGAGACTTGAAATATTCAATTGGGGTTCCCAAGAAAATATTTTCCTCTTGTCTCAAGGTTCCTTGAGTCATGAACAAGATAGTAAGAATACGATGTTGATCGGTTGTAGTGTTAGCACTTCCACCATGGAAACAAGAAGCCAACATAAAGAAACAATCACCCACCTCCAACTCGGCATACACACATTCTTCTTCCTTTGGTTTTCGAAAATGGTCCCATAAATGAGAGCCTGGAACAAATCTCGTAGCCCCATTTGCTTTATTAGTTCTAGATAAACCTAAAACTGTACCGACAGCTGTTTCGTATCCATGTTCATATTTATCCATCTTGTGACGGATATTATGATGAAGTAGATCATCTCTGTGCAACACTTGATCCGCGGCGCCTGGCCCAATATCAAAAGTGATAGTAGAATTGTGTTGGGCTGGAGAATATCCAGAGGTGATCTTATCACCCACAATGAAATGGTTCTTCTTACTTAAGAAGTAATCAGAGACAGCGAGATTCAAGGGGTGGGCCAAAAACTTTTCAGCGGCAGTCTTCGATTTAACACAGGTTCTAGCAGATCTTCTGGTTTCAATTGGGAAGAAGTCCCCCTTCCAAGCAACATCCGCATCTAAATATGGTCTCATATCTGCTAGGATCTGTTTTGAATCCTCAACACTCAAGTAATTTCTCACAAGACAACCACCATAGATCTTCAATTTGTCAATGATCTTTTCGGCAGTCACAGGTTCCGAGATGACAAGATCTTCTGCAGTGACATTGAGAGTCCTGTCATCAGTAACAAACTGAGCCTTGGCCTTGGTGATACCTTCGACTTCGAAAAGCTGTATCTTCGATTCAGTGAGTGAAAAGTGCGATTTGAGAGGAACTTGAATCTCTGTCATTTTGCTATGATGTCAAAATATTCCATCACCAAGATAACGGGAGATCTATGTTTAAATAGTATATCAATGCATTTCTTGGTTTACATTGGTCATCCTATCTGAAAGTTCAGTTACGATAGCCAGCCAAATTACCTTTATAAGAAGTTAGAAGAAGATGCTGCAGAGATATCGTTACCTTCCTAATTGGGAACCGCATTTTTATCCGGCTGTTACTGCTGTATTCAGCCTTATCGAATCTTGAATCAGTACGTGTTATTTAACAAGATTATTTATCAGCCTGCACTACAAGTGGAATATAGTTTGAGGTGGGCGTTAACCTCCCAATTTAGATTTAAGCTTTCCGAAGCGTAACCCTGAGCTACTGAGGTGGTGAAGGTTCGATCCAATATAAAAGTAATGGTTGCCAGTGAAAAATGAAAATTGTGCGACAATCGCTCTCTATTACAAGATGGTTGTGATGATTAACTGCAGGGGGACTCCCTTTGAAGTAAGTGCTAGTTGTGCATGGATTACAAGTCCCAAGTAATAGTTAACTGACAGGTTTAGATGGGGCTCGCCCACGGGAAATATGCCAAGCAACAGATTAACAACATGATAGAGCTCTATCGTGGCTACTTCATGGAGTGGAATGGACTTGATTGGGACGAATTGAAGGAATTGGCAAAGGCCTACGATGTAACCTTGAAGGAAAAAGTAGACTTCCTCTATGAAGAGATGGGGGGAATCGCCAAGGGCGCAGACGTCGACATTCTCGACATTATCTTATTGAATGCTCGTTACGAACTTGGATTGGCTGGAAATGCAGCACAGAGAACCAAGAAAGATTTGGCGGTCATTGACGGTTGCACCACTTTTGGCTGTAAGACAGGAGGTGAACAATGGGTGGCTCAAAATTGGGATTGGCAATCAGAAGTTCTCCCAAATATGGTTTACTTGAATTTGGAGCCAGCCGATACTTCTTTGCCCAGAATGAAGGTTGTCTGCGAGGCAGGTCTTCTTGGACAGACTGGATTTAACAATTATGGTGTCTCCGTGGTAGTTAATGCCCTCCATGCCACTATCTTGGATACTTCCAAAATCCCATGCATGGTGATAAGAAGAGCAATGCTTGCACAGAAGTCAGTCAAAGATGCATTGAAAGTCATGGAAGGATTGGGGGTTTCTGCCTTGAGTCATATCTTGATCGCCGATAATGACGATCAAGTCTCAATTGAAACTTCACCAATCGAGCCATCCTTCATATACCCAGTGGAAGGAAAATTGACACATTCCAATCATTGTGTTGCTACACCTAAAGACATCGAAGAAGTTACTGCAATTGGCGACTCTCAGTTTAGACTTGGACGTATTAGACAGCTATTGGATGGTGTTGCTGTTCCTTCAAGAGAAGAATTTGTCAAGATACTTTCCGATACGGAAGGATTTCCGAATTCTATCAACCGTTACAATGATAAGAAGAAGATTGGTGGGACTGGTTCCTATCAGACATGTTATACCACGATCATTAATCTGACTAAGAAATGTGCTCAAATTACCTTTGGAAACCCAACGGAACCAATTTATAAGATTTCAGTTGGCTTTGGAATAAGCGAAGAGGGAGTTGAATATGCCAATAAGTAGAATATGGAAGGTGAGACTGAGGAATAAGTAGCATGAATCGTAAAATGTAAATGAATAGCTCATTGCTTTTATTTGGCAAATACTCTTGTATCTTTACATCAACACTCATGGTTTCTCCTTTTGCTCGCTAAACTCAGTATTTTTTGGACTCTACCGCTATTTCTACTCACAGAAATATTTATTTTTATAGTTCAATAGTGGTTTGGTTTAAGAAAAAAATGTGGAATAGTAGATATATATTCCTTGGATACTACATTATTATCTAAAAATAAACTGATATTAAACTTCCTACCCAAGACCTATCCTAATAAACATACCTAAAACCCCTGTTCTCCTTGTCTGTCAAATCCTTGAATCCGTCAAGAACCGCCTGCTCTCTAATCTCGTCAGTATATCCTCCAGATTCCTTGTCTCTCAAACGATTCTCATACATCAAGCATAATCTATAAACTAAGATTATTACAATTGCTGCCCCGTAACAAATTGTCATACCGATGATTCCAGACACATACTTGGGTGCCTGGTAAGCATAGAAAATATTAGGCCCAATAATATTTCCAACGGCATACATCGTGAAATAAGCACCATTGGTAAAAGCCCTCTTGGAATGACCAGCAACATTAGCCGCTAACAAAACCCAAGTTAAAATAATCGGAGCTCCACCTATTCCTTGCAACCATGTGCATCCAACCAAAGACCATTTATGATCTAATCCTATAGTATGAATACCTATCAATCCAACGAAACCAGGGATACACATCACAGCATATAAATAGCATCTTAAATCTTTGAATGTAATGGCTGCAACACCAGTGACGAAGACACAGAGGAATTCCAAGGCACCTGTAGGCAATTGTAGAATGGTAGCTGAAATTCCTGAAAAACCAAATCCCTTGAATAAAGCGGACTGGAAGTTGGAGACCCCACCATTAATCACACCGAAAGCGAGACCCAACAAAAGATAGAAGTATGTTTTGTAGTCCTTCATCGCCTCAATTGCTTGGTAGGATTTGAAATGAACATCTTTAATCCCCATATTATTCCTCGAGATACGTTCAATAAGTATGGCTTTCTCTCTTGGAGATAAAAATCTGGCATTTGTGGGTGAATCTGGACAAAACCAAAAGAAAACGAAACACCAGACGAAATTAATAAGACCAATGAGCAAGAAGATTAATTTCCAAGACTCGAGAGACGAATTGGTCACATGCCCCAACCCATATGCTAATAGAGCACCAACAATTGTAGCAAGACCGTTAAATGACAAAAATGTACACATTCTCAACGGCTGTTCCTTTCTAGTATAGAAAACAGAACAGATTGCCATACAGGATGGAGCGATACCAGCTTCAAACATCCCCAAGAGAAATCTTAAGACTAAGATCCCTGCATAATTCTTGGCACCAATATGACAAACCAAGAGAATAGACCAGATAAAGATCATCCCGGCAGTATGTTTTGCAACTGGTACTCGTTGGATAATGTAGTTGGAAGGAAGGGACCAGAACATGTAGCCAAAGTTGAAGATTGCAGCAACCCAAGAGTATCTTTGACCAGTCAAGCCAAGATCATCAGTAAAGGAGTATGCAGCAGCATAGTTCAATGCCAACTTATCCAAAAATTGCAACAAGTAAGTAACACAAAGAATCGGCATAATGTGAAGATCCACCTTCAATCTGATCTTAGAATGAGCTTCTTCGATTTCTTCAGTGCTCATCATCCTTGCCTCTTCAAGATACAGTAAACCAATCACTGTCTCACCTTTCCCATTCAAGGCTTCAAAGTCCTCATTGGAACCTTTAGATGTCACTGGATGGACAGATGCCACTCCACTTAATTTCTCAGAATCGTCAGACGCCATATTGTTTAAAGTCAAGGTGTCAGTTAATACAAGAGATGATTATATTTCTCTGTAGAAGCGAATTATGGACTTAAATAGAGAAAGTGGCCAATAGCTAGGATGTTATCTAGAATGACCAGTGATAAGACTGAATTTCTTCAAGAGTGTAAGCCA
>JAJMCV010000047.1:0-37847 GCA_030573195.1 Nothofagozyma chilensis
CATCACCACTCACATCACCACTCACATCACCACTCACATCACCACTCACATCACCACTCACATCACCACTCACATCACCACTCACATCACCACTCACATCACCACTCACATCACTCACATCACCACCACCTCAAAGAACTCCCATCCCATCCTCATAAATCTTTATCAACAATTGGTTCGGAATCTTCCATCTCCGTACTATTATAAGAAACATACAGAAAAGAGTGAACAACGACGCAAATGTCACAAAAAAACTCATAAGCGACGCATACGTATAAAACGAAAAAAGCGTCAAAAACCGCAACACCAAAGAATTCTGTTTAAGTTTCATTTCGTCCTGCAAAATGAGATTGAATCTCATTAATAATGTCACATTCTTGGTGGAACCGGGCGAGTTTCGCACCAATAAATCCGCCGTTTCCTCCAACAAATTATCGCTAAAAGTCACCTTTCCCAAGAGACTCTGGAACGTCTTGGCCGTACACCACGGTATAAGCGTGATCGAGAGCGAATCCAAAAGATGCGACCAAAGACGTCTCATGGCGAATCTTCCCTCCTCCATCTGATCGTGTCGAACAACGGGTTCATCAAGATGCTCCTCGTCGCCGAAATCCCCCAATTCCATCGGTTGTACGTCATGAAGCTGATTGTGGAGATATAGCGCCTCTCTTTCGGTCCGATCTCTCCGTATTAATCGTCTCGTTATACGGAAAAAACGTCTTCTTTCGTCCCCTTCCCCGTCATCTCTATCAACTCGAATACGAAACATTATTGTGGTCTTTTCTCCCAATAATTATTGCTGAGTCTCTTAATAATTAATTTGTAATTATGTCCCGTCATTCTGTCATTATTTATCGGGTCATTTAATAACCTCGTGATTGGGTACGAGCCCCGGCTACACCCACTCCTCTATGCATATAATTTAATACGGAGTGAAAAATATTGGACCCTCCCCATCGACTCCACCATCACCGCCAATGAAGACCGTTCTAGTTATAATAGCATTTCTTCTCGCGCTCGTTTCCGCTAACACGGAAACCTTCCAAATCAAAATCCCCGACGATTTCCCCATTCCTGCCCAATTCTCCACATTCGACTCCTCCTTGGTAATTAGTCTACTGCCTGATGAACGGGCTAATAGAACAGTGCATTTAGCGGGGAAAACAACCCAATATTACGTCAAATTGGTCAATTTCGAACCAAATGATTCCTTCTTCTTTAAGGTTTGTTGGCCCGCCATCCAGCCAATCGAAATAGATATAAATCAACTCGTCCTTTCCCCGGATGAACATCTCTTTGACGACTTCAATGAGGCGGAATACTATCTTGTTTTGGATTTGACAACAAATTATTATCCGGTGGACTCCAAATACGACTTGATGTCGGTGGATCTAGATTTCCGTAAGTATTATAGCCACCATTCTCTCCAACCTACTGACCCTTAGAACTATCTCCCGTCAGATTCGGAATCCCCGTCATCATGGTAGACACAATCATATATATAATGGTGATTGCAGTGCTCTCGTACCAGATCTTCCCCATGATCTATCATTTCTACATATCATAATAGTTTCCGTAAATTAATGCCATAAAAACAAATAAATATAACTCGTGATTTGTTGTGTATCCCCCCTCGTCTATCCTCTACTCTAATTGACATTTGGTCTGTCTTCGGCGAAAATACGACATGGATAAGTCTCGTGGAACATCCCGTGTTCGGCCTCTTCCAAGATCTTCCATTTGAACTTGTGCAAGGAGGGAGCAACAATAGGCTCGCCCTCTATTCCCAAAATCTCGCCCTTTATCACGTCGGCTGGAACGCTACTCAAGGTGGAGGCCAACGAAACGCTCTTGGACTCGCCAAACACTTCCAATTCCTGTTGACCCTTGTTTCCAATCGACACCCTTGGCTTGGTAATGGACCCAACGGTCAATAATCCCGAGATCTTGGTCTGGTCAAAACTGGACGTTTGTGGGTAATTTCTTCTGTAATCTCTGTTGAAATATTGGTTGTCCTTGATGTCTCCCGCTGGAACCGTGTATGGGTCCTTGTAGGTCTTAGCGGCCGGCTGGGAGCCCGGAGGTGGCACTCTGAACAACGGAACAAGAGGATTACCCGAGGATCTATTTGGCACTAACACCAAGAATTGTCTGATTTTCTCCCAAATACCTTTGGAACGGGTGGTGTATTTCTGTCTTGTTAGTATCACCAGTCGAGCTGTTCATGACGGAAAACTCCCGCAATTATCACACTCACCTTACCAACAGCAACTGGACCTCCTGACATTTTGTTCTTCTTCAATTCCCCAAGGGTTCTGTTGTTTAATGGGGCTCTTTGGCTGTTTATTGGTTTATCCAATAAAATCAATTGTTAACAAAATTTGTTGATGTGGGCCGGGTAAGCGGTTAGGCAGCGGCAGGAGCGCGGACTGGCCGCTTGCACTGGGATGCGTCGAGTTGCCGGATGTTCTCTGTTTCTATCTATCTCTATTATATATGTATTGTTCATATTAGTTTTTATTAGTATTATATTCCCGTTAGATATTATATCACTGGGGGTCTCTATTATTGCACTAGTAGGTCTCTATAATATTTCTATTAACTTATTCGGTTAAAATATGTCTAATACATCTATTCTATGTCTATTATATCTATTCTATGTCTATTATATCTATTCTATGTCTATTATATCTATTCTATCTCTATTATATCTATTCTATGTCTATTATATCTATTCTATCTCTATTATATCTATTCTATCTCTATTACATGTCGATTAGATCATCACTATTTCTAGTAAAATATCTATTAAAATATGGCTAATAAGATATTGAGCTATACCTTTTATATCGTTGTAGCATTATATCACTCTTAATGTCTGTCTTTATTACGCTATATCCTTGTTAAAGTGTATTTATTCCATATTCTATCTCTCAATCACACTATATAAAAATCACCACACTACTAACTTACTTCACCAGTTCACAGCTTAGCTTCACTTATTGACTTCTTAACTTCGCTTCTTAACTTCACAACCACACAACTCCTACACTCTCTATATTAAATTACCCTTTATTGGCAGCCACTTTCACAGCTAAGAAAACAAAAACCCTAACAGAACACATTTTATAATAAATATAAACAAACCCAGGCTAATCCCTTATTTCTTCTCAGCCTCAGAACTATTGTTATCGCTTGGACCTTCCAATTGACCTTCGATAGTTGTTGGTGGAATATCTGGAATTGGAGAAACATCCTTGGATCTAATAGATCTGATTGGTTCAGGAATATAGATTTCAGACTCTTGGTAGGTGAATTCTCCGATTTGGGCGGCATCGGTACCTAATTCTTCTTCTTCTGGTCTCAATCTCAATCTCAAGAATGGGATCTTGTCTTGGATGAATAAGATGATACTGGTGACAGTGAAAGACCAGGCGATACAGAAACAAACACCGGCCAATTGGTAGCCCAATTGCTTGTAATGGTGGTTCATCCAACCACCATCAATCAGGGTACCATCAAGAGCTGCAACGTAATCAGCAGCGAACAAACCAGTCAAGATACCACCAACGGCACCACCGATACCATGAAGGGAGAAAACATCCATACCATCGTCGATTCTGATGTAGGACTTGATGTCAACACCGTAATTACAGACAGCAGCAGTGATAATCCCAATTGGAACAGAGGTGTAGACACTGACGAAACCAGCACCTGGAGTGATACCGACTAAACCAGCAATGGCACCAGAACATAAGCCGACAGTGGTCCATTTACCGCCGGATCTGAAGTAATCAATGAACATCCAAGCTAAACCACCAGAAGCAGCGGCGGTGTTGGTGTTGACCAATGCGTACCAGGATCTGATGGTAGAGTTACCGGTGGAACCACCGTTGAAACCAAACCATCCAAACCACAAAAACACCGTTCCCAACACAACTGAGGTGACGGAATGTGGTCTGTACTTTGGCAAGCCGTTTCCAACAACCGGGTCAGATCTCTTACCCAACATCAAGGCGTAGGAAAGAGCAGAGAAACCAGAGGTGATGTGGACTGGTCCACCACCGGCGAAATCCAAGGCACCTAAGTTGAACAAGAACCCGTTACCACCCCAAGTTGCGTAGGCAATAGGACAATAGACCACGGTTTGCCAGATGAAAAGGAATACCATCATAGGACCCAATCTGGCTCTTTCACAGGCACCACCAAGCATCAAAGCACCGGTGACACAGGCGAACATACCCTGGAAATAACAGAACAAAATATCTGGAACGGCAGGAACAATGGAGGGAGCACCCAAGACGTTTCTCAAACAGAAATTGGTCAAACTGCCCAAAAAGGCCGACCCATCGTGGGCAAACACCAACGAATAGCCCCAGAAGAACCATTGGAACGTGATAAGCGAGACAGCCATCATGGAGGCCCAGACCAACGACAAGGCGTGTTTTTTTCTGGACAATCCGGAATACAATAAACCAATACCTGGAACCATCAACCAAACCAAGGCCCCCGAGGTGGCCACCCAAACCATGTCACCTCTATCGAATTGCTGACTCAAGTCGACAGTGAGAGAGTCACCACCGGTACCAGTACCGGTAATTCCACTAGGCAAAGCAGTCGACATTTTCTATGCGTTTTCTATAATGAACTTAAAAAGTCAGACGTTATTGCAGCGAGAAAGATCTGCCATTATATACATCTCCAGTTGGAGGGAACCAAATCCGTCTTGGAGCCCTTATCTATTATGCAGTTGTATGCATTCGCGGCCGGCCTTATCTTTGCATGTTGCACGACGGTTGTTAGGGTTGACCCTGTACTGGCGAGAGCGACGGGGAGAACGAGGCAACAACGGCAATTTCCACAGACGGATCCCGTTGTATCTGGCCACATCATCCACTTTCTTCTGCCATCACAATGGCTCATCGCGGGTCTTCCCCCGGCGTTTGACCCTACAGAAAAAAACGGTGTATGAAAATTTACTCGGATTACGTACACATTACAGCGAAGTATCTCCCGCCAATCACAGCGCAGAAGAGGGTCGCCTGTTGCGGTGGTTGGTTGGCTGATCGGATGACATGACTACGTGTGACTCAGTCCCTGTTGAATATTAATAATAGATTAACAATGGAAATACATGAGCACTAGGCAGATGCGGCCGTTTCATTGGTCGAGGAGAGGTATTCGTTGCGTAGGTGTACAGTTTTGATGTAGTTTTGGTCACCACCGCATAGTCAATGCCGCATATTACACCAACATCCATAGCCAACGAGCAATGATATGTGCAATAACTGACTACTAGAACCGTCGTCCCCGACATCCTGTCTGGCTCCCTCCCAATTCTCACTACATCGTCTCATTCTCCCTTGTCCACATCCGTCTATCTACTCTCTGGCTCTCCCGCCCAGTCCCCGACGAACGGCATTATGCCTATCAAGATAAACTCAACCGTTGTTTACCTTTCTAATAGGCCAGATTAGTGCTTCGGAACGGTGTCAAATTCATGTGCAGAGTTCGTAACTCACTGTAAAGAAGCTATACCCGTTTGGTGTTGCATAAGTCCACAGATCGCTGCCGAAACATATCTGGGATGTGAAGATTCTTCCCAAGCGCACCGCTCCTATTGGAGAGCCACCCAGACTATCTGGTCCTCACATGTGACAAGGCCTCCCAGTTTATCTTTGTAATATGAGACATCTTTATCTTAGTGTGTTTTATTATTCTCGATTCGGCCGATCAGTCTTGGGAGGGAGCTATTGTCAAGCCTCCGGTGTCGGAGTGATAGGCATGAGAAGGTTCATGGTGTGGCTACAATGACCAGGTTATCAATTAGCTTGGTCATTCACGAACTTATGAGCAAAGATAACGACTGTAATTCTTGGATGTGAAAATTTTTTCTTCTCAATAGATACTCCTTTTCTTATCTCTCCCCAGAAACCATCACCCCGCGCCGAGAAATGTGTCCTCGGGGAAGGGACTAACCTCATCTCCATCGTTTAGCTCGCCTTTTCTACATAACCAATGCGCGCTATGACCATAATCAGCAGAGTTCGTATTGTTGAGGCTGAAGGCCATTTAGGGACAGAAGCATATATATAGTCGTGCGAAACCCGATATACATTGTGACACTTATGGCCTACATATTTTTCGACGGCTGTTAAAATCTGCCCCTTTAGCTTAGTGGTAGAGCGTTGCACTTGTAATGCAAAGGTCGCTAGTTCAATTCTGGCAAGAGGCATTTTATTTTTTTATTATTTTTAATCTATAAACGACATAAATATCTCGAGGAGTTAAACCAATTTCATCTACATAAATCATTCGTTATCATCGTATTTTATTCTGTGTCAATCATGTGTTCAATTGTAAATATGTTCCAAGTGACTTGGAACGGTAATGTCATTATTAATGCGTTCATGGCCAATTCAAGCAAACAAAAATCTTCCTATTTTACCAAAAATGATCAAGCCACAGAAGAAGAAACTGGCCAACCATAAGCCTACCGCGAGCAAATCGTTCGGGTCCTGGTAATTCAAGATGATGGGGTTGAAGCCGAACACCAACAAGGAGCAGCCAAATGCGGTGATTCCACTGGTCAAGAACCCGGAGATGGTTCCGTCCAATAACAACCAGAGACACGGGTTCAAGAGCGACCAGATCAAACTCACCTGCAACGACGAGTTCCATTCGATTTTCCGGACCCCAAACGAAACACCCAATAATGCGAGCGATGCTCTCAAGATGTCATTTCCCGTCAAATTGGAGTTCTTGTTGGAGGAGAACGACGGCGGCAAGAACCGGTCGGCTATGGGTTGCACCAACCCCAAAACAATTCCCTCCAAAAAGGTGATGACGAAGGATAATTCGATGGAATCGGGAATGTGAAGATGCGATAACATGGCGAGAATGATGTTATTTCCTATGATCAACGGCTGAACTGCTAGATCCAAAGTCAAGATGTGGTTGTCGTGGATGTGTTTGGCAAGCTCCTTGTAGATGACCCCCACGACGCCGAGAACCGCCAACTTCATCGCCACTTGTGCAACGGTCGAGCCCGGAGCGTTCTTGGCCTCGTCATCTCTCGTTTTCTGCTGTTCATCGTGTTGTCTCTTGATATTCGAGGGCAAAGCGTCGTATATCTCGCTGTCGCTCAAATCGTTCTGCAAGTCGACTTGCGATCTGTTATAAATGGAGTATAATTCCGGCTGGGTGAGATTGACCACCGAGTCTGTCTTATTCAAGTCCATTGTGCTATTTTCCGTTTATACGAATACATCTTGCTCTTCGTATAGCTGTTTATCTGTTCTCGAGGATCACTAGCACATCACGTTACAGGGTTACCCGGATTGGCATGTGAATGAGATGTGGAGTTGTTTATTTCATAGTGATATGATATGATGTAATGATGATTTTAGTGTGGTGGTGTGAGTAGTGTGTGGTGGTATATTCTCTGTTATCCAATCAGCCCATATCTCTAGTTAACGGATTTACCTTTGAATTCACATGTCTTCGACAAATGATGTTCATGAGGGCCCATTCTACATTAACTCTTAAACTTGAAATAAATAATAAATAATTCGTAATTGAATAATACAATGTAAATATTCATTCGTGAGCTTCAGATTTGGCATGGAACAGCGACGTGATGGCCGAAATATCTCTATTTCTCTGTTCTTCTAATTCTCTAATTCCATCCTCTTGCGAATAATCCCCCACAGAAACCTTCCTAGGATTCTTGGCCTCGAAGATAACATCTAATTCCTCAAGACGTTTCCCTTTGGTCTCGACAAAAAAGAAATAAACAATGGTGAACTCGAAAAGATCAAAGAAAACATAGAACACATAGAACCAATATTTAATGTTTTCCATAGCTTTTGGCGATGCAAACTGATTAATGAATGAAGCAACACCCGAAGTCACACTAAGAATGATTTGACTCTTGGATCTATTTCTGTTGGATGCAACTTCCGACGGATAGATTGGTTGCATTGGAGTAAATGCAAATGAGAATATCACCCCAAAAAGATAGATAAACACCAACGAACCGGTGGATGCGCCACTGGCTCCCGTGGCCTGGAATCTTGCTGTACAAATAGCTAGACCACTAAGTGCTACAGCTGAACCAAGCGTGGAGAACAAAAACATTTTTCTTCTTCCATACCAATCATGAACCAAGGAACCAATGACGGAGGCCACCCAGCAAACAATCGAATAAACGCCGTTCATGAGCACATTTGTAGTCACTGAAGTCATTCCGACATTAGTCAACATTGTTGGTAGATAGTAGGAACAAACGTTGTTTCCAGAGAATTGGCCAAACCATGCAATTGCAATAACCAACCCTGTTCTATATCTATCGGCTCTCGTCCTAAAAAGAGGACGGAGATCGAGCACTTTGAGTGGATCTGAAAGTGTCTCGTGTTCAAACGAGCTTTCAATATCAGCAAGCTCAAAATCAACCAAAGGATGGTCTTCCTGTCCATGACAATGCAATCTCACGATAATCTCACGCGCTTCATCCACTCTTCCAACACCAACGAGCCATCTGGGCGATTCTGGAATAAACCAAGCGAAAATCACAACAAGACCTGGAAGTAACATTTGGCACCAAAGTGGGATTCTGAAAGATTTGTTCTGTCCACTGTAATGCAACTCGGTACCATAGGCCGTGAACGCCGCTGTCAAAGAACCAATGTACCAAAGGGTATTATACATACCAGCTACTCTTCCTCTGAGATGTGGAGGTGAGATTTCTACACAATATGTGGGAGCAGCAGTTCCTGCAATTGTTGCAAAAAATGCTAAAAGCCACCTACCGCCAATCAAAGTAGAAGTATTCTTTGCTACTGCTGTGATAATTGTTCCAATAATTGTGCCAACACATCCACCGATAATCGCATATTTTCTTCCAGTTATATCCATCAAGGAACAGAATAATGCGCCACAGATCTGGCCAATGTTATTTATGGAAAATACAAGACCAGTACTGGTTGAACTGTTAACATCTATGTCGAAGTACTTCAAATATGCAGGCATGGTGTAGATACTTCCCATTAAACTCCCATCAAAGCCACTCATTGTGGAACAAAAATAAATAACCCCACACGAAAAGTATAAAGGGATCATCTTTCTATGAAAGGATGCAGGTAGCTCTATTTGTCCATATTCAGCTGGATATTCATCTTGATCTGAATATTCGTCTTCGAGATGATTGGTGTAAGCTTTCTCAGGTGATTCGGAGGCGACTATTTCATGCACTGAGTTGTTTGACATAATTTCCTGGATATTGATATCAATTAAGAGTTGATTTTAATGGACTTCTATCTTTTTATATATCTATTTTGGGTTTTAAGGGATGACCTATGTCATATCGTAGCCCCCCACATAACTATTGTTACGCGCAATGAAACTTTAATTCGCCCACCTTCGTAAAATGCTGTCATATGTTTCTGGACCCCACAATTGGAATATATCTGTAATACCAGTTCATATAGAACACGAATCTTGAATGGGGTAAGGGTTGAAGAAAGTATGTAACATAAGCTTTGGGTTAATGAAGAGAACAACAAGAGAGGACTTGAAACATCCGAAAAAGAAGCATTTTAAGCCTTGTTGTGATATTCTTGGCTGTAAAAGTCTTATATATTATAATTTCAGCCTCATTGAATTAAGTCAACATGTTCATATTTGTACGAATGACATAAAATCATTATTCTTTATATGTAGCTATGCAGATGAAATGTTCATTGGATGTTATTGTTGAATAGTGGTATTATTCAAGACAAGATATACAATACCATTTATTTCATAGGAATATAATGGTAAATTTAATCCTACGGAGCTATTTTCTCCAAACGAGAGGTTCCATAGGAGTTCCTAATGATATGCAGATTGAAGTATATAATACTGCAGAGGAATGCGGTCCCAAAAGGACTTTTACGTCAGAATGAAGAGATATTGGCCGTATTTCTCTCAGTCAGTAAATTTTATTCGTATTATAATTTAAGGAGATACTTTTATAAAAATTAAAAACAGAGTTTGGTGTTAAGGTTTCGGGTGGGGAAACCCTTAATTGCAGCAGCCACCTTTACTGTTGCAGCCAGGTGTTAGTGAGGATGACGACGACGTTTGACATAACGATACGATATGTTCCAATAAGTATTATTTCCGTCGGGCGGAAATTCTGCAAACCATTTTCCGTTGCATTTTATATATTGAACATGAGCAATAGAGAGGAGTGATCTTAGAACAATAACACTCCGAGAGCAGTTCCGTAGCCTGACCGAATCGAGCAAGGAAATGTGGGGCAAGTTGACCGATGTCGAAACCTTATTTTCACAGTATATAATTTTCAATTCGAACAAGGTTTTGTAATAGACCAATTCTAATTAGCACTATCATGTCGAAATACACAGTAGAGTCGCTTCTTGGTGACATCAAAAACCCCGAGACATTTCAGAAGAACCGACTTAATACCCGTGCTTATTACTTGCCAACTGACGGAACACTCAACTTGAACGGTGTTTGGCGTTTCAATTACTCTGAATATCCTCTTGTTTCGCCTTTACCGAATAACGAAGTTGGCGGTGAATCCGAATGGAAGACAATCAAAGTACCTGGTCATTGGCAATTACAGGGCGATGGAAACCCACATTACACTAATGTTGTATATCCTTTTCCTTGCGACCCACCAAATGTCCCCGCCAAAAATCCAGTAGGCTCCTATATGAGGGAATTCAGGGTTCCCGAGGAATGGAAGTCCCAGAAGAAAGAATACAGAATCAGATTCGAGGGAGTAGATGTTGCATTCCATATATTTCTCAATAAGAAATTAGTGGGTTATAACGAGGGGAGCAGAAACGCTTCCGAGTTTGATGTTACTGAATATTTGGATTTTGAAGGTGTGAACACTATTTGGGTCAGAGTCTATCAATGGTCAAGTTCGTCGTATATCGAAGATCAGGACCAATGGTGGTTGAGCGGAATCTTCAGAGATGCCTATCTCCTAGCCTTTAATAAAAGTGGGTTTATTGAGGATTTCATTGTGAAAACTGACTTGGATCAAGATTATAAAGATGCAGAACTCAATGTGAAGATTAAGATTAATGGGGAAATGGGGTGTGGAAGTGTATGTTCTCTCGAATTGTACGATGATCAAAACGACAACATTTCTAATTCTGTTGTCCAACTGTCTAATCATGGTTGGTATCATTCGATAATATCGATCAAGAGTCCAAAAAAGTGGACAGCAGAAACTCCATATCTATACACGTTGGTGATGAAGATCACGATAGATGATGAAATTTCTAGCATTGTGGAACAAAAGATTGGTTTCAAGAAGGTGGAAATTACAAATGGAATACTCACCGTGAACGGTAATCGTATCTTATTACGTGGTGTCAACAGACATGACCATCATCCCGATTATGGTAGGGCTGTTCCACTTAGATTCATAGAAAGAGATCTTCATATCATGAAACAACACAATATAAATGCCATCAGAACGTCACATTATCCAAATCACCCAGAATTCTACAATTTAACCGACAGACTTGGGTTTTGGGTACTTGATGAAGCAGATTTAGAATGTCATGGGTTTCTTGCGGCATTGAACACCCCACCAGCTGATACTCTTGAGGAGTTTTTAGAAATACGGGACGTTTATTTTTCTGAGGCCGCCAAGTTTGCTTCTGACAATACTCTTTGGGAGGGTGCTTATGTGGATCGTGCTGTTCAACTTGTGAAGAGGGATCTAAACCATGCTTCCATTTTCATGTGGTCGCTTGGGAATGAATCCTTCTTTGGCAGAAATCACAAGGCGATGGCAAAAGTAATTCGTGAGATCGATCCAACAAGACCAATTCATTATGAAGGGGACCAAGATGCTGTTGTGGCCGATGTGTATAGCAGAATGTACCACTCGCCACAGATGATTGAGGATTTCATAAAAGACATAACCAAGCCGTACATTCTCTGTGAATATGCCCATGCCATGGGAAATGGGCCAGGTCTTCTTAGAGAGTACCAGAATTTGTTTTACAAGTATCCTCATGTGCAAGGGGGGTTCATCTGGGAATGGGCAAACCATGGAATCAGAACTCAGAAGGATGGAGTTGACGTGTACAATTATGGTGGTGATTTTGGAGATTATCCCAATGATGGTGTTTTCATCATGGATGGGTTACTTGATTCGAGACATAATCCGACCCCGGGATTGATTGAATATGCCAAAGTCATAGAACCTGTTCTTATTGAAGTTTCAGATGATCTCAATCATATTATCGTCAAGAATACTCGTGATTTTATCAATCTTGATGACCTTTATGGCCAGTATAAGTTAATTGGTTTCAAATTTGACAAATTTGAACTGAAGGTCTTGAAGGAAGGAATATTAGATTTTGAAGAAGTACCAGCACAAGAAAGTAAACTGTTTGTTCTTCCGATCAATATTGATGGCTTGAAGACAAAGGAGACATATTCGGAAATTATTTTGGAAGTTTATGTCAAGACGAGATTCTCAAGTGAGGCAATCCCTGTTAATCACATAGTTTCTTCTGTTCAGAAAAGAATCAAATCAGAGACTCTTCCGATCGAATATATCCCCAGAAGTTCTGATTGGAGAACCCAAAACCATCCTGATATCCTCACTGTTGAGGAAACGGGTACAAAGTTTTCTTTTGATAAGAAAATTGGAAGTATTCTGCTGTGGAAGACGAATGGTGTCGAGAAGATTATTCAAGGATTTAATAACTTGACGTTCTGGAGACCCAGCATAAATAATGATGAGCCTTCGGATAAACCATATTGGAAACGGTATGGATTGGACCATATGACTCAATCTGTCGATTCCGTGGTTATTGACGATCTTGTGAATGGTGTTACCAAGATAATGGTTCTGTCATTTATTGCCCCACCCATTCTCGCTTGGGGATTCAAAACTACTCAAAATTATACCATCTTCTCCGATGCCATTGAGATTGAAACGAAATTAATCCCAACGGGCTACAAAAAGGAGAGTGTTCCCGAGACCATTCCCCGTTTGGGATACGAATTCAATATCCCTGACGACATCGCAAAACAGGTGTATTGGATGGGTAGAGGGCCAGGCGAGAGTTATATAGACAAGAAAGAATCGCAATTGATTTCGCTCTACAACGCCGAATTCGGGTCTCTTGATTATTCCTATGATTATCCACAAGAAAATGGGAACCATGAAGAAACGGAATGGATGGCCTTAATGAATCTGAACGGAGATGAAGGGATCCGTATCAGATGCACGGAATCAGACAAGGAGGAGAATGTTTTCGGATTCAAGGCCTCTGATGAATACAAGGTGGATGAGGCGACCCATCCACAGGAAATCGAAAGAGGCGAAAAGTATATAAGAATAGACTATAAACAACATGGTGTCGGGACGGGAGCTTGTGGACCTGGGGTTCTGGATCCATTCAAGTTCAAAATCGAGAGGGGGAAATCAATACAATTTACGATTAGAATTGAGGCCATATCGAGCCAACCAGCGTTTAAAGTTGATCATTTAGGATTAGAATAGGGGTATAATCAAATGTGTACTACATTGCAAAAGTAGTCCAATTCTCGCTTATAATGCATTATTATTAAATAACATGCGAAAGGGGAGTGTCGATTGGCAGGGTCCTCGTTAGATCGACTATTATTTATTTCTATTGGCGTCCCAATGAGGATATAGCAGCCAAACGGACGCCTTCTGCGCTTAATGCCCAAAGCAGCATTGAAATGCTGTTAACTATGGCGATTCTCGGCTCTGACACGACGCGATGAGCGCTAATATCCGTTTCCATTTTCTATACGTACTCTAACATCAACCTACACCGAGCTTGCAGGAGATGGGAAATCACTTATAAAGCTGAGAAAGCAGCAGCCCTTTCTGGAGACCTTTGCAACCATATTAGCCATAAAGATGACAGTTACCTCGCAATACACTTTGGAAAGAACTTATGATAAGGAGGAAATCGCCTTCTGTCATTCGCACAACGGTAATGCCTGGTGTGCTCCTTTGACTAACCAACAATATGTCGACAGAGAACAGGCCTTGGGGAACACATTGATTTGCAACCCCAGCCAATCGCCAGATTACAACAATTCCGAGGCCTTGGGCTTGACCTATTTCGTGTTCAGAGACTCGTCTATCGAATACAAGGAGGGTGCGAACAAGAAGACTTACAACATTATTGGCGGTTGCGAGGGTTTATTCAGACCTGCGTTGGTTGTTGAATATGTCAACGGAAAGGCCGTTGAGGTTCCAACCGTCAGTCCTTGTATCGGTGGTGTTTATATGCAACCAGAATACAGAAATGGGGGGAAGGCACAGAATATGATCAACCAACTCTGTGACGAGCTCGCCAGAATAGGAAGAGAAGTGTACCACTTTTCCAAGTTTTTCATCACCTTATATTCCGAGGTGGGCAATTATTACCAGAGATTCGGGTTTGTTAACAGACATGTTCCATTGGTGAGAATATCCACGGAAACCAACATCTTGGACGTTTCCGAAAAGGAATACAGAATGGTGCAAGATTTTGAATTCAAGCCAATAATGGAAAATTTCACCAGAAGATTAGTGGAAGATTCGCTTTCTCAAACCGAAGACGATCACAAGAGCAGAATCATTAACTTGACCAGCGAAAAGGTTCTCGATTGGCATCATGAGAGAGCCAGATTCATCTCCAAAACGTTGGATTTGCCAAGTCCTAAATATTACGGTCTCCAATTAGTCAAGGACAACGGCGAAACGGATATCGATAATTACATTGCCTGGACTTACGATTTCAAGGAATCCAATTTCGTCATTGTCAACTCTCAAGCCACCACGTTTGATAACTTGATCAAATTGCTCGAATTTGCTAGATACGAATGTAACAAATACAACTTCAAGAATATGATTTTATGGGAATACGATTTGCCCATCAAATTCGTTTCCTTAAGAGGTTCAAACACTTCTATTGAAGACATGTTCAAGCAATTCAGAGCCAATGTCACCGGGAAATGGAATGGTAGATTGGATATAGTCAATGGTTCTTTGTCCGCTTTCAAATTCTTCGATTTTGAAAACGAATCTGCCGAGGTTGATTATGAGAACATTGTTTGGGAAGCCAATGGTAAATTGGTTTGGTTTTAAAGAGCATCTGCATATAATCCAAAAATAAAATTAACATAGAATGAAAGATTGTAGTGATGATACGGAATTGCTACTGACTGGAAAGAATCCAGGCAATGAGGGCAATATCAATATTCGCGCGAAGATGAAAAAAATACAAATTGTGAAAAGTCATAATGGTGGGGGAATATTAATCGGGTCATAGATCTGTTTCCAAGGATCAGGACATATTTGAGTAGAGTGATAGCTCTACACAGAAAAGATACAACACACAATAAAGCTTTCTAACATTGAGATTAAGGACTCACCAATATATAATCTTAGACATGATACAAGCCTTCTATCACGTACCAGTCACTGAATCTTGATCGTGTTAGCACCTTATAAAGTCCGCTTCATAAGAATAAAAACTCACCAGTGAAGCATTTTGGATTTAAAACCCGATGGGGGTGATCAAATTTTGTATTGAAATGCCATTACACAACAAAATAAAATTTAACCACATAATACTAGACGTTAATATACTCATAATTAGATCTGTTATCGATTCTTGGACTTCATGGATTATTCACAGATATATAATATTTGAAGAAAACAACATTACTAGGATGTTATCGGTCCGATTATTTGGTCACAACGTTTGTTATGCTGCGAAGTGGATTGCTAATCAAGTTGACTAATATTTCTAATTACACTTGAAACTCAAAATTCTTATTCTATTTGTATCCTAACCCCATAATGTCTAAATTATCCTAAAACCCAATATCTGTCAACTCTGCAAAGGCACTGTCAGGCGAGTCTCTCTTCAAAAACTCCACATGTTCCCTGACCCTGTTACAGATCGCATCCCCATCCTTATTCAATTTCTCGTAGAATTGTTTGTCCAACACATCACAAGCAACCCATTGGGAGATGGAATACACTTTCAATTCCCAATCCGGACTCCAATGGCTGGCGTAATCTCCATTAGGCGGTCCTAAATGTCTGATATCATAAACCTCTCCATCGAAGTTATTGATGGGATTTGGCTTTGGATTGTGGATGTGCAAGAATTGAACAGAAGGCTTCTTCATACCACTCTCCTCCTCGAATCGGTCAAGAAGCTTTCTTGTATAATCATTTCTTTGTGCGGAATTCAATCTGGAATCGATGCCATTCTTTCTCAACCAAATCTTGAAACCCTCATTATAATTCCTTGCCTCGTAGATATCATGCTGGATAATGGTGGTTTCTTGGAAATATGGCTTGTAATATCCAGCCAACCAACTTGGATATTCGTTCAAGTAATATGGTTCGTGGAAAACATGTAAAGCAGCGATGAAGGTATCTTTGTCACCTTCTCCACAGGTTCCTTGATACAATAGTCTGTAATAATGAGAGAGACCATACATGTTGTAATAAAGCGCCAAAAGAAGACTTCTCAAGTGTGTTTTCTTGGAGAAAACCATTTGACCGGTTTCGACGGTTAAATCTGGGGGTGCTCCATCTAAATCGTGAAGAGCCAGCTCTGATCTACCTGACATATGTTGGTCATTTGCTACTTGGTTTCTTCTGACAGGTTCTCCAAGCTGGAATCTAGCGATATCATAATACAAAGGAGAAGTACCCTTATGCCATACATCTGGCCACATAAGAAATTGAGTCTCTTCGTACATTGGTGTATCGAATAGATCATCCACGTTCTTAATGGGGAAGTTGTCTGCATCCAAAACAATCATTTCTTCAAAAGAGGAAATAAAGATCCCCATTGCCTTCAATTGGAACTTCTCCAATTTCAACGAGTCGTGGAGTTCAGCCCCGACAACTCTCGAAATGATGGTGCATCTCCCATTCAATTTGGGCAATACCACTTCACATATGTTCGGGTCGTATTCTGATTCATCGTTCAACACCAATTCGATGGGGAGCTTACTTCCCAATTCTCTTAATTGTCTCACAGCGATCAAGGCAGATCCAAAATATACCCCACCACCATTGATGACAATACCCCTTCCAGTGAACACGTTAGGTGGGTATTCTAGTCTTCTTAACTCCTTCACGATTGCATCGTGATTGAGCTGCAAATCGTCGAATTTGTCCTTTTCCAAAGAAGTCTTGCCCTGGGATAGCCAATCTATAGTCCACGACGGGCTCTGGACATCGTAATACCACAGACAGGTGCAATTTATCCCTATTTCTTCTTCGGTTAATGGCTCGGACTTTGGCTTGTTGGCTATCATAATGTCATTCAAGACCGAGCTGAAAAAATCCAAACGGTATTGAAGAACATCTTCTTGAAGGGTGTGAGCTAATGCGTTTTCCTGTTTATTGTAATCACCCTTCAAACTTTTGAGGATCTCGTGTTTGTTTTCGGCATAGAACTTCAGTTTGAGCTGTTCTAGGATGGAATCTCTGTTCTCGTGATAAAGCTCCTTCTCGATGTCTGCAAGTATGGACTCGGATTTCTCCGATTTCAATTCCTTTCTCAAATCATTGATGAAGTTATCTTTTTCCTCCAACACTATTTTGTCTTTCAAGTTCTTGATCGCAGCATCGAGCGAGTTGGTGGAGGTGGATTTTGGTTTGGCGACGATAGTTACAGGGGAGACAGAGTCGGTAGCGGTTTTGCAGAAATATGCGATATTCAAGCAAATGATGAGAATGATCGCAATTTGCGAGTATTTGTTCATTTCTGCGTTCCTGGGGAGCGAACTTGGCTTCCTTTGATACAGCTGGACTTAACCAATTTATAAATCTTTGGTAGCATGGCTGCATGGCTGCAACTATTATGCATTCATCTGCCTGGCACAAGGCAACGGTTGGCCAGACAGAGGTGTAAAGCCAATAATGTTGCAAATTTTTTCAAAGGTTGCTATGGTCCACATTTACACCAGATCCAGACGATGGGACCTTTTCTGGCTTCGTGTCGCCAATTGGGTGTTCTGGAGATATGATGAGAAGTGATCCCGTTTCATGAAGTCTCACAGAATATTGTCACCAGACATAACTCGCATAGGATCTCCTGTGGAAGCACACTAGCAATTAGCGCCAATCAAGGAACCTCAGTGGTGGTATTATCCCTCTCTTCACTTGAAAGACCCACGTTTTCAGAGTGCAGGGAAGTTAGCGTCTGATAACGACTCTACAAGCATTATAACTGCAGCCAGGCGTCAGAGAGATAGAAGGATCGGTTGGAGATATCGAACTGATTTGGGCTGTAAGGAGGTGTAAGGTGGTGCTTCATTTGCGAGATTTAACAGAGATTGGATTAATCTCTTGTGATGCGTTTGGAATTGTCTAGGCTCGGTTTGAGAGCTCGGGATTTACTGTAGCACAAGACGCATTTATGACTTAAATAATATTGTTTTTGTTTTAGGTATTTTTCCAATAAAGGATAAATATAAGTATCTAAAATACGCGTTTTAGGTGTTATAGGTTCTTACGTAGTCACTCCTACAACCTCCCGAATTAGATTATTGTTTCTATTATCCCCCGATCCCATTATATGTATAATTCCTTAAAACCCTATATCTGACAATTGTGCAAATGATTCCTCATGCGAGTCTTTCTTCAAGAATTCCACGAATTCGCTCACCTTCTTACAAACCTCGTCCCCATTCTTATGCAATTTCTCGTAATACGTCTTATCCAAAACCTTACAAGCGATCCATTTCGAAATAGAATACACTTTTAGCTCCCAATCGTGCGTCCAATGGGTGGAGTGCAGATGAGGCTTGCCTAAATGTCTCATATCATAGATCTTGTCGTCAAAATTCTTGATGGGGTTTGGTTTTGGATCATGCAAATGTAAGAATTGCACAGAGGGCATCTTGCTGCCCGTTTCCTCTTCGTATTTTCTTAAAATATTGTGTGTGTAATCGTTTCTCTGGGCAAGATTAAACCGGGAATCCATATTGTTCTTCTTCAACCATTTCTTGAGTCCTTCGTGATAATTGTAAGATTCCATGATATCATGTTGGACGATGGTACTTTCCGTGAAATCGGGATTGAAATACCCAGCTAGCCAGCCGGGATATTCGTTCAAGTAATATGGCTCTTTTAAAACATGTAGAGCAGCAATGAAAGTCTCTTTGTCACCATCACCACATGTACCTTGATATAAAAGTCTGTAGTAATGCGTTCCACCATACATGTTGTAATAAAGAGCCAAAAGAATACTTCTCAAATGTGTTTTCTTGGACACCACCATCTGACCTGTTTCGATGGTGATGGCAGGAGGTGCTCCCTCGAGATCATGGAGAGGCAGCTGAGCTCTGCTCAACATAGGTTTATCGTTGCCTATCTGATGTCTTCTAATCGGCTCACCAAGCTCAATTCTCGCAATGTCGTAATATAGAGGAGAAGCACCCTTTTGCCACACATCTGGCCACATAAGAAATTGAGTGTCCTTGTACATTGGTGTATTGAAAAGCTCGTCTACGTTCTTAATAGGGAAGTTATCCGCATCCAAAAGAATCATCTCCTCGAAAGAAGAAACAAAGATCCCCATTGCCTTCAATTGGAACTTCTGCAATTTCAAGGAATCGTGGAGCTCCTTTCCAATGACCTTGGAAATGATAGTACATTTCCCATTCAATTTGGGCAAAACATTCTCACAAATGTTCTTATCAAACTCTGAGTCGTCGTTCAACACCAATTCAATGGGGAGTTTACTTCCCAACTCTCTCAATTGTCTAACTACGATCAAAGCCGACCCGAAATAGATCCCTCCACCGTTTATAACTATACCCTTTCCTTTGAATACATCAGAGGGGTATTCCAATTTGGCCAAATCCTTGACAACTGCGTCATGGTTCGATTGCAAATCGTTGAATTTCTCCTTCGGTAACGAAACCTTGCCCTTCTTCAACCATTCGATGCTCCAAGCTGGCGTTTGCATGTCATAATGCCACATACAACCACAACTTCCTCCTTCTTCCTCGGCCGTCAAAGGAGCCGATTTGGGCTTGTGTTTGACCATGATGTCCTTCAACACCGAATTGAAGAAATCCGCATGGGGTTTCTGAGCGTCTTGGTGGAGTTTCTGGCTCATGGGGTTATTATCACTGATATAATCATCACGCAAACTCTTGAGAATCTCCTCCTTATTTTCCTTGTAGAACTTCAATTTGAGCTCCTCTAGAATGGAGTCGCGGTTCTTACGATACAAGTCGTTCTCGATGTCCTTGAGGATGCCCGCGGACTTTTCCGACGTCAATTTCTTCCGCAATTCCTCGACTATGGAGTCTTTCTGTTCGGACTCTATCTTGGATTTTAGCACATTTTTGTTGATGTCAAAAATAGCAGCAGCCGAGGACGTTGGGTGCGAAACAATGGCAGCATGGATGGAGGCCTCCGAGGCCGTTTTGCAGAAATAGACGATATTCAAGGCAAATATCACTGCAAACGCTATCTGGACATATCTGTTCATTTTGGCACTGATGTGACATCCAACACAGCGACAGAAACTGGCACCTAATCTATTTATATAGGTTGCTTTGTTTGGCTAGCTGCAGGCTTGCCATGAGAATGCTGCATTGTTTGGCTCGACTGAGGAAGAGACATCGAAGTGTTACGAATCAAGTACCAATGAGATGGCAGGAGAGGTGAGGTTTTGCTGATTGTGTTTGGGTTTCGTTTAGTTTCGATTTGGCTGCTGTGGTCGTTCGTCTATGTGACGAGTGAAGCGACGGCGGTAGAATTGAGAATTGCTCCCTAAAAAACCTAATCTGTGCCAAGGCTCGGTCCCATGCAAAACAAACAATCATTGGAGCATCTGAAATTGGTGGCCATTAGCAAACAGACCCTAAACCTCTTCAGACCCACGTTTTCCTGGTGCAGCAGCCTCAGGCTGATAAGAACCACCAGCATAATGGCGACATGAAAGTGCAGCACTTCGAGACGTTGAGGTACGAGTTTGCAAGAGGTTTGTTTGAAAACTATTCGGTTATTGGGCCGGATGGTCTTGTTGGCGTTTGGTCTGGATCTTGGGGATGTATGCCATTTTCGGCTTTTTCCAGGACATTATGCGTTCTGGGCTGATCTAAGTGAATTCTTCCTAGATGGGATATTGTTACATCAAAAGGAACTAACTACTTCTAATTGTGCGTGCAGATACTCTTGAGACCACATACTGTTTTCAACATGTACATACGAGACGAAGTGATGGGGACAAACGAGTGGTTGGAGGAGGATGTGGTGGTGTATAATGTTTTTGGTGGTTAAAGGAGTGGGTGTTTGTTGGCTCGGGAGGTATCGAGACGCCACACAATTAGAGTTAATGTAGATAGAAGCAGGATTTAGTCCGGTTGACGTGTTACGAAAACAAATATTTCCATAAATAGATGGGTATTACTTTGGGTGAAGAATGGAGAGGTTACAAGATGGAGGATATAGATATGAGATGGGGTTTTTGTAGACGAACATCACCGATGATGGATGGCAGGAATCATCTGAAATGAAAATAAATTGGAATGTACTGGAATAACTCTAAAGTATAAGATAGTGAATTACTAAAAGATACTAATTGTGTTTAGTGGAGTAGTGTAAGTTTGAGCACGTGATGTATACGGAGACAGGGAGAATGAGATTGAGCGTTGGATTTGTTGCGATAGTTGATTATAGAATTCTCTTCAAAGTATGCAATGTCAAGTGTGAGTACAATTGAATTGAAAAATGCAACAACAGAGTAGACAACGCGGTACAAGACAATCAGTACAAGACAATCAGTACAAGACAATCAATACAAGACAATGCATTGCAACAGACTATTATAAAACACAGAATGGAGAATACAGAATCAGTACAATATGCTACTCAGTGTAAAACTACTACAATACACCACACGCTAGAACTATACACACTACACGGTATATACTCTAGGGTGTTATCACGTGTCATGGGTTTTCGCACGCCACTTACCTCACCATAATTGGCACATGCGAAAAGACGAATTTGGGGTTTATTCAATAATTAAAAGATCGACAACATCGCCCTGTACCATTTCTACACATGTAAAACCACAGAACACAAACCACTACAAGCTCTCACACACCAGAGTCTGCAACTGCAACCGGCACAATTGACTGGTTTTCGCACGTCGCTTACCTCACCTCAATACCCTACGCGAAACGACGAATTTGAGGTTTATTTTATACTAAAAAGCTATAACGATAGCCCCGATAATTCCCTATATTCACCCCAATACACCCATACACCTAACACTCCAACCTAACACTCCAACCTAACACACACCACACATAACAACCATACACCGACAGAACTCCGGTTTTCGCACGTCACTTACCTCACCTCAATACCCCATACAAAACAACCAATTTGCCGTTAATTTAATAATTAAAACGACTTATGAATACCCCACACCACTCGCAACACAACACCACCCCAACCACAAACACTACACTCCATCCACACACCGCACACTCCAACCACACGCTCCACACAGAGCAATTATACCCGGTACACACACACTTGTTAGCTGATTTTTCGCGTGTCCCCACCACCCCTCTCCACCAATCAAATCGCCCTTTTTCTGTCTTCCCACACGATTGTGGAAATTGTTTTTTATATCAAAAACTTTATAAACCGATTTGAGCTAGCGATAAGTGCCAAAAAAATATTCCAATAAACATCATGCTTCGTACCACAATCTCCAGACAAATCAGAACCGGTGCCAGATTCTCCCACAGCTTGTCCAATGCCACCGTTGGCAACTTGGACAAGAGATGGGAACAGATGACCCCAACCGACCAACAAGAGTTGGTTTCTTTATTGGGAGAAAGACAGAAATTGCCATGGAGCGAGTTATCCCCAGCCGAAAAGAAGGCTGCTTGGTATGTCAGTTACGGTGCTTGGGGCCCAAGAAGACCCGTTCTCAAGGAAGGTGACGGTATGAAGATCTTTGGTGGTGTTTTAGTTGGTCTTATTGCCGCCGTTGGTATCTTTGCTGCCGTCAGATCTGCTGCCGCTCCTCCTCCAAGAACCTTGAACAGAGAATGGCAAGAGGCCTCTGACGAATACTTGAAGTCCAAGAACGCCGAACCATTCACCGGTTACTCCCAAATCCAATCAAAATAGATCCAGCTCGAATCTCATAATCTATGTCATTAATTGTTTATTATGTGTATTATTCCTATCTCGTGGGAATTGATAATTTGGAGCGAATTTTCCGCCAATAACCCCGAACTTCACGATTTTTTTTGAAACGCATTTTCCCACATATCAATTGCATCCGTAGATCTTATCGTATTCAGTTATCGTATTCAATTATATCCTTTTATTGTCGTTTTTTCCTCCCTTTCACCCTCATATCTATCGTAGCGGGCTCTGACTCGACCATTTTGAACACCACACGTGATTCGATGGTCTTTGCACGCTCAAAAAATTATTTTGTACCGAATGTAGGGTCCCGAGATGAGATGGTGATAAAGAAGAAGCCATTGAGTCAATTCGGCGGTTTCAAGATTCCCTACAATTTTATATAATGAGTTTCTCCTTTTTCCCCGAGGAAACGGCGTTTGTGGACCCATTAACTACAACCACAGACATAATACCTCCAAAAGTGCATGATTTGCAATCAATATTGGCAAGTTTGGTCAATGTGAGAATCACATATCAACAATATTCCACCGCTAATGGTGTCTCCATCTTTCGTAGAGAGTTGTTTGATGTAAAACATCAGCTAATGTTGGAAGATGAGCCCGAGGAAGATGTTCTTGTGGGTGAAAGTGATTTGAAGAAAAATATATATGAGGGTGGTTTGAAGAGTTGGGAGTGTTGTTTCGATTTAATCGACAAATTGCATAGCGACGACATTTCCATTAACGGCACATATCTCGAGCTTGGCTGTGGTACCGGCTTGCCTAGTTGTTATCTCGTCACAAAGCTTTTGGCAGAAAAGACCTCCACCACTATCAAGAAGGTGATTCTCACCGACTTCAACTATTCGGTGTTGCGTTTGGTGACAATTCCAAACCTTTTGATCAACTGGTGTGCCAGTTGTTTGGCCGACGACGAGTTCGAGTTCCTCACCAAGTCCGACGACGAACCGGTAAGAGATTCTGAGATCTTCGTCACTGAGACGCTTCTAAACCAATTTGTCAATTCGTTGGCTTCTTCGGGTATCGAACTCACTTGTATCTCGGGCTCTTGGGGCTCCACCATGTTGAATCTCTTGCCCCCAATCGATTTGCTCTTGACCTCAGAAACCATCTATTCGCCAGAAAGTCTCAAACTCGTGGGGGAATTGGTCATTCAAGCCATAGATTCGCAAAACGGGAAATGTTTGGTTGCTGCTAAGAATTTCTATTTCGGTGTCGGTGGAAGTGTCATTGAATTTGAGTCGTATTTAAATTCCAGAAAGGAGGAATGTGGTATAGATTTTTCTAAGGTTAATGTTGGAGACGGTTTGAAGAGGAGTATTATAGAAATTAATAAAATATAATAAATATTGCTAACATTTGACTGAATTACGAAAATTATGAAAAAATGAAAAAAAGAATATTATGATTATAATCAACAAATAACTCAATTTTATAAAGAATTGGTATTATATAAATATTATATATTTATTATTGAATTAACTACATATACTTTATTGTATCAATTAAAAGTGAAAAAACAACACCCTTACACCATCACGTGACACACATACAAAGAGCCACATCGTACTAAATAGCGCAACAAACTTACAATAAAGATTTCTATAGAATACTTCTTGCTCTTTTATTCTTTTCATTCTCTTTATTCGCTTTATTCCTTGAGTTCTGTTATAGAGTCGTGTCCCACCCATTTCTACCACATATAACCTCCACATCACAATACCGCCATAATCACTCCCACAATTCGCCATCAAGAATGTCTGATGCTTATATAACGGGGTTTAATAAACTCCAATTCTCCAATGATCTCCTCATTTCCATGAATTCCAACGCTAACGAGTTGGACCTCGTCAATCCCATTAAGAAGCTCAACTTCGAGTTGATAGAGATGAACCAACAGATCGAGGCCATAGTGCACAAGAATTACAATTATTTGAACAACGAGCTTCTCATCAACTTGAATTTCATCGATGGTTTGAACATCGATAAGGCCATCAATTTCATCAATTACTCCTTCAACAAGTTGAGTCAGGAGTTCATGGACAATTACCATGATTTGAACACCATCATCAATGTGTACAAGAAGATCCACATGACGTTGAATTATCTCAAGAACTTGATTTTCTTGATCTATCTCATCATCGAGTTCGAGGAGTTGAAGGGCGCTAATCTCGATGCCAATCTCGCCAAATTGGCCAAGAACTTGAATCTCTTCAAATACCAGATCTTGGACAATTCGACGACGACCGGTGCCACGAACAACTTGAAGATCATCCGCGACTACAAGTTGGTCTACGAGCGAAATGTGCTTTTCATCACTAATACTTGCGAGAGAAACATCTTGAACTCGCGCAAACTCGACCCCATTGTGGAACAATCGTGTGTCAGTTTGAATCTCTTGGACGAGTCCAACGAGACATTAATTGCCGTCGTAAACAAATGTTTGACTAATTCCATCAACTTGAACATCAACAAGTTGGTCAAGACCTTCACGTCGCCCCGAAACTTCAACGCAGTGTTTCTGGAGGTCTGTGAAGATGTCTACAATAACCTCTTCAAATTGAGCCAATTCTTGGACTCCAAGTTGGGCTTGAATCTCCAATTGCTAAGAAACTTCTGGAAGGAATTCGCCTTGCAATTGGACAAATACTTGAAAAATCTCGTCAATAAGGGTGGACCCGTGACCAAGATGGTGAGGACTTATGGCCCCCAAATCAAGAACTCCATCAGACAGGGTGTGGTAAAAAGTAGCGATGATTTGAGACCAGATAGCATCGAGGTCAGAATGATGTTGAATGCCGTGGTTTGTTTGGAGAGAAAATAACTAATTATAATAAAAAAATCTACATCATTTATCCATCCCTTGCCAATTTATTCCGTTTTGTATTTAGGTTTTCCCTTCGTTATTTCCTTTGTTTTCTTGTGTTTCTGACCTCCTCTCTTGTGGAACTTCTTCTTCAATAGCTTCTTCTCCTGTTCTTTGACCTCTTTCTTTACGATTTTGGCTCGTTCCGTCTTACGTTCACGACATGCGATCTTATTCGCTCTTTTCTTCATTCCAGGTCTTTTTCTCTTTTTTTCACCCTCAGCTTGCTCGTTATGTTTCTTCAAGTCCACCACTCTCCAGGGCTGAGCATCGTCGTACACTACGCTATCGAAGAGCTGGTCAAACGTTATGGCCGTTATGGCGAATTCGTGTTTTTTTTCCTCGTCATTCTTTACAAAATAATAAGATTCCGGTCTCTCGTTCTTGATGGTCTCGGGAGATGGCTCTCGAAGTGTAACCGTTCGTTTCTCCAGCCTGCCTCTATCGGTGGAAAATAGCGAAAATTCGAACTCTTCCGGCTGTTCCATCTCTTCATCATTTCGCGTTTCTTTCTCTATTTCCTCCGCTTCATTATTGTCTACTTCTACAAACTCAAACTCCATCTCGGGAAGATCTAATTCTTGATCAGAAACATCTACCGGCTCATACAAATCCGCACGAGAAATCCGTTTCTCTTCGCTCATTTTATACTATTTCTATCTAAATCACTCAGCCAGCTTCAGCTTATAATCTATATTTTCTCTCTCTTATTATCTCTGTTCTTCATTATTTGCAGCCATCTCATGAAAATTGGTCGATGCATGTAACCCGGATATGGCCGAAGTATATAACTACATTTATTCATTTACTCCTACACCCTCTAATATCAACTTTTGTAAATTCACCTATTAACCCATTGCCCACCATAAATATAATAATACATAATTCTACTATCTGACTCGTCAAACTCAATCCATGAGCCACCACCTACCACATCCTATTACGACTGATATCAATCGCCTTCAAGATCGACTCTCTGAACCGGAACTTGAAAGGAATATCGTCCAAATAAGTCCTTGTCACTTCCTTCGAAGCCTCCTTAGAATATCTTCTGCTATTGTTAACAAAAGCATTTTCAACGTCAAATTGCACAATATTATCCGCAGCAAAAATATGCTTCTTCAATAATGGATACTCTTCAATGCTATTCTGGAACTCCTCAATAGAAATATAATTGATAGAAAGCAATTTGAACTTCTCAAGGCTCTTAGAGTATATTTCATCAAACTCCTCCGAACTATAACTCTCACTATCATCATATCCAATCATCGGAAAAAACACTTGCCATAATTTCACCTTATCTTCAACACTAATAGGTATCTTGTGGATTCCTTGGTATTTGTCATAAAAGTTTTCTAACCCGGTAAGTAAAATAGCTTGCAAATCTACCAAATATTTTTTCCCATCAAGAGAAATACTATATAAGGGAAGATATCTCTCGATCTCTGGTTCACTCAACGCTTTACCAAATTTAGCAGCCAATAAACCATAAGGATAATTACTTCTAATATGCTTCCTTTCTTCAGTTTCATGGCGTCTTGACTCTTCGATGGCCTTAACTTCTTGTAATTTCTTAACCTTGTCATTATCTTCTTTTTGCTTGCGTAATCTCTCCTTCTCTATGAGTTCCGCCTTCTTTCTCTCCTCTTCCTTTCTTTTCGCTTGTTCACTTAAGCCACTCAAAAGTTTTTGTGAGTTTAATCTCTTCTTCGCTAATCTCTTTCTCTCATAGGCCTCGCGATTTTCGGCATCCTTTATCCTTTGTTTTTCTTCTTCTTCAGTTACGACCTTGATCTTCTCCATAGATGAATCGGCTTCATCATAATCTCTTAAAGAATCTCTCGATATCTGTCTAGACAACGGAGCACTCACTGACCTATCTCTCTCTCTGGATTTGGCCCTTATGCTTTCTGATGATTTATTTCGTTTGAGAATGTCCTCCACTTCTTTTTCAACCTTCGGCTTCTTGATATGTTCATGACTTTCAGTTCTTTCCAATCTTCTCTTCTTCTTCTCCTTGTCAATTGGAGCACCGCTCTCCTTGAAATCATCTTCCTGAGTTTTGACAGGTGTCTCGACAGCTTCCTCTTTGGACCCCTCTACCGGCTTTTGTGATGCCTTATCTTGCAAATATTGTCTACCCTTCTCGCTTCCTTTCAAAACATCTTCAATAATTTTTATCTCTTCCTCATTATAATTAATGCTTGATTTAGCAATCTCCAAAACAACATCTCCACTACCATCTTTCTTGAGAGGATCAGCACCCGCCTGTAATAACAAGCGAACAGTCTCGATATGCCCTCTACCAACAGCTTCAGACAATGCTAATAGACCATTAACATTCTTCCTATTAACTTTAGTTCCAAATGCCAAAAGAATACTGACTACGTCGGTATGTCCATATCTGGCTGCTAATATCAAGGCATCAGGATCAGGGAAACCACCATTTGTCAAGTAATTACCAACAAAAGCCACATCTCCATCAGCAGCCTTTCTGAATATCTCTTCTCTATTAGTTCTCGTGGTGAATTCGGTCCAATCTCTCCTACGAGCTCTTCTAGTCCAATTCTCATTGGACTTCTCAAAATTGGCAAGAGGGATGGAAGGGTTACTAACCTCATTTTCCTTTATCTTTCTAATGTACGTCATTAAAAGTGCAGTCATTTCTTCACCATTCTCATCTTCTGGGTCCACAAGATCGGTCGAACACTCACCTGCCGTGTTGTACAATAATGGATCTGCTCCATTCTTCAATAATACTCTAGCTACTCCAATATGACCATTGGAGACAGCGTCTATTAATGGAGTATCTAGGTCATCTGGTCCAGATTGTTTATCAACTATAGCTCCGTTCTTTATCAAGTATTCCACAATTTTCACGTGTCCCTTTAATGCTGCTTCATGTAACGGGGTATTACCAGCATAATCGCAATCATTGATGTCGGCACCGTTTTCTACCAAGTCTCGAACCTCTTCAAATTTTCCCTTCTCGCACATCTTGATCAATTTGGTTCTGCCGTTCGCATCTCTCCCAACCTTGGAGATCTTACGAGACTTATGAAGGTTGGGAGATAAAGATCTCGATTCGGATCTATGAGAAGACGACTTTCTAATTTTGGACGATTTGATGTAGTCTTCATGAGAATAATCCGATTCTTCATCCGAATTTGTTCTGTGACGTGGACGAGACCCGGATTTCTTGCGATTATCGTAATCTGCCTTTCGTATCAATCTTCCTCTACGTTGCACGGGAGGGGATTCTGCGATGTCAGTTTCAGCCTCCGAATCGTTTAATTCTGGGGCCATTTGCATTTTCACTTGTGTGTCCGTTTGGAAGGAGGATGTTTCCTCTTTCATAGCTGGCTCCGCTATAGGAATTTCCTTCTCCTCCTGTTTCTGTTCCTTTGCTTCTTCTTTTGGTTCAATTAATTGTTTAGATACTGCTTCAGGTTGGTTGTTTGACTCAACATCTGTTGTCAATTCAACAGTCTTTGGAGGATTATTAATTAAAGGTGTTTCCCGTTGTTCGGGATTAATTTTCTTCAATTTCACTTTTTCTTCAATCAATCCTTGTTCCTCAGATGTTGTAGCATCAATGTCACCCCCTATGTTCTCTTCAACCGGTTTCAACAGCTTTGGAATATCATCATGATGTTCTTTGAACTTTCTAATTTCTTCCTTAATGTCAACATTATGTTCTCCATGTGAATATGAACGATCTTTATGTAAATGTTTATGCAATTTCGAGGATAATTCGCTAGTCCCATTGGCAATTGCACTTTTAATCTCATCTCTATCAAGAGTATTGTGTTGTGTAGAAATTGCAAGCTCTTGTTCTTCTTCAGTTGCTTGAGTTTCTCGCTTCTCTTTCTGAGATTTGAGATAACTTTCCAATGATTTCGATTTTGAAGCTTCAATTTCAATCTCAGGTGTTTGTTCTACAGATTTTACGAGTGTTTTCTCCTCCACAAGTTCAATCGTTGGAATTTCCGAATTCCTGGCATCTTCCAGTTCTAAAGCAACTGTCGGAGTAACATTTGAATCCGAAGAAATTGTATTCTCCTTGCTGAACTCCTTGTTCTCCTTGTTCTCCCTGTTCTCACCAATAATCTCCTTACTCTCCTCGTCCCCCTCCCCCTCATCATCGAAAAGATGTAGCAATTTGGGGTCTGTGATCTCATTCCCCATCCCAACGGAACTGGAACTCGACAATTCAGACTCCTTCGAACCTGAGCCTTCTCTCTTCACCTCAATCGACTCGTCATTGTCTTCATTGTCCCCCTCGTCCGTCTTCTTGTCGGAATTGGAAATCTTCCCATCCTTACCGTAAACTACAGGTCGTTTCTTCAACTTTTTCAACTTGTTCACTTTGCTTTTATTGAAAATGTTGATGGACGAATTGGGCAAACTTTGTGCTGAACCTGTGAAAATTGAAGGTTTCGGCTTCGACTTGGCTTTGGTCTTATTGGCCAAGTTCTTGAACGGATTATTAGAACTGTCCATCTTTAAGAAGATCCCAATATTTGGTCCTGGCGTGGCCTTTTGTCTTTTGCTGTTATTGAAGAGTGGCAGGCAATAAGTTTATATGTTATAAAATTTTTGTCGTGTGGGAATTGGACTGTGGCCCTACCTATGGAACATACGAGTTGACCGACTAATGGAACATACGAGCGACGCAGCCGATAGCACATACGAGTGAACCACCAAATCCTGATTGTTTGTATCTGGGATAATTATATCCAGAGTATTTATCTATTGTAATTGGACTGGATGGATATATGAGTTGCAATTTGTAGTTTAACGGTGCTTAATAGTATCTCTCATGGTTCATTGAGAGAATCATTTCATATCCGCTGTATTAAATATATATTCCACCCCACCAATAGTATATTCAAGAAATTTCTATGGCATTCCACTCTACTGAAAAGTCATCCACTCCCCAATCCATAAAGCCCAGTTCTACTCAACGCTACTGGAGTGGCTTTCTACAGCTCTACTCAATTCCACTCTTCACTGAAAAATTCATCTACCCAGACTCCCAGTTAACACCCAGACTCCAAAACGCCTATCGAATTCTCAGATTTATGATGGCTTCAGTCTCAACCCCTCTGGCGGCCTATGGTCCCCACAAGACTCCCCCAGTCTCCTACACCCAACTCCTAACCACTAACCTTATTATTAGTTACAAAAACCGTTTCTAGAAATAAAACAATACACTAATAAATGACAACCGAGAAATAGAATAGCATGGAAAATAACCTAACCCTTAGGCTTCTCGCCCTAAATTCCCAGATATTTGTACAACAGCAGAAACATCTGAATCGCCCTCACGGCGTGGACACCAATCCCTGGTCTTTGCCAAAATCGTCCAATTTCGGGCTATCTGGCGATAGATATTTCGTCTTTCCCTTGGGATTCTCGACAAATTCGCTGAATTCCATCAATTCAAATATTAGCGACATGTTGGGACATATCTTGTCCACCTTGTTTTTCAACACGTTGTAGGCCTCGTTGACGCCGATTTTGAACTTCAACATGAAATAGCCAATGATGACACTGGCGGACCGTGACACGCCACATTGGCAATGGACGAGCACCTTCTTGTTGTTCTTGAGGTAGTTGTCGATCTTGGTGGTCAAATACGGCAAGTCGCGCGAGATCTTGGAGGTGTGTGACCAGGGGAGGAAATGGTATTCTATGGGTCTATTGTAGACATTGACAAGCTGGAGCGCGGAATGGTCCGCGATCTCTTTGGCTACGTTGATCACAAGATCGAATTGCCGGATGGTATCTAGGTCCGGCTCGCTATACAAGTACAAATTGGGGTCCAGGACGCATATTGGTCCGTCGGGGTAGGCATTATAGTTCTGTTCGAGCTCCTCGAAGTTCTCCTCGGAGTAATTGGGCAATTGTTGGATGATCTCCTGTTTGGTGAGGGTTGTGTTTTCGGCCATTCTGAATCTGGTGATGTGTTCTCTGATGATGTGGGAGTCGATGATGCGATTTAGGGGCACGGCCGGGGTCGCGGGCACCACCGAGTCCTCTGTGTGCGGTATTGATAGCGTCAAGGTCCTTCTTCTGGCCAAGGTTGGCGGCTGTTGAAAGGGGAATTTCTCGTCCAACGGCGGGCTTTTCAACGGGGGCGATCGGTTGGAGGTCGCGAGGTTCAACGACAAGTTCTTTGTGTTTCTGCCCTTCGGCTTGTCTGCGTCGTCGAGATCTATGTTCATTTTGGGGGTCTGGAGGAAGAGCCAGAATCAGCACGGGATATTTTTAGAAGCGGACTGTGGGGACAATTGGCGTCGTTCAAGGGTTCTTTTATGTGTTGCGGCGGGTGTGCGATGTTATATCTCAGCGACGGTGTTGTTTGTGTGGCCATCCAAGACTCGTCTGTCGTTGTCGCAGGTGGAGATGTGTTTCAGATTTATTTTTAAAATTCGCTTGTTAGCAATAGAAGCAGGAACAGTGGTGGGGGGGACACGACGGCGGCGTATATATATATATAAATATATTTTATTTTTATTTTTATTTGAGTGTTAATATTGGATGGATATGAGGAGAATAGGAGGAGATTGAGTTGTGGTTGTCTGCAAGGAGAGAATGGTCGGGAGGTAGCAGTAGCTATGGTGATTGGAGGATGCAGGATCTATTTATGGGATGTGTTGTGGTGAGGGAGTGGGAGTGGGAGTGGTGAGTGTGGTGAGAGTGGTGAGTGTAGTTGTGAGTGGTGAGTGTAGTTGTGAGTGGTGAGTGTAGTTGTGAGTGAGGTTAGTGAAGTGGTGAGTGTAATGGTGAGTGAGGTCAGTGGTGTGGTGAGTGGTGAGACTGTGGTGAGCGTGGTGAGTGCGGTGAGAATATGGGAGTGTGATCTATTTATAGTTATGTAGATGGTGAGTGTGTGAGTGCGTGAGTGTAATGAGATGTGATGTGTAACTGTAGTGAGATGTGATGTGTGATTGTAGTGAGATATGATGTGTGATTGTAGTGAGATATGATATTGGTGTACTGAGATGGTAAGATATGATATAACTAGAGGCAAAGTGTGATCCTTGGCGTGTGCAATTCACTAAATCGGAGTGTAATATAGTCACTTAATGACTGTAGCAACTTGTCACTTGATGACTGTAATAACTTGTTACCTGGTGAGTGTGATAACTAATACTTAGTGAGTGTAGTAGCCTGTTACTTGCCAAGTGTAGCAACTTGTTGCATGAGTGTCTTGTTACTTGATAGCAATAACTAATTATTTGGTGAGTGCAATAACTAATTACTTATAACATATCATTTCTCCTCTTGAAATTTAAACTTTAATTACCAACTGAGCTATTAATAACATATGAATAACATTATTATAATAATTCTATATACTTCGTGGTAATTTTTGAATTATTTTATTCCCTTTTTATTATCTTGGAATTAAAACTTATATAATAAAATATTCAAGTCAAACAAACTCTTTAAAATAATAAATAATCATAGAATAAATTTATCATATACTTCTATAAATGGAAACTTTAAGATCTCTGTCTTATTGTCATTAAACTAGCCAACCATCACAATGCCCATGCAATATCTCATCAACTCTCCCTTAAATCATTCTGCATTCCATGAATCAATAAACTCATTGAAGATTTCGTTTTCCATTTGCGCAATATTCTACAACACTGCTAAAATATTACTGAATCCACCATATATTCTATAACATTCTTGACTAATTAGAGTTGGATATCAGATATTCAAAGAAAATTGAATTCATTTACTCTTCGAATTCGCCTGATCACTAGACTGGAATATTGGAATTGCAAATTAGAATTGAGAGAGTGCAATATTCTAGAATTCACTCTAAAACATAAAAATTCAAGAATCTCCCACTCTCTAGAATCCGCAACATTCCAGAACACCCTCTATTCCACCACAATACTAGAAACTCCACCACAATACTCAAAACTCCACCACAACACTCTCCACTCCACTATAATCTACAACACACACTCCGATCTAGAATCTACAACACACATAACTCCCACCACTTCTCCACACTAACACCCATCCACACACATCTACACTCAGCTAATAAATAAATTAACTATGAAATCTCATGCAACCCCTCATCTATATGGAGAATCAGCATCCAACGCATATTGGATCTCTTGCTCCCATTTGTCCCCATTGGCCAACAACTTCTCCTTATTATATAACAATTCCTCTCTAGTCTCAGTAGAATATTCGACATTGGCGGTCTCAACAATAGCATCCACTGGACACGATTCCTGACAATACCCACAATAGATACATTTGGTCATGTCGATGTCGTATTTGTAGGTTCTTCTGGATCCGTCGATTCTCTCTTCCGCCTCGATGGTGATGGCTTGTGCAGGACATATAGCCTCGCACAACTTACAAGCAATACATCTCTCTTCACCCGATGGATATCTTCTCAACGCGTGTTCACCTCTGAATCTGGGCGAAATAGGCCCCTTTTCGAACGGGTAATAAATAGTGTATGGAGCCCTGAAATACATCTCCAAACAAATGTACATCCCTCTCCACATCTCCGCCATCATGAACCATTTTATGTTCTTATTCAACGTACTTTCGTGTTGGTTCTCCCAGGTTCTGGCCGGAGGCAATCTGAACCCCTGGGGCCAGATCCCCTGGGTGGCACCAGCCGTGTTCAAATACTCCAACGACCCGGCAGTTGGCTTTTGTTTGGCAATTGTTGACGAGATTAATCTCTTGTTGATAAGAGGACTTATGACCGATCTGAACATGATGAGTGTTTATGTGTTAGATGACGTTGAAATGTCCTGAAAAAAAGTATATCCCGCAATATGAACACCAGAATGAAGGAATCAACACAAACTTCTGCCCAATTATTCTTCGTTGTTGTTCTGCAACTACGTTAATTGTCACGAAGACTGAAAATTTGGTCCTCAATAAAATTACCAAATTATAAAAAACAAAGCGTTGATTGGTGGGAGGGTTGTGCGGGGCGCGACGGTGTAGACACGTAGAATAAACACGGGCACATAATCCGATGCACCGGGCACATAATCAGAAACATACACCGGGCACATAACTCACATTATCATTTATTAATAATTTCATATCATCATTATTGGTGGGGTGTGGGTGTTGTGTATTGAGATGCACACTCTCTTGGACACTCCACAACATCCTCTCAACTCTAATCACACCCTCTCACAGCTCCATTACTTCACCACCACAGCTCCACCACACCACCACTTCACATAACCACATCACTTTGCAACCTCACCACACTACACCGCTACCACCCCTAATCCTTGTGAGACAAACTAAACATCTTCTCATTCAACTTCTCAACATCATTCCCCACACCCGATCTCAACGACCTCAAATCCTCCACATTCCTATTCATCCCCAATTTAAGCTTACTTCTCGAACGCGGAAGCTTCGACGTGGGAGCCGTCGGAACCACAGAGAACTTTCTTTCTCTAAAGGCAACCCCCACTTGTTGGTACGTCTTCTGTTGTTCGGGATTAACCTTGAAGAACCAATCCTTCACCTCGTCATATTCATAAAGATGGTATTCGGTCCCATAAGGTTTAGTCTCCAAACAATACAACGTGTGTAAAGGAACATCCAACTCGCCAATTGCAGATTTGTCGAGATTCAAGAAATACCCAAGAAGCACTCTTGCCACGACTCTATGTGAAATAATCAAAAGATGGTCCGTTGTTCTTTCTACTTCGGCTATCACGGGTCTTAATCTGGTGATCACATCTAAATATGATTCACCACCCACCCCAGGATATCTATAACTCAACTTATTATCGATTCTTTCCTTGAATTCCTTTGGATAGAACCGTTGAATCTCTTCATACGTCAAACCATCACATTTGCCGGCTCCTAATTCATCCAACATTCTCATCTCTTTGACAAAGAATTCGTCCTCATTGAAGAATTGCGCCGTTTCAATCGATCTCAGCAACATCGAAGTCCAAACACAGAAATTGGGTTCTGTTGGGATGGTTTCTGGGTCAAACTCTCCATTCTTATAGAAATCGGCCAGAAATTTCAATTGTAACCTTTGACTGAATTCTTCCAATTGCTTCTTACGGAACTCTTCTCTTTGAAATTTCATGAATCTTGCTAATGTGCTGGAGAACCTCTCACCTCTTTCAGTGAGCGACGAATCACCTCCAATTCTTCCAAGAACGTTGTCCTTTGATTCACCATGCCTGGTGATCCATATCTGTCTAGGACTCAAGTTGAAATTAAGCAAAAAATAAACCGTCTGGGATGCCAAAAATCCCTTGATATTATATGCAACAACCTTCTTGCCCACATCTATCATCTTACAATACTGGAAGTTTGGGATTTTCTCCTCTTCGTCATCAATAGTCTGATAGGCTTTCTCATAATTTGCCAATCTTCCTACGAAATCTCTCAACGCAATGTCAGGATCCATATTCTTATAATCCGGGCCACTCAATTTCAATCTGATATTGGACTCTATGATGGCTGGATCGGAACAAACACTCTCTAGGAAAAGAACCTTCAATTCTCCATTGGATCTCGCCTCGATCCGTCTGAAAACTCGCGCTCTTCTGGCCTTGGTGGAATTGGTGGCATCAAAAATTCCCACAGACCCCTCTCCATCTACAACATAATCTAAAAGCTGGTCCAACGTGTCCATGGCCCATTTTTCTCGTAAAGCGGTGGTTTGGGAGTTATCTGGGTTGAAAAAAGAGGCACTATGCTCCAACTTCCCGTGTGGATCGCTGTCCTTCACTAACATGATCTTTTCATCAATCTTATTGACGTCCAATTCTGTGTCTCGTGCCTCATCCTTGGTGGGTGTGATAATGTCCGGCAATGGTTTGCTCTCGGGCCCAACGTTCTTGGTGTCTCTTCTTCTGGTGTTGCCCACATTGAACACACGGGCATCATGTTGTAGCCAATTCAAGTATCGGGTCAATTTATTCGTGATATAAGATTTCCCCCGTGCTGGTAAGCCCACCATGACGATAACCAACTTCGAGGCCACATCTTGAACGGCAATGGTTCCATCTGGAGACGTTTTCGACCGGGTTTGGCCGGGAACGTCTAAAGTAGCGGCCTTTCGTTTGCCTTTGGTCTTCTGCTTGAGAATGTCTTTGATTTGGTCCAATGAGGGCGGTTTCGACATCTCGTTCGTTGGAGTTGCTATTGCCGGAATGTGTGTCGGATGTGGCGAAAACGACGGGTTTTCCGACGCCAAATTGAGATTGGAGATGTTATTCGTCTTGATGATTGTGACAGGGACGCCCATTTGGTCCGTTTGGTCGTCATTATCAGCCGCTGTGTCGTCTGGAGACGTCACGGATGAAACCACCGGAGTGTCGCTTAAGGGCCGTTTATTGAATTCGGGCAAGTCGAGAACATGTTCGTTGGCCTCAGTGTTGTCGCTTTCTATGGAGGAAGACGAGGTGACGGCAGCGTCGTCGTTATTCTGGTAGAAGGAGTATTTGGCGGAGAAGGAGACCCGTTTGGTCGGAACATCCTCCCCCATATCGGATATCGAATGATTGGGAGATATATCGGACATGATGACCAAAAACGTTTGTTTGGGTGTTTTGGACGGTGTTTGTTTGTTTGTGTTGGCGGGAAATTGTATAGGCAATTTAATTGCAGAATGGGATCTCGGAGTTGATATTATTTGACAGGTGACTGGGGTCGTGTGGTGGTGGTGGTGGTGGTGGGTGAGAATGGTGGGTGAGTGGGTGGG
>JAJMCV010000048.1:0-15407 GCA_030573195.1 Nothofagozyma chilensis
ACACTACAACACACAACTACAACCCCCCACATATCCACTACTACACATCCACACATACATCTGATCAACCACAACATCCCCAAACACATAAAAAGATCTAAACCCTGCATAACCCAACAACTACATACATATAATCAATTAAAACCAATCATACAAATCAACTACACACTCCAACTCATACTCCAACTCACTCACTCACCACCACTGCAACCATCCACTCCACCACACGACCCTCCTTCTCCAACTTCCTTTCCACCACACGACCACCATCTATCACTTCACTTAACTACACACCAACTACACTCACCAACTACACTCACCACCACTCCACCACTCCACTCATGACCACCATCGAATACGGACCCAGTCCGCTAAAACCTCTAAATAGCCATTTCCGCCACGGCTTCGACGAGGACCAGGAGTCGCTCAACCAGCTCATCAAGAGCTACTACATCCATTTCGATGACAAAAGACATAATACCAACGGGAACCCGATTCCCGAGGCCGACAAGCTCAGAAACAAGAAACATTACAACATAATCGACGATTGGAAGATCCAGAAATTGAACAAGAAGACGGTGACCGCGGGAATTGTGCTCTGTCTCAACATTGGCGTGGATCCGCCGGACATTCTCAAGACATATCCTTGTGCCAAATTGGAGTGTTTCATCGATCCCACCAATCTCTCCGACTCGAAGAAGAATTTGGAATTAATCGGCAAATCGCTCCAATCGCAATACGAATCGCTTTCGCTCAGAACGAGATACAAACTGTCGTTGGACCCGAGTGTCGAGGATATCAAGCGATTTTGCAATAATTTGCGCAGGAATGCCAAAGATGAACGGATTCTCTTCCATTACAATGGCCATGGGGTCCCTCAACCCACGCAATCCGGCGAGATTTGGGTGTTCAACCGCGGTTACACCCAATATATCCCCATCAGTTTGTACGATCTCCAGACTTGGTTGGGGGCTCCTTGTATTTATGTCTATGATTGCAACTCTGCGGGGAATATAATCAATAATTTCAAAAAGTTTGTGCAAAAGAGAATCGACGACGATAACGAGGGAAATCACGACAATTCCGCTCCTTCTCCAACGTCTTCCTACATCGATTGTATCCAATTGGCGGCCTGTAAATCGAACGAAATCCTCCCCATGAACCCGGAATTGCCTGCAGATCTCTTCACTTGTTGTTTGACCTGTCCCATTGATATCTCCATCAAATGGTTCATCATGCAATCGCCGTTGAAGGAGAATTACGACAAATTACTCCGCAATTCCAACGGAAACATCGTGATTCCGGGGAAATTGACCGATAGAAGAACCCCTCTTGGTGAATTGAATTGGATCTTCACCGCAATAACAGATACAATTGCTTGGACGTCATTATCAAGGCCAATCTTCAAAAAACTCTTCAGACAGGATCTTATGGTGGCTGCTTTATTCCGTAATTTCCTTCTTGCCAAGAGAATTCTTCCATTGACGGGGATCAACCCCATCAGTGACCCACCATTGCCAAATTCAATCAATAATCACCATATGTGGCAATCATGGGACCTTGCCATCGACCAGGTGTTGAACCAATTGATTGCAGAACAAAAAACAATGGTGATCACCAACAATTTCATCGAAAATAACAAATTGATCAACCAATTGGAGGTGGATTTCGTGAAAACATACAAAAATCTCAGTTTTTTCCAGGAACAACTCACGGCATTCGAATTATATTTGAAATATAATTCCAATTCGAAAACGCCGCCGGAACAACTCCCCATAGTTCTTCAAGTTCTTCTCTCGCAAGTTCATCGTCTCAGGGCTTTAATCTTATTATCGAAATTCCTCGATCTTGGGCCGTGGGCTGTTTACCTCTCGTTATCCATAGGAATCTTCCCCTATGTTCTCAAATTACTCCAAAGTCCGGCACAAGAATTGAAACCAGTTCTTATTTTCATTTGGGCCCGAATCATGTCAATTGACCATAAAAACATCCAACAGGAGCTTTGCAAGGACAAGAGTTACAATTATTTCTATTTGATCTTGATCTCGAAACAAATGTTGATCACAGACGACCATAAGGCGATGTCAGCGTTCATTCTCACGCTATTCATCAAAGATTTCAAAAATGGCCAGAGATTATGCTTCTCCACCGATTTGATCAACACTTGTTTGGCCCATATCGAGACCAGTGAGAACCCATTACTCCGTCAATGGTGTTGTTTGCTTTTATCGCAAGTTTGGTTGGATTATCCCGACGGAAGATGGTTGGTTTATAAGGAGGGATTGGTCAATAAACTCATCGAATTGGCCAATGATCCGATTCCCGAGGTGAGAACATCGATCATCTTGGCCTTGACGAATTTTCTCGGAAATGACCGTCTTGAGCTCAAACAATTTGAAATCAAGCTCACCATTGCATTATTGAAGATGAATGACGACGGTTCTCCCATTGTTCGTAAACAATTGATCATTTTTTTGAGCAAATTCGTGGAAAATTACCCCGATTTCTTCATCATAGCCTCATTCAGTCAATTGGAGGAGGAAATCACTCTTATAGACGATCATCTTCAATTGGACGAGACGCGGAAAAAGAGTCCCTCTTATGGTACCATCTTCTCCTCTGTGTGGAAATGTCTTTTGATTCTCGCAGAGGATCCATATCTTGAAGTCCAGCAATTTGCCGGTGAAGTGGTTGATTTCGTGATGATGAAGCTCCGAGAGAGCGAATTGGGCGAGGTTGTGAGGGAAATGGAGTCGTATTTATTAAATAGAGCAGTGAAACCAGTGGCCAATAATGGTGTTGGTTCGCCAATGATGGGGCCAAAAGATACAACGGCCCAAATCCACCATTTTGGTGGAAGAGATGGAAGACGTACACGAAGTCAAGATGGTAGCAGTCGCAATAACGAGACCAATGGCGACTCGGAATCTCTTTCCATGAGATTGAAGAATTCGCTTTCAATCAGTAACTTTTTCAAGAGTTTCCAGAAGATTAATGAAGATATCAATTTCACAAAGGGTCTCAAATTGTCTGCCTTTACTTATACAACTGCTTCGAAGCCAAAAACCCCGAGATTGGTGGAACGAGATCTTAATGTGGCGCCAATTCTCCCCACAAACTCCAATTTCTTGGATTATAGCATAGAATTCTTCCAAGAGCCGCAAATGAGCAAGAATGAGCTCGATGAGCCGGGTTCAAAGGAATATATGAAGAGAATTTGGAGGAGAAATAGAAACGAGCAAATCATCCAAGAGACCCAGCCCCAGAAAGAGTTGGCCATTAGAGGTGATTGGTCGAAAAATGTCTCTTTCATAGATAACAAGACGATGCCGAAATTATTACGATTCCAACAATTCGAGAAAAGTTTAATTGTCAGTGATGACAAGGACATTGTGAATGTGTGGGATTGGGAGACCAAGAACTCCAAATGTCGGTTCTCTAACGGGAATCCGTTTGGCTCCAAAATCACCGATTTGAAGCTCTTGAACGAAGATGATTTACCGTTATTGATGACTGGATCATCGGATGGTGTAATCAAAATCTACAAGAATTTCGATGATGAGAGCCAAATCGAGTTGATCTCGTCTTGGAGAGCATTGACGGATCTTCTTTTGACGTCCAAGATTACGGGATTAATCTCCGATTGGCAACAAACAAGGGGCTCTTTGTTGGTCAGTGGAGATGTGAAAATCATCAGAGTATGGGATGCTCCACGAGAATTATGTGTAGTGGACATTCCCGCCAGATCTTCCTCTTCCATCACTTCTATCACATCGGACCAGGTTTCGGGTGATATTTTCACTTGTGGATTTAATGACGGTACTGTGAGATGTTACGACAGGAGATTGGATTCTAGAGATAGTATGATCAAAAAATGGGACGGGGGTCGTAGTTCCATTAAAAAAGTACATATGCAAAGAGGAGGCTTCAGAGAATTGGTGAGTGGTAATTCGGATGGCCAGGTGAAATTATGGGATATCAGACTAGATAAGCCTGTGGTGGAGTTCCAAACTGAACTGAGAATAAGAACGCTCGATATCCATGAACATGCTCCTATTATTGCCACGGGATGCAAAACCGTGGACCTTTGGACTACTAGTGGAGATTTGGTCAATATGATCAAAAATCCATACAATTATTTGCCTAATAGAACAAGTTCGTATCTTAACGAGATTGTTCTTCATCCCCATAGAATGATGCTCGCCACCAATTACAACCATGATAGTCATATAAGTATTTATTCTTGTGGAGACACGGTTCAGAATTATTATTGAGATAATCATAATTTAAGAATTTAGTTTCGGTAAGTGAATTAAGTCATTTTATAACTTGAAATAGCTTAATTCCATTAAATAAAAATAAAGAATTTGGTTTTTATAAGTTGTATTAAAAATTAAATCCTTTTTTGCTTAGTTTGTTTTCAAAATAAAAATAAAAAATCATATCCTTTTGTTATTTTTGATTTATTCCTTAATTAACCTTAATACTCCTATAATCCAAATAACCTTCTTAAATTTGCTCTAATCCCTTTAATAATCTCCCAATAATCCTAAATCCTTCTCAATATCCTTCTTAATCTCCCTCTCCCTCTAATCATAATCACCTCCAGCATATAAAAAGTATCCTCGTCCCTTAAATCCTACAACAATCATTATTAGCCATTAATTATTAATTACCCATTCTCCATATTATACACTCAACCATAAATAGAGTCCGCCACATAACATAACCATCCACCCCAAGTAACTCTTTGCAACACACTTCTTAAAAATACCGGTTTCACGTTTCTAAAAATATTACCACAATTGCTTCCCTCGCTCTCCATGCCAATTCCGTATTCGAGACTGTTACGGATATTGCATCCTCCCCAGAAATTCCACCATTTGGTTCTTTGACATGGTGAAAGTCTCACCAAATTCTTTCTTAACGGTCCTCTTGGACCATCGATATATTTCCATTCCCATAACCCCCATTTTTGGCGAGGATCGGTGGAAACAAGCTTCTTATCGCCCCAAAGACCCTGATAATCGAGCCAATTGCCGTATTTCTGTTCTCTATATGGATGTGATCCGTTCCCATAAGTGACTTGGCCGTCTCTATAGGTATAAGCCAAGAAATTCAAAGAAGGGTTCCATAACGCGCCTCTATCGGTGAAATCAGATAAGATTCCATAGGGCAAATCGTGGGGAAATTGTCCCACAGAAACATAATTGGCATGGGTTCCTCTGGCACTGAATAAGACGGGATGATCGGGGAAAGTGTCGTATTTCGAAACAGAATCGTAATGATATCCACCACCGCCGCCATGGGCACTCATCCACACCACTACGGGCTTTCCCTTGTAGAAACGAACCAACAGATGTTCCCAATCGCCTACATGATTACCATAGGGCCCGTTTCCCATGACAAAGGGCCCCAAATTGAACGAATAGAAATAGAACCAATAACTGTCAACCCAGCCGTTTCCCTTGTCCAACACGATCAATGTTGCCGGGGCGTCGTAGATTTCGCCCGTCTCGATATTGGGCTTGTTATAGACGCCAGTGACCCATTCGGGATCGGTATCGAAATTGGACTTACTTCTCAAATAGACGTTATTCGAGTCGCTATAATCGCCCATTCTGTTGATGGTGACATATTCGTCAATAACGGTGTCATTTTCCATGTTGACCGCCTCGAAATTCTTGACATATTTGGCGATATCGTACGGAAGATATCTTTCCTCGCTATACAAATGAACGATAGGGGCATGTTTGAGGACATAAGCCGGGATCTCGCCATCTTTTGTGGTTCTTTCCGCCTCACACGGATTGGACACCGGTAAGGGGAGGTTTTTGTATTTGACCGAGGATTTCAAGATGTTATTGATGGACATCTCGTTATCCAATTGTTGTTGCCAATCCGTCGGGATGGCCATAACAACGGCCAACACACCTGCGGTTATTAGCGGCAATTTCATTTTATTTTCTACGAATTCTACAATCTATATAACAACATGGACCTAATTGTGGGATATTGTGGTGATGGTGTTGTTATATATGTTTATGTTGGTCGGCATTTCTTTTGCTGTCACGGCACGCATCGGTAATGGCGGAGAAAGTGCAGGTGATAGGAGGTGGGCGGGAATAGTGATCGGAGTTATAATTAGAGGATTTTAGAGGGTCGTTTAGAGAGAAGACAGAATATGAACGAAGCACATTCAAACAACCAGTTACTGCTAGCGATAACTACTAGCGGTAACTACTAGCGATCACTACGAGCGATCACTACCAGCAATCACTACGAGCGATCACTACCAGCAATCACTACTAGCGATCACCACCAGAGCGAGAATCACTACTCACCACTCACCGCTCACCACCACAACTTACCACACAACACACCACCAACACCGCCACTATCTCCTATTACTTCACCTCAGTCGTAAATTGTAACTTGTAACGCGAATTGCCCGACCGGCCTCTCCATATCCAATATCGTTTTCGCGAACTTATAAATAACCTAATTATATTTTGAATTGGGCCAAACACGCATCTGACAATTGGCCATAGCACGCAATACAAAATCACCCCCACACGACACAACCGCACACCCACCACATCACGTGCGCCCATCTCGGGCCCCCGCCCTACAAAATTTTCCACCTCTCACGAAATTCAATCTACAAAAAACTAATTTTAATTATACGTCTTCTCACATTTAAACCTCCACAACTTAGAATAGTCTGCACTTGCTAAGCTTAAATTGATTATATCTAGTTAAAATGTCTGTTGAAACCGCTTTATCCTACGCTGCTTTAGTCTTAGCCGACTCTGACATCGAGATCACCTCCGAAAAGTTATTGCAATTAACTGAAAAGGCCAACGTCGAAATCGACGGTATCTGGGCTGACTTGTTCGCCAAGGCCTTACAAGGTAAGAACTTGGCTGACTTCTTCTTCAACATCTCCTCTGGTGCTGCCCCAGCCGCTGCTGGTGTCGCTGCCTCTGGTTCTGCTGCCTCTGCTGAAGAAGCCGCTGAAGAAGAAGCTGTCGAAGAAAAGGAAGAATCCGATGACGATATGGGTTTCGGTTTATTCGATTAGGTTAATTAACTTTAATTTAATTAGAAAAAAATTCAAACAAAATATCAAAAACATGAGATGTTATTATTGTTAATGGATGTTTAATGTCTTAGAGATGTAGTGATGGTGATATCTATTGTAGGGAGATATCTATTGTAATAGTTACCGTGTATCTCCATTTATTGTCTTGATTCTTGCTCTTGCAAAACTAACACCACAACACCATCAAAACCACTTAATATCTATCAATTCCCTACCCCCATAATGGCACTATGTCCGAGCGGTTAAGGAGAAAGACTTGAATTCGTCTAAGAAGACATCTTTTGGGATTTTCCCCCCGCAGGTTCGAGTCCTGCTGGTGTCGTGATAATTTTTTTGGCTGTTATTTAGGAGATTCTAGCAAATTAGCTTCTCAATTTAACTTCAATTCGAATTGTTGGGGGTGATTTATCGTGTTCTATGTTGTAGAACCCTGAATTTGCGTGTGATTATCAATGATATATTGCGTGTGTTAATCGATGATATAAAATACGTGTGACCATCAATTTACTACAAGACACCATATCTACCAGATAAACAAGGTACAATATGATATTTATCTATCTCATAAATGAAATAATCACCCGATATCCATCATCTGTTAAAACAATTCAACTCTCTTCCCAAAATCGCGAATTCGCCATTCATTTCCGAAATGTTCGCGAATTCGCTATTCATTTACAATACTCATCCGTATATATTTTTTTCGACAGTAATAAAGAGATGAGCCTGAGATGAGATAATTGTGGAGTCATTAATAACTCAGATTCTGCAGATTCCTTAATAACCACAGACTCATATCTGAATACAAACCCCTCTCTATTACTCCTACAAATCCCCGATAATAAATTGTATTAAACATCTGCTATACACACAATGTCCACTTTTATACACTACATACCAATACATAAGAAAAGCTATGATATAACCTAAAAAACAAATACATTAAGATGCTTATTTCTTCTTGTCAGCTTCGGCTTCAGCAGCTTCCTTGGCTCTCTTTTCTCTGATACCTCTGTGTCTCTTGTCGGATCTGGCTAATCTTAAAGTTCTGTAGGCGGTTTGTTCAGTTTGTTCAACGGCTCTTGGAGCGGATTCTGGAGCTGGTTGAGCAATTGGGAAAAGAGCGGCGGTGGAAACTTGCTCGTGTTGAGCGATTTCGGAGGCCTTGGTGTTGGAGCCGAAGACGACCAACTTGGTCTTGTATTCGTTCAATCTGGCAACGTTGGCGTCGAAGGTTTCTTGGGACTTGTTCTTTCTTCTGTGGTCAACAGAAACACCGACAGATCTGGCGTATTGAGGAGTGGTGAAACCGGCAGCAGCTAATTCGGCTTGGGTGAAACCTCTTCCGGCTCTAACCTTTCTGTTGTATTTGATAGTAGGACATCTGACGATTGGCTTTAAGCTGTCGACAGGCTTTGGGGCAGACTTAGCGGCCTTGGCTAATCTAGCTTGACGTCTAGAGACCTTCTTACCAGCTTGGTCGAAGTGGACTCTGACACGTTCTTGCCAGTGCTTTCTGAAATGGTTTTGTAATAATGGTAAGTTCTTGGAGATAGCCATCTTTGATTACTGTTAGTTTCCTGTCGATACTGTGTTGGTGTGTGAAGTAACTTTTATGAACAAGTATGAAAAGTCTGACTGAGAATTTGTTACCGCAGTGTGTGCACACCGGGGTGGAAAATTTCCAGACAAAAAGCAGTCACCAATCGATTACGCGTACATCTCAGCACACAATGAACGCTGTCCTGCCCCTGTCTCTCTGAAATCCCGGTGCCCGCACGAATTTTTCACTCCTGCCATCGTGTCCGGGTCAATAGCCACAGTGGGAAAAGTTTCGTAGAGGAGTTTTTCATACAACTTTTATATAACACAACCTTTTCAATTACGTGAAAGAGGAATATATAGAGGTCATAGCAATAATGTCAACCCCAAGTGTTCAAGTATGTAATAAGAAACGGAGTCGTGGAGTCCAACGGTTATCCAACTCGTAGTACCGCCAGATGACATCCAAAATCACCTCTTCATCTTCATCTACTAACATCCAGACTTTCGGTAAAAAGAAAACTGCTACCGCAGTCGCCCACGTTAAAGCCGGTAAAGGTTTAATCAAAGTCAACGGTTCCCCAATCACCTTAGTCGAACCAGAGATCTTAAGATTCAAGGTCTACGAACCATTGACCTTAGTCGGTTTAGACAAGTTCGCCAACATTGACATCAGAGTCAAGGTCACCGGTGGTGGTCACGTCTCTCAAGTCTACGCTATCAGACAAGCCATTGCCAAGGGTTTAATTGCTTACCACCAAAAATACGTTGACGAAGCCTCCAAGAACGAATTAAAGAAAGTCTTCAACTCCTACGACAGAACCTTATTGATTGCTGATTCCAGAAGAATGGAACCAAAGAAATTCGGTGGTCGTGGTGCCCGTGCTAGATTCCAAAAATCTTATCGTTAAGCAAAATTGTGTTCATATTGTTGTTTATTCGGAGAAAAAGGGATTTTTATGGTTAATCTTGTATTAATGTCACATTAAAATAGTATTTGTTGTAGATCGTAGAATATTAGAGGTTGGCATTTTGATGAACTCGTTCCAAAGGTGGATCGACTGTTCCAAAGGTGGTGTTTATTCTGCAACCTATATGATATGAGCTATTGGAGAGTAACGAAGAGATTCACAGAGAATAAACACAAATTTAATGTCATCTCTTTTTCAGAACTTGTCACTACAATTCTCATTCACCTGTTCCATTGATAGGGTCGATATGTCCTACATTTGGTACATTTCATAACTCCAAAATAATAAAAAACGATTGAATTCTACAATTCCACGAACTCAGAACCCCCCCGAGTGGTATCTAAGTTGAACAAATCCTCCTTAGATACTCCATAAGTCGTTCCATCTCCATTGTACAATGAACGCATAATCAAACATGAACTGATCCATCTCCTCAGACAACCCAAAACCCAACTGAGCCCAAATTCACACAATGAATTGGTGCAGAATTCATCATAAGGAGCTGCAAATTTCCCTATTTCATAAAACATCCGTTGTAGCTCAGTGCCTGAGTTGGTTAAAAGGCCGCCATGCATATACTCAATCCGACCCCGAAAGACAGTAATTTCGGGGGAACAAAAGCAAATATCAAGGTGTAATAAATGGATATGAAATGAAATGTGAATAAATCCCCAATTATTACTTTAAATATTAATAATAGCCCTTATAACGATTGATTTGGAAAATATGACATAAGCTATGACTAATCGCCATATAATTCGGTTTGCCGAACATTTTCGCCAATTTTCCAAATCGGGCGTGTGGTCTAGTGGTATGATTCTCGCTTTGGGTTCTTCTCAAGCATGCGAGAGGCCCTGGGTTCAATTCCCAGTATGCCCCATTTTCTTTTTTTTGCTTCCTGAATCGATAATTTGTTACAATTATTTGAAGTAATCTTGTATTTTGATATTCTCTTCCCATTTTTTATTCCCAATTCCGTAAACCCACTAATAAATACCCACAATAATAGCTAATTTGCAATGCAATCGTACTCAAATTCCACAAATTTATCACCTCCATCGAGGAAACCCCAACTCAATTCCAACCTATCTATTGAATTCTTAGCCACATGCATCCCTCTCTCAACAATCATACTAAGAAAATGTAGAAACGTTTCTCTCATATCGCCCGGAGGACTGATCAAAGCACTGAAATACACCGACCAATGTATACCAACTCCAATCAGCCCACCATATGGGAATTGTTCAATCGTTAAATTGGTCGCTACTTGAGAGATCAACCGCTGGACCGCTTGGTCGTATGGCGACATATTGCAAAAAACCACTAGGATATAAGCATGTAGAGCGTTTTTGTAACAATTATTAGCAGCATACATGGAACTAGTAAAGAATGGGTATATCAGATCGGTGATATGGAGATTCTCGTTATCGAGTTTGGACATATTATGGATCAATAACTGTCCAATCTTAAAAAGGGTGTTTTTCAAGTCTGGGTTCTTAAATTGGTCTCCTGATAAAGCCAAAAGACCGCCCAAATTAATTCCATGATTTAATTTAAGCGACATTAATGTTTCCACCACTCGTTTGAAAATTGGAATCAACAGATGCGAATAGCAGGTTATGGAATTGAATTTCCCCATGGAAAAATGCGAAGAATTTACTTCCAAGTAGGGGTCATTGAATAAATCAACTGTGACGCTCAAATCCGTGATACACCCTCCATTTGGAGACGAGAGCCATGCAATACATTCAGCATGGTTGAACCAATTTTTGGAAAAAACGTACAAGTCTACGGCTGCAACCAACTCTTCATCTAAATCCGATTTTCCAACCAAACTTTTATAGGCAGAATCACATCTTGTGAGTATTCCTAACGCTCCTTTCAAATGCAATCTCCATAGATTGGTGGTCGAAGCACTTCGTTCGCTATATAACAACAAAATACAGAGAAGCAACGAGCTCATGGCAGTGAAGTCGTTGGCCTCAGAGATCTGTCTGGCCAATATTTTTATAGCTATATTCATATTTCTGGATTTTATGGGCCCCCACCGGCTGTCTCCAGATTGAACCTCCCAGGCGTTTCCTACCACGGCGTTGACAACATAGCCAATGATGGCGTTTTTAGGGGCCAATTTTTGGAGCGAGGTATATAGGTAATTTTTGGAATCATCCACCACAAAAATGTAATTAGCGAGACATTTGCTCTGACGGAAGTAATCCCAAATGAACTTTTGTAGTCTTGGATCCCATTCATCGATCTCCATGCCCTGATGTAGCGGGTCAAACTCCTTTGCAAGCGCAAAAAAATCCTTTTTACACCAATTGACAGTCAATGTTGGATACAACGACGGACGGTCAGGGATGGGCGAGGGTAATATATTGGGGGGAGACAAGGAATACACAGATAATCTGTCATTTGAGGAATTTGTAGAGGGGGCCAAGCTTCTCAGATCGGGAAGAATGGCGGACAATATTCTTCTGTCGTTGATTTCCATGGTGGTAGTATCAATTAAAAAACCCTTCTCGATCAAATCTGTATTTCTGATGAGATTTGTGGGGGTTAGAGAAGAGAGCAGGAATAATTGTTCATCCGGGACCCAATCCGCGTATTCCGAGTGGTCCCAAGCGGATGATGAACCCAGATCATTTGACATAGGATGAGCAGAGTTGACGAAATTTAATTCTCCAATAATTTCGGTTGCAACTTGCTTCGAGGGTTCAGCAGCAGCAGCATCAATTACATTCAACTTCGGTTTTTTTTTAATTTTTTTTTGTTTCTGCGACGGATCGTACACATTGATACTCAAATCATAAACACATTTGACACCTTTCTTGGCACATAGCTTGCATCTAGGTATGGACTCGTCGCTGAAATAGTTAATACCGACGTTAACCGATCATGTCGCCTATTGACGGCCATGTTGATAATTAACTCACCATTTGACCCGCACTTTCTTGCATCGTTGACATCCGTTGTGACTGTAAGCCATAATTGAAGGGCCATACACTAACACAAGACGGGACCGCAATGCTTTTGGAGGTGATTTTGGCCCAGATAACATTTTGTTATTGCTGTCTCATTGTTCACAGAAGCCGGTATCTCATGCCGACAGTTATGAGCGCGCGCATATGAGAGGGTCCGATGTGGGGAGATATAATTGACGGAGACAGCCGAGAAATCAGAACAGAAAACGGGATAATTGGGTTATCTGCTGAGATGGCGGGGAATTCTTTTTTTCTGGCGAATTCATGGCAAATCCGACCCAAATGGCGACATTTCGGTGTTTTCCTCGAGCATTGATCGGTATTTTATTTTTCAGACGCGTAATGTAAGAACAAGTATTTAAGAGAGATAAAATAAAGTAAACGTAGTAGATTTGGGATAGATGAGTCTGAATCTTGTAGATCCGCGCGAAGAACTTCTTCTCAGCCAATTCGAAGTTCTTTCGGAAGATGAACACGAATTGGTCGAGGACAAGATGAAGGAGTTCGAGATGAAGAAACAACAGATACTCGCGAAACAACAACGAGAATTGGAAATGCTCGAACAACAATTTCAACAGGAAATAGCTGTTCCAACGACGCCGAAAAAGGGTCCAAATTCGCCGAACGTGAATAAGACTCCGTCTCCGATCAAATCGAACCCACCCAGTTACTTCCAGCAATTCTCTCCAAAAGCGGTTCATGAATATAAATTGAAGGAGAAGGAGAGGGAGAAATTGGCCAAACAAAACATGTCGCAAAGCTCTTTTCTCAGTAAATTGACCGCTTTGGCCGATGTGAGCCAGACGGAGAGAGACATTATTCAACAGCGGACGTATTCCTTTGGAATATATAAAACTGTAGACTTGTGTTGTGAGGAGAAGGAGAAGTATTCTGGGTTCAAATTGAGTAAAAGATATGTAGATAGGGAGGAAATGGAGCGGTTATTGGCGGACAAAAAAATATTGCGAATTGATAAATTGTATGGTAAAATCAGTCCGCCAAAATTCAATGAGCCAGATTATCCCAATTGGTGTTTGGTGGGGATGGTATTGGAGAAATCAGAAACAAAGACCTCATCGCAGAAATCGAAGTATATGAAGTTGACTGTTGGTGATTACTCCAACTCCGTTAGCGTTCTCCTCTTTGGATTGGCATTCAAGAAGTATTGGAAATGTAGAGTGGGGGACGTAATAATGGTCTTGAACCCCGAGATATGGACCTATCACAATGGAGAGACCAAGGGCTTCAATCTCTCCATCAAGGAAGAAACCTTACTTGAGGTTGGAAAGGTGGCTTCTTTTGGATATTGTAAGAGTATGAAAAAGGATAACACGCGCTGTACAACGCCCATAGATTCGTCGAGATACGAGCATTGTTCTTATCATTTGGACATGGCGTTCAAGAAACTGACCAACAAAAGAATGGAATTGAATGGAAGTATACGGCTTTTTTCTCCGACAAAGAATGGAAAGAAACAACATGTGGTGATGGGCGGAGATCTCACAAGTGGATATCGAAGTAATATGGTTCGAGAGGCCAATGAAGACACCATTATCTACGGGTCGAAGGGAAAATTTCTCAATGAGACGGATAAATACCAAGATCCCAAGATTCTAGAGAATTTGAGCCAGAAGAGAAGAAAGCTCAACGATGTGAAGAAGGACAAGGCTTTGGAGGATAAGATCAATTCTTTATTGCATAAGCAAAAGACGTTGGACAAGGAGGACGAGAAGATGGTCAACACTGCATTTAATTCTGCCACATTGAATAAGATCGGGTTCAATCCCACGGCGTTTGTTTCGCATAACGAGAAGATTGAGAGAAAACATATTATTAATTTGAATGATATAGATACGAAAAATAAGAAATTGGGGCCCTCAAAAGAGACGCAGATGATGAAGAAATTGCGATATGCTGCGATTGTGGGGACGGCGGGTTCCAAGAAGGAGGGGGGTTCCAAGAGGGAGACGGCCAGTTCCAAGAAGGAGAGTCTACAGGAGAGTTCTAAGGAGAATATACAGAAGAAGAATGCATTGAACAAATACCCAGCCACTCTCCAAGCCGCGATAGATTTCGGGTCCAGTGATGAGAGTGATTTGGAGATTGTGGGAGGAGATAAGGATCTTTACAGTCAATTGAGGAGGAGATGAATACTATGTTACAGTTACTAGCGAATGAATAATATATCACAGTCAACAGAGAAGATGAATATGTTACAGTCAACAGAGAATGAATAATATCGTACAGTCAACGAAGATGAATAATACGGATCTTTTCCGCCAATTGAGAAGAATGTGAGGATTTTCCGCGCTGTGTGATGTAGGTGATATCAGTCCATAGTACATACTGCAAGGAACATGCGGAGCGGAATAATTATGATTAATGAGTGAAGTGTGTAGTGTAGTGGCGTGATGAGTGTGGTGTGGTGTGGTGTGAGTTGAGTTGAGTTGAGTGTTCGGGTATTTGAAGACATGCAATTCGCAGTGATAACCCACTGACTCGGATTATCTGGACATGAGCGTTGTAACTGCGGTAGTTGTAGAGCATTATAAACACAAGACCCATGAAGTCAGGTAGATCAGTGTCTCTACAATTAGATCTGTACCTTTTAGTATTACAACTACACTGCTCACTCACCACCACTCATCGCTCACCTCCGTCTCTCTCTACAATTACATCTCCAGCTTCTGCTATTACAACTGCACTCACCACTCACCACACTGACTACACTCACCACACTGACTACACTCACCACAGCCGGTCTCTACAATTACATCTATAACTTCCACTCACCACACTCACCAC
>JAJMCV010000048.1:15422-42132 GCA_030573195.1 Nothofagozyma chilensis
CCAACCACCCCTCCACCCCTCCCCACTCAAACCAATCACACAATTCCTATTAGATCGAACCTTAATTAGCGTTTACTAACCTCGAAACATTAATTACAAGAACGGTGTTTACAGTTTTTCATCAAACGATGCGCCCGTCATTACTCTTCGGATCATTTATGCTCGTAAATGAAGGAGGTCTCTACTCCGAATTGCAACCGACGTCATCACACGGAACGTCCATTAACACCATCACCACAAAAATATCTTGAATTATCTTCTACACATTCCCTCTACACTTGCAGTCTATACTCGCATTCTATAATTAAACACCATCGCTCCCTCACCACCGCTCACCACCGCTCACCACTCACCTCCGCTCACCACCACTCACGGCCCACCACCTGAGGAACGCATCAATTCCGACCGTTACACCATTTTCCACCACCACATATAAACCTCCACAACTCCACCACCGACGCAAATCCCACAAATCCCATCACACAATGAACGTCCAATTGGAAAAGAAAATCAACGAGGTCGTGGACGTTTTCGCCGTGGACCAGGATTTATTGGTGAAAGGAACTAATTACTTCATCGAGCAATTGAAAAAAGGTTTGACTCCGGAAAACGATGCCAGAGGCTTGCCCATGATCCCCACCTATGTGACGGCCATCCCCACGGGCTACGAGTCCGGGTTGTATTTGGCTGCCGATTTGGGTGGAACCAACTTCCGTGTCTGTTCGGTCGATTTGAAGGGAGACTCCACGTTCGAGTTGAAACAGACCAAGTTCTCCGTTGCCCACGATCTCATGAAGGGCACGTCCGTGGAGCTCTTCAGCTTCTTGGCCAGCAAGATCAAGGCGTTTTTGCAGGAACACCATGCTTCCGCCGAGACCGACGGAAACAGGTTGAAGTTGGGCTTCACCTTCTCGTTTCCCGTGGACCAACATGCCTTGGGAAGGGGCACTTTGATCAGATGGACGAAGGGATACGACGTGCAAGATGCGGTGAACAAGGACATTGTTGAATTATTGCAGACCGAGGTGGACAATCTCAAGATCCCCGTCCATATCGTGGCCTTGGCCAATGACACCGTGGGAACGTTGTTATCGCGCGCTTATTCGGCAAATGCTGGACCCGGTGGTGCCCAAGGGGCCACCAAAATTGGTTGTATCTTTGGAACAGGAACTAACGGTGCTTATTTCGAGAAATTGGAGAATTTGAAGAAATTGGACCCCGAATTGGTCAGCGAATTGGAGGCCAAAGGACTCGAAGGTATGGTGATTAACACCGAATGGGGCTCTTTTGACAACGATTTGAAGGTTCTTCCAAACACAAAATATGACCAGGCCATCGATGATCTCACAGCAAACCCCGGCTTCCATCTCTTCGAGAAGAGAATCTCGGGGATGTTTCTTGGTGAGTTGTTGAGACAGGTCTTGGTGGATATTCACGCCAGAAAGATCCTCTTGCTCCAATATAAGGACAAATTGCCCCATAGATTGACCACTCCATGGGCCTTGGATTCCGAGGTGTTATCCCACATCGAGATCGACGATTCCACCCAAATGAAGGAGACAGAATTGTCCTTGTTGCAATCGTTGAGATTGCCAACCACTTATCCCGAGAGATTGGCCATCCAAAAGATCACCAGAGCCATCTCCAAGAGAGCTGCTTATCTCTCGGCCATCCCATTGGCCGGGATCTTGATCCATACCGGCGCCTTGGACGATTATTACAAGGAGGTTGATATTGGAGCCGATGGTTCTGTTGTCGAATATTATCCAGGCTTCAAGTCCAAGATTAGAGATGCCTTGGCTTTGACTCCTTTGGGTCCAGAGGGTGAAAGAAGAATCCACATTTGTATTGCCAAGGATGGGTCCGGTGTCGGAGCTGCCTTGTGTGCCTCTGTTGCCTAATGATTGTATTTGTTTCCTTAGATATTCTTTATGTATGACGTAAATGTTGACGATGAGAAGCTTCTGTAGATTTAAAAACGTATTGTAAGTTTGAGGATTCTCTGTGATCTATGTATACTGTAGATCTGATCCCAATGGGACAGCTGCAACAATTAGACCTTTTCATTTAGATTATTGACATTTCATAACAGGCATTGTAGACAACTGCAAATGGATATCGCTAACAAATGTAAACAATTATGGAGATTGCAGACAAATATGAAATATGACAGATTATTTCTCTCAGCAAGAACTGTTCCTGGACTCTCTAATTGAAATCACTATCCAACTCGCATCTCTCCATGAAACATATATCATTCTTCTAACACCTCCCCTTCTCCATTATATACTTCTCCACTCATTTTGTCGTCTGTGAAAAATCAGAGAGAAGCTGCTGGTACGCATGTTTATACGTTTGATGTCCACACGACAATAGCTTCGTCACCGGCCCATTCGGGACGATTTGACGGCGAAAATTGGCTCATAATGTCTCTCCTTCGTCATAAAACATGTATATTATGCGAAATATCTCCTTCATCTCCAAAAATATAGTTAGGAGTCGTCTTTCTCTCTCATAGGAACTTTGCGACCATCGGGGTTCCCACACGACCATCATTATGCCTCCACCAATACCTACACATTGGGATGATACGAACGGTCGCTTACAGGTGGAGTTTCCTATCATCACCCATTATGCATTAACTATATACAGCATTATATTACAATTTGTACAATTTCTTGTAGATGGTCTCAGATCGCCCTCAATAACAATTCACCCTCTAAAATGTCTAAATCATAGATCTCTCCCTTCAAGATATCGCCAACCTTTGGCGGTTTGCAGTCCAAATTCAACTTCAAATTGGCGTAAACTCCGTAATCGACTAATGCAATGCTGACATTACCGTCGTTTGCAGCCGAAACAACCATACAATTGAAAACGTTCTTGGAAGCATCAATTGCAATGATCTTGGAGAGATATGTCGAGATCCAGAACGCGGTCGACTTCTTCTCCACCTTCTTCAAAATAAGGTCTCTTGATTGGATATGGAATGCAATGGAGCACATTTGGTCGAGATTGAACGGCAATTCTTCTCCTAATAACATGGAATGGAGCTGTTTATGCACAATCAAATCGTTGAATCTTCTCAAGGGCGACGTTGAAGGCTGATAGACCGGAACCCCAAGCATGGAATGAACCCCATTATTCGAAGAATAGAACGCAGCACTGAGAAATGGAGACATACGAAGAACATCAACCATCGACGGAAGTTCTCCCTGCTCCACTGCCTTCTTATTCATCTTGGCGAATTCGTCAGAAATCTCAGTATTGCATGGCATTTTGTCCAATCGCTTGAAAATGCCGGGAATCCCATGTTTCACGGATACCTGCCCACTGACTTGATTGGCTGCAATCATCAATTCCGAAACCAATATTTGAGATTTGGTTCTCGAACTATCATTGAAACTGACATGCAACGACTCGCCCTCTTCTAGGATCTTATTATTGGGAGACATAACTTTGAATTGTTTTTTACTACTTTCTCCAAAGATAAAAGCTCCGTTTTTGAGTCTCATCTTTTCCAAATTTGACGAAATGGAATACAATGCCTCCAAATCGGGTTTGAAGCTAACTTCCTCAACGTCACCATGCAAAATCTCATCCACTTTCTTGTAGGTCACCTTTGGGAATTTTCGCACAATCCCGGCTCTCACTCGGAAGCTGTCTTTATCAACATATTTATCCTTTAATGGGTCTTCCAATGGATTCACACAGAACGAAAATGTCATACATCTAGTTGGTTTTCCGTCAATTCCAAGTCCTGCAAGTTCGTTTATCTTATGGGGAAGCATGGGAATCACCTGTTCAGGTAAATAAGTGGTGAAGGATCTTTCATATGCAATCTTAAACAAGGTCGAATCCGGCTTAATAAACGATGCTGGATCCGCTATATGGACCAATATCTCCCAATTTGAGTCGGAATGTTTGATAAGAGAAACACCATCATCAATTTCATGGGCATCTTCCGAATCAATACAATAAACAGATAACTCCCCGAAATCCTCTCTAATCAATTCCATTCTATCCATTTCTTCAAAATCGGATATTTGGTCCTTTTCAGCCATATTGTCCAATGTTTCATAATAATCTTGTTCCAAATTGGCCTTCAAGGACGTGTTTGTCTTGGGTAATTGTAATTCATTAGACCATATGGCTGGATTCTCGTTCCCTTCAATTAATCCCAAACGGATCAAAAGATCATATGCGGTTGTTCTGGAAAGATCCTTACTTTTATAAATCAGAATATTTCTCAATAAATTCGTCACCATAGTTTCAGCGGGAGCATCGATCAAATCGCCACTGGCGTAATTTCTCAACAATTCTACGATTTGTCCGTAATGTTTGGGGGTTGAACCGCCATTTTGATTATCTTTGATCATCAATTCGCAATGGTTTGTAAAAGAAAAGAGAACAGAGGGGTCTTTTTTCAATGTAAAGATGATATCATCAAGTAATAAAGACTTTTCCAATGGTAATACCGTGACAGAAATCGGAGTCTTGATTCCTTGTAACATATTCAAGCCGCCCCATAATCTCGATTGTTTTCTTAATGCCAAGATTAGCGCATAGAACTCATGACCATTGATAATTTGAAACCCATCCAAGGACCCAATTTCCCTGCCCAAATGGAAATTCCCGAATTGGATATCTTCCTTCACCAAATGCGAGATCTTTTCCGCCAATTCGATATATACTTGGTCTCTATTAGTCTTGGCCATTTTGAATTTATGGCCCACTTCACGCACATCTATTAATTCCAATGCTCTAATCATGGTGAATAGCGACAAATTCACGGGACCTTGTGGATTCTGGAGAATTCTGTGTAAAATCTCCAATTTTCTCGAGATTATGGGCAATATTTCCCAACTTTTCTGGGTCAACTTTAATAATGGGCGAACAATGGCTTGTCTGGCGTTATTTGGAACTATGAAAGTGGTCTGACTCGAGTCTGCTAACGACGATAATGTGATGTTTTCGTTCATAATATTGGACTCCTTCACCGAACCAATTGGGTCCAAGCCCGCGATATTTTTCTCCTGAACCACAGCATCCTTCAAATATTCCTTTGGAAACACCCGTGGAATTCTGAACTTGATAGCGGATTTGGCTCCAAAAACAACCTCTCCCTTATGAGTGATGAATGTGTATCTTGGGTCCGCCATGTCAGAGGGAAGCTCCGCAATAACGGCCAAAACCGCCCTATTCAAACTGGTGCTCAATTCCACGGCATCTCCGATATCAATCGACGACCATAAGAGACTGGGGGTGATATCTGGCTTGAATTGGGCTGAAAAATGTCTCGGGAGATCAGTTTCCCCTGAGAATTGTTTCAACACCAGCCATTTGGTGGAAGGCTCCGCATACCGCTTCTCCATACGAAGTCTATTATCCCTGACTATATCGGGAAACGTCATCTTTTGCGGGCCTTTATCCGCATTGATATCCAATGAAATTGGAAATTTAAAAAGAACCTTTTTGAAGGTATTTTCGTTTATTTCGCGCTGTTTAAGCGAAAACCACTTCTTTCCAGCCTTATTCTGGAAATAATCCTCGATGTTATGAATTACATATTTTTTTTCCGAATCATTTAACCCAGAATAATCCTCTACAAACCTATAATCGGTGAATATGTCGCGATTTCTCGCAAGAAGCGTGGCCGAGTCGGTATTAAATAGCGTCTTATAGCCGTTTTGGGGGAATAATGGGTCTTTATATTGGATTTTTTTCTCCCATTTCTCGAATTCCTTCTCATAATATTGCAAATCTTCTTCATGAAGCCATGGAATTTCCACCAAAGAGTCAGAAAGCGGTCGAAAAGAAGAGAAATTTCGCAATTTAAAGCGACAACTACATATATATCTATGAGGGGATGTGAATCTGCCCCTTTTAAGCATGTTATTTGTCTTTTTTTCCTCCCTTTTCTCTATTTATTTGGTCTATTCATCTCATCTCTCTGCAATCAAATATTCGATCCATGGTGGTACTCGCACGACGCTAGTGGTATCCGCACATATCGATACCCACACGCACCGATATCCGCACTCCCCCGAGTATTGCACGCCCACCTCTCGTCATAGTTGCTGCAGACGACAAGCTTGCTGATGCATGGATAATACACCAAAAGGCAACCAAAAGGGTTGCACTTTGCCATGTGATGAGCGTAATTGGATGATGAAACGTGTTGATTGCTACATTTTGCCACCAATGTGCCATCACGCATGAAAAACCCGCTGTCAACATTGTTTTTGGCGCGGAATTGGCCCCCATCATTGTTTCGTCAGCGGGTTCGTCATGACGTTACTCCAATAGATTGCTGATTCCGCCATCTATAGCCCATGGGATGAAATTCTGCTGTTATACGTGATCACGTCGCATCGTAACCCATTGTAGAACCCGCCAGCTCAAAACCTTAATCTGAGTGTTGCGTAGCAAACTTCGCCGCAATATCTGTTATAAAAGGCCCTCGTCCGTTCGTTTCTTCTTCCATCCCTTTTATTCTCTATTGTAATCTGATCTAGTTAATTACTCAATACAAAATGTCCCAAAAATCTTACCTTGACCAAGCAAAGGACGCTGCCTCCGACCTCCAAAAGAGCGCCGAATCCGCTACTGGTACTGAGAAGACCTACACTGAGACCGCCACTGAGTACGTCGAATCTGCCACCAAGCAGATCGGGGAACAACTCGAAAACGCCAAACAATATTTGAGCGAGACTTTGGTCGGTGCCTCGGAGACCGCCGAGAAGACTGCTGAAGATGCTAAGGACGGTGCCAGTGACTTGGCTGACCAAGCCAACCATGCTGTTAAGGAAGCCAAGGGCGACACCTTCAACGCTAAGTCCTCCAAGGCCGCTGATTCTGTCCAAGATGCTGCTGAAACCGGTGTTGAGGAAGCATCTGAGAAGGCTGAAGACTTGAAGAAAGATGTTGGTAAGGCTTTCAATTAAACTGCTACTGGATAGAGAGTTGGCTTTTTTCGGCGAAAGTGTATAGCTGCTGTTTTGATCGATAATGTTTAATTGAGATTTTATGGTATGTGTTGTGTAGTGTGGTGGGTGTTGTGTGTAGTGTGGTGGGTGTTGTGTGTAGTGTGGTGGGTGTTGTGTGTAGTGTGGTGGGTGTTGTGTGTAGTGTGGTGGGTGTTGTGTGTAGTGTGAAGGGAAGTGTCGCGAGTGAAGTGATTTTCAGTGTAGCACTACAAATTTTTGTAGTAACGTGTTTGAAATTTGTAGCGAAATATTTGGAATTCGTAGTGTAATGTTTGTAAATGAGATTTGGTGAAATCAAAGTAGTGTTCAAGATGAGTCGGTATATGGTTGCAAGGGCCGGGTAATGGTTTGCAACATTTTTTTATGCGTCTGATGAGATGAAGCATTAAATATAAATAAATCAATAGAAATAAAATAAATTAGGGAACTCTGATTGAATATATATTTTGTAAATTGTAGAGAATGGAGTTTTATTCAGAGGAAGAAAATTCCCATTCCGATTCGGAAGTTGAGACCAGAACCGTCTCCAAATCAAAGGGTATTAAAGGGACCTTTGAAGTCAGTGACGATGAAAATGAAGATGAGATGAGCGATAACGAAAGAAAAATCGATACTAAAAAGAGAAAATTCGACGCTTTTGCCGAAAGTGACGAGGAGGAAGAAGAAGAAGAACAAGAAGAACAAGATGAGATCTTACAGATTCTCCACCAACCATCAAAGCTCATGAAGCCAAATAAATTAAAGAAACTCACACCGGAACAATTAGACAAACAACAGAAAAAGCTCAAGAGAACGGGGGTTTTGTATTTATCTAAAATCCCGCCATATATGAAGCCATCGAAGTTGAAATCTGTATTATCGCGGTTCGGAGAAGTGGACAGAGTTTTCCTCAAGCCGGAGGACCAGCACATTTACTCCAGAAGAGTCAAATATGGTGGAACCAAAAGAAGAAACTTTACCGAGGGATGGTGTGAATTTGTCAACAAGAAGGACGCAAAGTTGGCGGTGGCCACTTTGAACGGGAACAAGATCGGGGGGAAGAAAAGAGACTTCTATTACGACGATATCATCAATTGTAAATATCTCAGCGGGTTCAAATGGGCCGATTTGACCCAGCAAATCAGTAAGGAACACGAAATCAGACTGGCCAAGATGAGCATGGAGTTGAGTCAAGCCACCAAGTTGAACAAGACCTTCATCAACAACATGGAGAAGTCCAAGATGATCAAGAACATACAGAATAAGAAGAAGAAACAGGCCCAGGCTGCTGACCAGACGCCTAATAACGACGATAATGACATAGAGATGAGAAGAAACTTCAGACAAAGAAAGATCAACAGTATGAGAGCTGATAGTGACGAGACGTTGAAGGTTGCCGCTGACACGAAGCTCAAGAATGTGTTATCGAGAGTATTTTAGGAATTTCACGTGAACATAAACGATATTGTAGCATCGCTTGCCTAATTGGGATGGTATCGGAGAGGTTTCCCGGTTTTTCACTGTTGCACCATTAACAAATATAAGCGCCAGATAATTAATTACCCCTAATCGGTGGGCAATTGTCAACAAACCCCTACAATGGGATTGCTGCCAGATGGAACTTTCGCAATAATTGCCGTTTTGGGTTATCTTGCAGCCACTGTATGCTTAATCACGAAGGATTGATGGCTATTGTAACGGCACTGCAGTGGTACTGGAGTCGCATTGGACAATAACTCGCACCAAAACAGACTTTAAGTTGGTGCGGTTCAACGTTGGACCTCAGGGCAGAAACGCCGCTGCCATATATAAGGGTGTGTAGTCTCTCGAGTTTAGCCCATATTCTTCGCTGTAAATAGTAAATGAAAAACTCAGACTTATTAATTGGCATTGACATCGGTGGAACGAACACCGACGGTGTGTTGTTGGACCCCACGCGTATCAATGACGAAGACAGGGGGATTTTGTCCTACAACAAGTCCATTACCACCAAAGACATCTCCTTGGGAATTGTCTCCTCCATCGAAAAGCTCTTTGTAGATGCATCTTCTATTAAAAAGACAGACATCAGATCCATCACCATTGGAACCACCCATTTCATCAATGCGGTGATTGAACAAGACAGATCGAGATTGGAGAAAATAGCCGTCTTGAGATTATGTGGACCATACACCAAGGGATCACCTCCATATGTAGACTTTCCCTCTGGTTTGACTGAGATAATCAACGGTTATGTGGGATATGTTGATGGGGGTCATAGAGTCGATGGCCAGATCATTAGACCCTTGGACGAGAAACTGATTCTTGAACATTGTGAGGAGATCAAGAAAAGAGGAATCAAGTCTATTGCTGTCATTGGAATTTTTTCCATTATTAACAAAGCCCATGAGTTGGAGTGTTTGAAAATAATTAATGATTTCTTTCAGGGTGATGTGGATGTGGTTTTATCCAACGAGGTGTCGGGAATTGGATATATAGAGAGAGAAAACATCACCATTTTGAACACTGCTATTATCAAGTTTGCCAAGTATTTTATCAACTCTTTAATTCGATCCGTTAGAGGTATTGGCTTGAAATGTCCAATCTTGTTGACTCAAAATGATGGTACGGTATTAACTACCAATGAGGCTATGAAATTGCCAATTCGTACGTTTTCTTCGGGTGCCACCAATTCTATGAGGGGCGCTTCATTTCTTTGTAATAAATATGACACGCTCAAGAACAAAAACATCGCCATTATTGATGTGGGAGGTACTACCTCCGATATTGGGATTTTATTGCCTAATGGGTTCCCCAGACAATCTTCGTCATACTCGACCGTTGGTGGTGTTAGAATGAACTTTTCCATGCCTCAAGTCGAAAGTATTGGAATTGGTGGTGGTTCTATTGTAAGAATTGATGATTCAACGGATAAATTATCCATAGGACCGGATTCCGTGGGTGCTGATATCATTAGCAGAAGTTTAATCTTTGGGGGTGATACAGTGACAATCAGTGACATGGTCATGGCAATAAATCATGAAGGTGAAAAGGGGGGAGATGTGAAAATAGGTGATCCTTCAAAAGCTTTTGGCAAATTCAATGACAACGTGAAAGGGAACTTTTCCAAATTGCTAAAGAAGAAGATTTCACTTGTTGTGGACAAAATGAAGACGTCTCCGGAACCTATACCCGTCATCCTAGTAGGAGGTGGTTCTTTTATCTTTGATGAGAATGACTCCCTTGAAGGTGTTTCGCAATTGATACGTCCTCCATTTTATTCCATTGCAAATGCCATAGGAGCAGCAATGGGTAAGTTATCTTTTGCCAGCCAGAAAATTGTCCATGTGATTGATCAACAGGAGAAACAAAAAATATTGGATGATCTCATTGCGGAAGCCAAGAACCAAATCATCCTGAGAGGAGCTGTTGGGAGCACCGTTGAAGTCATTGATCTAGTGAACGATCCCATCCCTTATGTTGATAACACCTATTCTTTCAGTGTTAAAGTTGTGGGTGATATAGATTATTCAAGAATATCGTCTGCTTACGACGATGTGGATCAAGATGAATCCGAGGCGAAAGACGAAGATCATAGAGAGATAATCAAAGATAGTGCTGTCAAACAAGAGGAAGTGGTCTCTATAGATCACGAAACATATGTTCCACATATTAACTCCAAAAAAGAATGGATTATTAGCGAAATTGACTTAGAATATTTTAACATTGGTACTTATATTCTTGGTTGCGGCGGTGGTGGTAATCCTTATCCTCATTATTTGGAATTGAGAACTATGGTTAGAAATGGCGGAATCATCAGAGTGATTTCTTTAGATGATATATATTCTCATATGGATAAAGACTCCAATACAGTGAGTGTTGGACATGCCGGGTCTCCTACGGTGTCTCATGAACAGTTAACTGGGCCAGAATTGGAGGATGCTATAAAGAATTTGAATAGACTCGTCAAATACCCCATCAATGGAGTTATTGCGTTGGAAATTGGCGGGGGGAACGGGTTCCAGGGTCTCAGTGTCGGATCCTCGTCCAAACTTAATGTTCCAGTGGTTGATTGTGATTTGATGGGAAGAGCATATCCAACCCATTGGCAAACTTTACCTGTGGTTTACAATGATGGTCCATTTTTCACGCCTAGTGCCGTCAGTGATGGGAATGGAAACGATTTTATCATCACGGGGACTCAGACAGATTTGATCATGGAGAGGATCCTTAGAACGTCATTATCCGAGATTGGATGTAGTGTTGGAGTTGTCAATCCCCCAATGAACCCAGAACAATTGCTCAGTCAAACGGTTCATAATTCTCTCTCTATGGCCTGGAGACTTGGAAAGGCGGTGATGATCACCAGACAGAAGATGGAATTGGATAAATTGCCCGAGAACATTCTCAGGGCCTGTGGAGGGTCAGAGACGGGGAAATTACTTTTCCAGGGCAAGATTGTTGGTGTGGAAAAGCGATTATTCAGAGGACATGTTTATGGGGAGGTTATTATCGAGAACGACCAGAAGGATAAATTGACGATTCCTTTTAAAAATGAGAACATCGTTGCCAAATTGGTCAAAAATGGGTCGAATGAAGAAGAGATTATTTGCTCAGTTCCGGATCTCATTGCGGTTTGTGAGATAGACACAGGTAATGCGGTGGGAACGCCAGATTATCGTTATGGGTTGATGGTGTTTGTATTAGGAATAGCTCCTTCCAATCTCTGGACCGATTGTGAAAAGGGGCTAGAAGTTGGTGGACCCAAGGCGTTTGGCCCGGTGTTTGAAAACATCGAATATAAGGCGATTGGAAGGTATATCAAGCCTGAATCAGTGATTGGAGAGTATTATGAGAGCTGAAGAAGAGCCATGAGGCTGAGGAAGGTTGCATATAGCGGCGTATTGGCGTATTATGTGACCCCCAGGATGATGAAGAACTGGATCTCCAATAGAAAGTGACATATTATTTAATAGAAATTTGTTTTATTTATTCCTTGAACTGTATATATCATTTTCTCAGCAGCCATGAGGCTGTTGCGTAGTGGGGCGTACTGTGTGGCCCCAAGAGAATTTGACGAAGAGCTGGATCTCCATACAAAGTGACCTTTTATCCAATAGAAATTTGTTTTATTTATTCCTTTAACTGTATATCAAGTTCTCAGCAGCCATGAGGCTGTTGCAATTATGCATATAGCGACGTAATGTGTGTTCTTACCATATTGAAGAGGGTAAACCCGTAGAACATTGTGAATATTCATCGAAGATGATGAATGATAATAGAAATTTCTTCTATTTAATTCCCCAATTGCATTAAAAAAATAAATGTCTCGCCACCTCATCTCCCCGTAATCACATGCGATGACTTCTGTCTAATTCGCGTCGAAGTCAACTTATCACGTGCCCCCACACGCAATCTGACTCGTTCACCAAATTAATTTTCCACTGAAAAATATATAAAGACGACATTGCACAGCTTTTGGGCCAACTTCTTGCGGACACAACTAACAACATCTGCTCAGAAATGTCGTACGCTCTTCCACAATCCCACAGACAATTGGTCGAAGGCCATTTGAAGGACACCGATCCCGAGGTCGATTCCATCATCAAGGACGAAATCAACAGACAAAAGCACTCGATTGTGCTCATTGCCTCTGAAAATTTCACCTCCACCTCCGTTTTCGACGCTTTAGGAACCCCTATGTGTAACAAGTACTCCGAGGGTTATCCAGGTGCCAGATATTACGGTGGTAACGAACATATTGACAGAATGGAGATCTTGTGCCAACAAAGAGCCTTGACTGCCTTCAATGTGACTGCCGACAAATGGGGTGTGAACGTGCAAACCTTATCCGGTTCTCCTGCCAATTTGCAAGTGTATCAAGCCATCATGAAGCCACACGACAGATTGATGGGTCTTGATTTGCCCCATGGTGGACATTTGTCCCACGGTTACCAAACCGACACCAGAAAGATCTCTGCCGTCTCGACCTACTTCGAGACCATGCCATACAGAGTCGACTTGGAGACCGGTATCATCGATTACGACATGTTGGAAAAGACCGCCATTTTGTACAGACCAAAGGTCTTGGTGGCCGGTACCTCTGCTTATTGTCGTCTCATTGATTACAAGAGAATGAGAGAAATCGCCGACAAGGTCGGTGCTTATTTGGTTGTTGATATGGCCCATATTTCCGGTTTAGTTGCCGCTGGTGTCATTCCATCTCCATTCGAATACGCCGACATTGTCACCACCACCACCCACAAGTCCTTGAGAGGACCAAGAGGTGCCATGATTTTCTTCAGAAGAGGTGTGAGATCCGTCAACCCTAAGACCGGTAAGGAGATCTCCTACGACTTGGAAAACCCAATCAATTTCTCCGTTTTCCCAGGTCATCAAGGTGGTCCACATAACCACACCATTGCCGCTTTGGCCACCGCTTTGAAACAAGCCGCCACCGAGGACTTCAAGTTGTACCAACAACAAGTGTTGAAGAACGCCAAGGCCTTGGAATACGAGTTCACCCAAAAGGGCTACAAATTGGTCTCCCACGGTACCGACTCCCACATGGTGTTGGTTTCCTTGAGAGACAAGGGTATTGACGGTGCCAGAATCGAGACTGTTTGTGAAAACATAAATATTGCCTTGAACAAGAACTCCATTCCAGGTGACAAGTCTGCTTTGGTTCCAGGTGGTGTCAGAATCGGTGCTCCAGCCATGACCACCAGAGGTTTAGGTGAAGAAGATTTCAAGAGAATCGTCAATTACATCGACACCGCCGTTTTGATCTCCAAGAGAATCCAAAGCGAATTACCAGTCGACGCCAACAAGTTGAAGGACTTCAAGGCTAAGGTTGTTCAAGGTAGTGAAGAATTGAGTAAGTTGAAGGAAGAGATTTCCCAATGGGCTGGTGAATTCCCATTGTCTGTCTAAATACGAATTCGGGCGCAGCCGGAATGAGTACTCTTTCCTTTTTGTTTATTGGAACGAATTCTGGCGTAGCCAGAATGAGTGAGCTTTGGCTCTTTCCTTTTGTTTAATTGGGTTATGAATTAAGGATTTGTTATGAGAAGTGTGTAGTTGTGTGTAGTTGAGTGTGTTGTTGTAGAGTGTGAATACTCGAGTTGTAGAAGCTTTTTTGTTGGCTAACTTATACCCAAATAAAGATGATCTCAACTTCAAATAAATTGAAAAATCTAATAAAGAATTATCAGCTACGTATAATTTAGTTGAGTTATTTAAGAGAATCTTTCTATGTATTTGTAAAGTCTAGTTGAATCTATAAAACATTCTACTTGTATTTATCTTGTATTTTAAGAACACTCTAGTTTATAAGAGTATATACTTCTAAGTATTATTCGCATCTATTAAAGTCAACTTATATATGTAAAACATTTATCTCTAAGCGTCTCTTGTATTTCAAGAACATTCTTTGTGTCCACAGACTCTTGATTGGGTATTTATATACAATTTAAGAGAATCATTTTGAAATCATTCTTATTTATAAAGTATAAAACTTTCCTGAATGTATAAAAGTCTCCTGAACTTAGAAAGTCTACTTGTATCTATAAAAGTATACTTGTGTTTATAAGAAGATTCGAATTGTATTTATAACGTCCACTCGTATCTTCGAAACATTTTACAGTATTCCTCTTGTATTTGAAAAACATTACATATATCTATAAAAGTCTACTTGTATCTATAAACATTCTGTGTATTTATAAAGTCTCTTGAATTTTAGAATCTGATCGTATCTATATAAGTCTACTTGTATTTTAAGAACATTCTACGTATTTATAAAAAATATTGTTGTATTATGTGCGTCTACTTGTATTTTAAGAACATTTGTTTTGTATCCATAAAATCTGCATATATAAACTGCTTGTATTTATAAGTCAACTTGTATCGCACAATCTAACGAGAAAATATATCATTATTGTTCAATTACAAATATAATCGAAAATTAAATAATTATAAATATATTAAAAGTAAATAGTTATAAATTAAATGTAAATAATTATAAATATATTAAAAGTAAATAGTTGTAAATTAAATGTAAATAATTATAAATATATTAAAAGTAAATAGTAATAAATTAAATGTAAATAATAATGCAACAATGCATCTACGTGCACCAACCAGCTTCATCGCGTCTGCAACTATTGAGATCCAACAAAACAATAACCATCTAATTAGCAATATTTAACTGATAATTACCCAATGGAGGGCCTAGAACGACCAAATACGCCTCTTTTCAAGAAACGCAAGAAATTGTCGAATTTGACCGGATCGGCCCGACGCACCCAATCCAAGTTGAATGCCAAATATCTCGATCTGATTAATTCTTCTCTTTCGAATCAGGACAAGGAATTGAACGGGTTGAAGACGCCGATTCATTTCAACGGAACGCTTGCGGCTCGATACGAAAATAGCCGATTTTTCAGCTCGCCAGACGAGCAACAAGACGAATTAATTGATGATATTACGTCGGAGCAGATTAAACTCCCCTTGAAGGACGAATCGGGCGCGAAAATGAAAAGAAAGGGGACTCCCAGGAAATTGCCGCAATTCAGATTGATTGATTCGGTTTGGAATAGTCCGAAAAATAATGACAACGATAAGAATATCTTCCCCACTATAGATCCCGATGAAAGCATCGAATTCGATAGTTCAGACCATTCGGAACCCCCCGAAGAAGGACCCCAGCCGGGCGATATCCCGATACCACAACCGTCTGGTGGTAGACCCTACAACACTTCCACTGTGATAGATAAGTCGATCTCGTTGGACAACACGGACCATTCGATCGAGAAATTGGTTCTTTTGAATAAGGTCAACGACACCATAACGGCCATTAGGGAACGAGAACGTTCGTATAATGACGTCAAATTGGTGGATTATTCCACCACGGACGATTCGAGGGAAAAGGAGCCTTCTTTCGGGAAATTAACAAATCAATTTGATAAGTTTCTCAATAGTGAAGTCGAAGATTCAGAAAGAGACGATCTGTCGGAGGAAAAGGAGCATCAAATAAAGAAATTGGACAAGATCACCTCCCTTCATAAATCGACAAAAATCCCAGTCCAACAACCCATACCGCTTCAAAATAAGCTGTCACAGCCGCTTTCGCTCAAACCTCAGCTCAAACGCACAACTCTCAATTCCTCGCCCTACAGAAAGTCTCCTCCCGCTAGAAAGTTGTATCCAACAATAGGAAGCATCTCCGAGCGCTATGAACGGTTGCGAACAAACACAAATATAGAGACACAATTCATCCAATCTCCTCCCTTGAACCAATCAACCTCGCCTCATCGCTCTCCGAAGGGAAAACAGGACCAAAAATTTGATGAAGAACAACCCTTGTCGCCAGATGACGACACATCCACTTCAATCTCCGCTCCCACGGAACAATGGTCTCAAGAGCAATGGGGAAAACTAAGTAAACTTGTGGATTCCCTTTCTTATAAGGAGGTGATCAATAGTCAATTGATCATGGAGATCTTCCAAGTCACCAGGAATGAGCTTATTAAACGTGTTCAATTTTTAAAGAAGTATAAACGGTTAAAGAGACATTTGGAGAGACTGAGGGAGTCCAGATCGAAGCTTAAGGGTAATGTACAAAAGATGGGTGTTAATGGGAAGGGTTTTAAACTGAAAAAATATCTTTAATGGCCTTATGTATTATATTTATTCAATTGTAGATTAAAAATTAAAAAAAACTAATTATGTTAATTTTGGAAAAAAGAATGGACGAGTCCGGAGTCGAACCGGAGACCTTTCCCATGCTAAGGGAACGCGCTACCAACTACGCCACACGCCCGATGAAAACCAAAGTGAGGCTTCATTATTTTGAGCCAGTGATTTTAGCAAACTCTGCCATTTTCTACACATGTTGTCTTAAAAAGATATTTACTTGTTCTTCGATATTCATAAAATAGGTTTATTTAATTTTTATAAGATTTAAGGAGAAATGTTGCTGTTATTAATGATATTAAAGTTTTCACATTTTGAGGTAGTGTATAAACCATATATACCCGACCCCATCTCCCCCATATGGAGCCTGAAATTATAATTACAAAAATAGTAATTATAAAAATTAATTTAAAATCAAATAAAAGTCACTATTCTCTTTATTATTCCTAAAAAAATTCCAAAAAAGAAATCTGGTCCCTAGCAGGATCGAACTGCTGATCTCGGCGTTATTAGCACCGCGCCTTAACCAACTGGGCCAAGGGACCATTTTGCGTCTTTGGAAAAAAGTGCAATGATACGCTAAAGTTTATGGCGAAAATTACGTTATAAATACCTATATAAGGATAAATCACAAAATAAAATTGAATAAAATGGTTATACACAATTCTTCTACAATTTCAGAATCATTAACATGCCATTAACTATTGTCCTCTTCTCATCACATTTCTTCTCATATTACCATTACTTTCAACCTTATTTCTCTTTTCAAAACTGACATAGGGTATGAATTTTCCATTCTTCTTCGTCTTGTCCTTATTATAATATTTATCCACCAACCAATTCGGTATTAACTCGTTGATTGGAGTCTCGGAGACCCCTTTAATCAATATGAGTTTATATTCCGCCAAATCGTCAATGACACTCTTCACATCTATAGGAGTGTACAAGTTTATCACTTTATTGTTAGAATTGATGGAATGGATGATGGCCAAGCCGTAGAATTTGCTTCGAGAAACAGGAAGCTCGTCATAGGACAGTTCTTCGATTAAGAGTGGCTGGTTCGGCGAGCATTTCACTTTGAGACTCAGATAATCCGAGTTGGAAATACCATAAAGAGCCACTATGGAAGCATCCAAGACCAAGGAACAATGATTAGGATTGATAATGGAGTTATTAAGCACCAAGGTTCCGCACACACCTTTGAATGAAGAGTCATATTTATCGGTGTAGGATATCTGATACGGTGATTTCAGAAGCAAATGAGTTTTGAAGTCGTTATTAGGATGGAAATAACTCAATTTCTTGAATGTACGCAATTGATTTGACAAATACTTCGAGGTGATGTATAAACCTGGTAAATAGACGTATTCATCAAATGTGAGAGAATCCTTGTATTCGAATCTGTCCGACAAATTGATGATGTTGGTGGGATGGATCAAAGCCGTCAATTTGATCAAAAGCTCCAAACCGTAGCCTTTAATCCAGCCGGGGAAATTTATGATAAGCGGCGACAAATTCGATTTGAAATTGTCATTGTAATGATTGAAGAGATCTTCCACCAATCGAAGATATCTCTTTGGTTGGTTGATGGACGAGTTGAAACCGACATAATGGTTCTTGATATAATCGCACGGGGAATTGGTGAAGGTGAAGCTTGAATGCAATGACAACGAGATGGATTCTGGATGCGAAAACTCGGGTTGACCCGGATCCAAGTCCAAATATGAGATTGGGGTGTTGGTCAAGTTCGATACGAACGAATTCAAAAGAATCTTTGAAAACGTGGATTTCCCGGTGTTTTTATTCCCGATAATCAAAATGACAGGAACATTATCGTATTTATAATTCTCGATCAATGTTTTCATGTAAGATGTCCATATTGGATCGATATGGACACCAAAGACGTTATTCATCGGTCTTAGGATGATATTATAAGAATATTTCTCTTCTTCAACGGGTTCTCTCTCCCTGTAATCTCGAAGCTCCTTCTCTTTGAAGATGTTTTTCAAAGGCGGATAGATATTCCCGATGTTTTCCAAGCCGTTATACGAATTTTTCAACGTCAACTGGACGCTAGTCGACTCATTATTGAATATTATGGGAATAGAATGAATTAGAGGATGAACAAGGGTGTATGCACCTTCGTTCAAGATCTGGTTATTATAGCTAATGGAGCCGTTTTTCACCAGAAGCTCAAATTGTCCGTATATTAATAAATATTCGCCCTCATTCAACACCACATCTGTCGAATCTTCCTTTATCACAATATTGTTGTCCAACACGTTTGACACCGACACCAAATATTTGTTGAGATTTTCCGTCAAAACCGAATTGAGATTCACGTTGGAATTGAAACTGGACGGAGCATTCGAGGGAAGATTGGAAATGACCGGCGGAGTGATCCCATCGTCAGACTCCTCATCTATATCTTCTGAGTCGATTTCATACTTAATATCGTCCTCCTCCTCTGGTTCTTGCGGTCTTAAAGCGGAAAAAGCGCTGACTAGTTCGGTTAATTTGGGCCGCTTTTTTACAGATTTTTATTGAATTTATACTCACCATTTGACATGGCTGCTTTGGGTATTGAAATAATCTTTTTGATGATGTCGATGTGCTGCAGCTTTTCCTATAAACTTTTGCATCGGTAATCGCACTGGGGTTGGGGGCACTGGTGATGATAAAGGGAGGATATATTATTTTATATTATTTTATATTATTATAATATAATATTATATTGGTATTGTATAGGTTTTGGGGTAAAATTGGGGTTTTGGAATGGTGGTTGTTTTATTAATGTAGTAGATATATGGAATTATAAACAGAGACGTGATAGATATAGAATTATGAATGTAGACATTTTGTATAATCGATAGTTAATTATAAATTGATCTAATTACTAATATCGATATAATTAGTAGGGAGTTGATTTTTCAATTTATTGAGATTGAAAATATTCAACTGTTAGATAAGTAGTATAATATTCTTCACTTTAGAAATGAGAAGGATTCCAACAAAGAATATCCCTTTCCTTAAGAATAAATCTATTCTCATGAAACATGACCAGGAAGTTAGATCGAGATTCCCCAATTTAGACATGTAGTATAATATTCTTTACTTTAGAAATGAGAACGATTCCAACAAATAATATCCCTTTCCTTAAGAACGAATCTATTCTCATGAAACATCACAAGGGAGTTAGATCGAAATTCCCCAATTCGTTAGAATGCTAATAAATGGGAAATATATCAGCTTATGAAAAATCTCTACTAAAATATTGACATGTCTACGAAATAAGTGTGGGACATCATTAAGCCGAAGATCAAGAACCAAGAATCTCCATTTAAAGAATCAAATATCAAGAATAAACTGTTTAAAATAAGTTATAAACAAACAAGTAGAAGATTATGAAATTAAAAGTATTGGTGTCGTAGTTGTCTTTGGCGGATTTTATAGCTCGAGATAAAATAATCGAGGAAATACCGTGAATTGTGATGAAATGTCCACAAATAATCTCTTGAAATCTGTCAAAAATCAAATCATCCATTTGTGCTCTCCATAATAAATTCAGATCCGGATCGTAATAGAACAATCTGCCGCTTCACTCACTGAGATACCGGGGTGATGAAGAAGAAAAAAATCTCACCCTGCATAAACCAAATATTTGACAGATATTCCTAAATCGTCTCGCGTGCTATTCTTCTTCAATATACATCAATCATATAAACCTCTTCAAAACCACGAACCCTGATGTTCCAATCTCCGAGATCTTTTGCCCGATTTCCCCTTATCCCCAGAATCGTGCAGTGGCCGATCCCAATACGGAAGTCAATTCGCGCAAACCACACGACAATCAGCCCATTGAGCTGCACACGACGCTGATTTCAAATGCTTACCAACCACCAAGTCATGAGAGAATTGTTTATATGACGAGAAATTAGAGAAGAAGACGAAGATTCACGATTGGGTTTAAGGAATTGAAAGCTCGAGATGTCTGTGCCCTTACAAAGAAACGACGTGGAGTTCACTATAGACGATTTGAACATCCTCAAGTCGTTATTACCGCTCGCAGAGAGACATAAATGGAAATATCTTGCTAACAAATTGTCTCAATTCAGAAACGGAAAACGGTCCACCTCGACCTGTCTTATGAAGAAAAACCAGGGTCTATTAGGGTTGCCCAACGAAGTGTTTACCGGGGACATCGGGTCTTCGTTGCCGTATGTCATTAATAATTGGGAAGAACTTGAGTAGGAATTGGTTGATTTTTGTTTTGTTTTCGGTGTTGGTAGGTAATGTATTATAAATTGCATTTTAAGCTTGTAGTTGTGTCGTATATCGCAGTTTCGCTGGGTGGCTGGATGGTTATGCGCACCGACACGAACTGAAGCTCCGACATACGATGTGTACCGATGGACCCACCAACAGATTATACGTAGATGGTTTCATTAGAGGAAAATAATGAGAAAACAAGAAATGTCTGTGGAATATCCCAAAATCTCTATTGAATATTGTCCCGGATGCAAGTGGCAATTGCGGTCCTCCTGGTATTTACAGGAGATTCTCCAGACTTATGGAGTCAAAATCAGAGAGGTTTCTATGATTCCGTCGCTAATTACTGGGACTTTTGTAATTAGGGCCAATAAATCGGATACGGAATCTTCCATTCTTTGGGAGAGAAAGGCCGATGGCGGGTTTCCCGACTCGAAGTTCTTGAAAAAAAAAATCAGAGATTATTTATTTCCCGAGGATAAATTGGGCCATTTGGATAAAGATGATAAGAATGGCGGTAAATTGGTTGGAGAATGCGAGGAATGTAAGAATAATTGAAGAAATGAACATTTTAATTGTAATTATAAAAAAAAAGAATCTACAAAAAATCCCAAGAAATCCAGTAAATCTCTATTCATTCGTACGGTAATCGTGTCCTATTGATATTAGACCAGCCCAAACAATTTCCATTGGGAATCTTGATGATCTTGGTCACCTCCAAGTTGTATTCGTTCTCCACCACCTCCTCGGCCTCAATGACGCCGTATTTCTCCAACAGACCGCCCTTGATCTCGTAATACTTCTTCCATTGCATGTTTCTCCAGTTTCTGAATAAGGCCAAATATTTATTGAATTGGAGGTTATTGTGCGTCATTTCGATGAAATCCATGCGAACGGTGGGGATTTCCGTGATATGGTTCAAAATCAACGGCGAGTATTTATTCAAGCCGTTGATGTATTTCATCTTGTTATTGTGCAACGGCTTGATCACCTTGTGTTTGGTGAGCGGCAATTTGTTGATCTTGTTGATGTACGAATTCGACAAATGGTTCAAATTCGCATCATTAAGACTTTTCACAAACTTGTTGATATTACCAATGGTCTTCCCCTCCTTGTTGTAATTGTTGTTCTTGAGGAATTGGTTAATGTTAATCTCGTTCAAGAACCCTTGACCCGGAAGAATCACCGAGCGGTTATCCTTGAACGAGGCCTTCTCCTCCTTGGTCAAACTGGTCATTTTGACGGCCTCCGACATTAATTGCGGGAACAACTGATTTATCGTCAAATCGTTCTTCTCAAACGTATATTCATCGATATGACCAAACGCGAACGAATGGTCTCCTACAACCAATATGGTGCCATATATGCCAAAAACCGGCTCTATCGCTATATAACTAATTTTTTGCGCTCTTTCTCTCTGATTTAGCAAGCCATTTTCGTATAAAACCTCGTTTTGTCCAATTGTCGTCATCTTCCCCCAAGTGGATTGGAACTCCTTTCCGTACAATTTGGCCATTTTCTTCCAAAATTGGTGCGGACTCGGGAAATTCAAGATTTTGATCAATTCTTTCACCAAAAAGAAACCCTTATTCTCTACCAAAAGTATGTTTAATTTGCATTGTTGGCCATTTTTCAATAATCCCGACGGCTCCAATAAGTCCGACGTGTCGCACAGAAATGGAACCGAATACGAGAAATCGATGGGTTTATGGGTGTTAAAGATGGGGTATTTATATGATGATTTGATTATCTTCATTGTGTGTGATTGTGTGTTGTTGTGTTGTGTTGTGTTGTTGTATTTTGTGTTTTATTATGTTGTATTGGGCGGATACGAGGTCACGTGATGAACGATGGAGTATTCAATTAATTAATAATTCATTAATTAGAGGATGTTATTAATAGAGATGATGATTTTATAGTTGTGAGTGAAATGGCGAGTGTAATGAGTGTAATGGTGGGATGTTGATGAGGGTTCATTGAAGGTGTTCTTCTTGATCCATTGGTGGGTCCAAAATGAACCATTGATAGGACAATATTTCTCTAAAGAGTCGATAAACGGTAAAATATTAATTAGAATGGGAAGACAAATAATTAAATGGAAATACTAATAAAGTAGTAAGGATCAATCAATAGTAAGGACCAATCACTAGCAGGACACTGGAAATATCTTGACCCATTGGTGGGTCCAGAGTGAACCATTAGTAGGACTGTATTTGTCTAAAGAATAGATAAACACTGTTTCTCTAAAGAATCGATAAACAATAACATAAATAAAATGGAAGACAAGTAATTAAATAGAAAATAGTAATTGCACGAACCATTGATAGGTCAGTAGAATGATCCGTTGATGGGTCCATCGATAGGCCTTCACCAGGACAACCCACCAAAACTCCATCGATCCGTCTAAATAACCTGCTGAAAATCACATTCTACTACAAATCACATTCTACAAAATCTCTTCTACAAAATCTCTTCTACACCACCACCACCATAAAATCTCTCCTACACTCTCCACACTCTCCACACTCTACACTTCTACACTCATCACCTCCTCATTCCCCCCCATTTCACCGTCTAACCACCACCAAATAAATTATTCCAAAACGAATTCATTGCAAATCCAAATCTAAAAATAAATAAAAATAAACTAAACCACCACACACCACACACACCACCACCACTTCCTGCACCGCGCCGCGAATTCTCCCTTAAAACTCACTACAAACACCCATTACATTAGCTCAGTGACAGCAGAAAAGTTGCCTATTTAAATCGGAAAACAATTCGCTTTGCATAAACATCCCCAATTAACTCGTCATGTCGTTTGCCGATAGTTTCTGGACCTCGGACTTCGAGTCTGGATTAAAGACGCTTTTTGGTAAGTTGTACCAGGGAAGCCACGAGAATGAGGAGTTTATCCAGCTCTTCTCGAGCCGAATGGAGACGGAATTGGTCTATGGCAACAAATTGGACTCTATTCTTGCCAAAAATAAGCTCAATCCCCAGGGATTCGGTAAAAATATAGACGATAACTCGTCAATAAAGACGGCGTTTCTTCGGGTTAACGAGCAATTTGGCAAGGAGGGCGATTATCATTTGCAAGTGGCGAATAATATCAAGATCATGGTGGTTGATCCCTTTGCCAAATGGACGAGGGAACACCGTCAACGCATCGAATACAGCGAAGAGATGCTCTTCTCGAAGTTGAAAGTGTTTGGAAGGGCCAAATCGGAGTTGGAACGCTCCCAGAAAAGATACTTCAACAAATGCCGGATGTTGGAGGAGTTCAAGTCTTCGTTTGGCGAGGATGAACTCAGCGAGCAATTGGAAACAATGAACATTGAGACGGAGGATGTCGAAGGGGACACCCCAGAAAAGGAAGAGATCTACGATTTCTGCGGCCATCCATACGATACGAAATCGATTCGAGAGATCTTGAAGTCGTTGATCACGTCGATTCCGTTGATCAGCCATAAAGTGGCCATTCTCGGAACCTACACCAACGTTTCGACGGGCTCCTCCATCACCCAATGGCTCACCAACAATTTGGACTTCGATGTCGGCAAGGCAGAGATGTTTGGCCAAGACTTGATCAAATACGGCTTTTTGCGTCTCATTGGATCGGTTGGGTCCAATTTCATCAACTCGTCGCATTTCTATTACCAATGGAAACCCTTGACTTTCGAGCTCACGGGGGTGATGATGGCTTCTCTCGAGACAAATGTGTCGAACGCGACTGCTGCACCAATGATCAAGAATTACTCTGTATATCTTGAGGACATGAAACAAGCAATTGGGGTCAATACCATCGATTACAACGATCGAACGAGTTTGACCAAACTTATCCGCGAGGTGAACGATTTGGACGCTACATATTACAAACAGGTGGTTTCGTTGGATCGACTCAGATGCGAGTTCGAAGAATTGATCATGGATCATCTTTCATTTATGCAAAAATGCGAGTTTGACCGACTCAAGGCGCTCAAGAAGGTGATGCTAGACTTCGTGGCGGTATTGTCGAACAAGATTGTTTCTTTGAAGTCTGTTGTGGACGAATTGATGGTGTTCGAGGAGACCATCAATCCAATCAGCGACTTGAAATTCCTCATCGACAACTACCAGACGGGCCAATTCAACCCCCAGGTTGTGCTTTACGACAATTATTACAATAGCACCGAGAAACAGACGTTTGGCGTTGACATCGAAATCAAGAGCAGAATCGATAAGAAGATTGTTCCGATCATCGTCAGTTCCACCCTCATGTGGTTGGATAACATATATCCCGACTTGGCCAACGACGAGGAGAGAATCAGCCTATGGATCAAGCCCATTCATTTGAACCAGATCCACGAGTTGAGATTCAAATTGAACGGATTGACCGAGCAAGAAGCCATACTAGCAGCATTTGAGGGCTGTGACCCCATTGTAGTGACCAATCTCCTCAAGTTGTATTTGCTCGAATTGCCGGATTCTTTGATTTCTTCCAATTATTACGATCTCATCAAGTCCATATATGCCAATTATAACGATTTGAGGGAGAAGAGAATCACCGGGTTACAGAACACGTTACTGGAATTGCCCAAGACCAACATTGCCACGTTGGATGCCATTTTGACGCATTTGACGAGATTGATAGTGATAATAGGATCGAAGAACGAAACACAGGCAATTGAGCTACAGACCAAGTTATCCAAAGAATTTGCCAATCTCATATTGAGGCCGAAGTACCAGAATAACGGGAAATTGACCTTGAATGACAAACACCAGTATAAGTTTATGTCGGATTTACTCGATTTCAAGGATGAGATATTCAAGGAATTGCGTAGAAGAAACAGCAAAAGAACGGGGAGCAACGTAGCACCGAAGAAGAATTTGAATGAAAAGTTGAAGGAGGCAGTTGCAAAAGGAAAGAAATTGAAGGCGGATGAGTCGACCAATCTCTCGCGGACGACCAGTGGAGTTGCTGTGAATTCACCTGTTTCTTCCATCAACAATTCGGCGAATAACTCCAGTAGCAACCTCAGTGATGAGCCATCTACTCCTTCACCGACGTTGAAGAGATCTAGTTCTCCAAGAAAATCGAAACGAGACTCGAGAAGTGGTGATGAGAAGTCGAATTCAACCGAGACGTTATCCAAGGATGAGACGGAGGTGATTGTTGTTGATTAGGGGAGGGGAATAGATATTTATAGGGTGTGTGTATGTAGATGTGTAGTGTGTCGTGTGGTGTGGTAGGAGAAGGAGAAGTTGTGTATATTTAATATGACTTGGAAAGACAATCTTACAAGGGTATTTTTTTGAGACTGAGAAGATGAGAAGATGAGAAGAATTAAGAGAATTAAGAGATTGAACAAGATGAAGAAAACGAGACGTTGTGTCTAATTAAAATAACCTGGACCTAAGCAAACTACAGACCTCTTCTTCCACATCGGAGAAAATGAAGATGAGAAGAATGAGAATGAGAATGAGAATGAGAATGAGAATGAGAAAGAGAAAGAGAATGATAATGAGTCTCCTTGAAATTGCAAGATGAACAAGATGAACAAGATGAACAAGATGAACAAGATGAACAAGATGAACAAGATGAACAAGATGAACAAGATGAACAAGATGAACAAGATGAACAAGATGAACAAGATGAGTGCAGCACATCGTCACACTTCACATCACTTACACTTCACAGCACTCACAGCACTCACACTCCAACTCCACAGCACTCACACTCCAACTCCACAGCACTCACACTCCAACTCCACAGCACTCACACTCCAACTCCACAGCACTCACACTCCAACTCCACA
>JAJMCV010000050.1:0-18044 GCA_030573195.1 Nothofagozyma chilensis
AATTTGGGTTTTTTGCGATTTTTTTTTGATTTTTTTCGGTAGGGATATCACGAGCAGCTTCTGCCACTGATATCCAACTTGTATTTGTTGTATTTACTGATAAATTAGACACCAACCTTTATTAAATTTATTTTTTCATATTTTCAAAACGCAAAATCAAGCAAAGTTACGACGGTCATCAATAGGAGGGTTGGCCGAGTGGTCTAAGGCGGCAGACTCAAGTTCTGTTGGAGTAATCCGCGCGTGTTCGAACCACGCATCCTTCATTATTTTTTCAATTTTTTAACCTCTTGGACATTGTGAAGATGTTGGAGTTACGACTGCGGTGTTGTGGTTGCCGTAGCTCAATTGGTTGCGACGGTGATCAAGTTGCAGGTCGTGACGATATTGCAGAGTTGAACCTCACACGAACCTGCGCTTCACGGCTGCATCTAAGCATCTTGCATAAATTTTTTTATTGTGAGGAATTGAAATAGTTGTGGAGCTCAGATTTGAATTGAGGAGTTGAGTCGTATTTTCAATAAAGTGTTCGCATCATAGTATCGCGACTCTTATTCGATATGCCCCCAAGACGTAGAATCAGAACTAACATACAAGATGATATAGCCAATTTCTCCAAGTTGCAAAAAACAACCGCATTGGATATTCCGCCGAAACGACTCAGAAACGGAAGACTGAATCGAAGAGAATTCGTGAAAAAGGAGGAAGACGAGGAGGAGGAAAGAATCCAATTATTGCGGGTTCCCTCGCCTCCTAAGAATATCAGCGTCAGACCCAATGGAGTCACCAAAGACAGAAAGAAGCTTGAACTCGAGGGGACAATAAAATTCTTCAATCGCAGGAAACCAGCGTTCAGATCCAAATGTAACAATGCGAATTTGAATTGCATCAAAGAGGAACCAGAGAACAAGACGCCAATTCCCGCCGCGTCTCTGGATGGACTCTCCATCTTGAAGGAGATCAAGCCTCCAACAATCAAATCAAGTGCACAGAAGAATATCTTGTTGAATTACGATTATAATCAGTTGATTTCGCTCATAAATACAAATTTCAGCGATTTGGATCTTCCCAAGGTACATGGCTTCGAGCACAAGAAGATTGAGATTGAAGAACAGAGCTTCAGATTAGAAGAAGCCAAGACTGGTGGGGAAACGGATTTATTTGATGAATGGTATTTGGAGGACAATAAAGAGAGATTTAAGGATGTTTCTATTTTCTAGGATAATAATAATGGTAATGGTAAACGGTTAAAAGGATTGTAGATTAATTAATTCTATTTATTCGCCATATATCTCTTTCATTTATCATAGAACTTGATCTTCCTGTTCATTTATGTCATTATCATTATTTTCAGCTGGAGGTGCTGGAGTAGGGGATTGTCTCCGAACGGGCTCATTGACAGTTGGAATTGGAGCGCCTCCACCGGTTAAAGCAGCCAAGGAGTCTCTGATGGCACTGAAGTTCCAATCCCAAGGAGGACAAACTATGCTGAAACTGTGAAATTTTGGAGATATGTCGCTGAGGAAATAATACACATGGCCTATGGCCAAGCCCAACATGGTGCTTTCAATCGAAGCACCATTTCTCATTAGAAGACCGATCCCACTGTAAAAGAGAGGCAAATAAGCAGCACTGAATGAAACCAAGCCAAAGAAGGACACTTGGAGATTGGCATTTCTTCTGGCCCACACATATAGGAGACAATCGTCCAATAAAGGGCCCAAAATAAAGATGTTATTAATATAATAGCAATATAACATGGTCAAGGAGCCGATTAGGAACAACATATACATGTAATCCTTTGTTCTGGGTAAGGATTCCTCCAAGGATCTGGATGATCTGGCGACAAAAAACACCGAGAGCATCAAATCTATGGAAAAACGACCAAAATAGAGAAATGACGTGAAAAAGCGGTAATATTGGTGATGATTGAAGATCTTATCCATTGAGAAATAAAGATCCAACGGTCCTATGACCCCCACTTGTTCCAAGACTGCCACCCCCAAAATACCGGCTGTCCAACATCTTGTGACGGGAGGAATATCCAAAATCCACTCAATTGGTACGTGTTCCATGTCTATTATGGATTAATTATTTACGAATACGGATTATGACTCCAACACTCCTGATGTGGCATATTTATTATGGAGTGTCCCACCGTTTTACTGCTGCTTCCTCATACGTAGCTGATTAGCTCAGCAGAAATCGGTGGCTAAATCACATGAAAGAAGAAGAACTATCCATAAACACCAGAGAGATAAGCGAAGAAGATGAATTTGGATCTAGATTCGGTTCAAAATGCTCCATGTTGGAATAACAACAACGAGAAAATATTGACGGGTCCCTTTGATTATCTAGCCACCAATCCAGGGAAGGAGCTCCGAAAGCTCTTGATCCAGGCGTTTAATAAGATCATCAGGGTAGACGACGAGAAATTACAGGAAGTGGAGCAAATAGTGGCCATATTGCATTCTGCGTCGCTATTGTGAGTATTTTTTTAGCTTTTGTTCGCGACTATTTCTAATTTTAGAATCGATGATGTGGAGGATTATGCCATTCTACGTAGAGGTACACCAGCTGCTCACACGATTTTCGGGGTTCCAATCACTATCAATTCGTCGAATTATATGTATTTCATAGCGTTGGAAAAGGCTGCCAAATTGGGCCCAAAGGCCATGGAGATATTCATAGATGAGATGCTCAATTTGCATCGGGGCCAGGGAATGGATTTATATTGGAGAGAATCCTTGACATGTCCCACGGAGAAGGATTATATTGATATGGTGATGAACAAAACGGGCGGTTTATTCAGATTGGCCGTGCGGTTAATGGAGAGCTTACAAACAGACCATGATGACACCAAGTCTTTGGTGCCGCTTGCTAACATTTTGGGGATAATTTACCAGATCAGAGACGATTATATGAACTTGAAGAGTGCTAAATACGAAACTAATAAGGGTTTTTGCGAGGACATAACGGAAGGCAAATTCTCGTTCCCGATCATCCATGCCATCTTGTCGGATCAGACAAATAAGGAATTGATCAGTATCTTGAAACAAAAAACAGAAGATGTCAATTTAAAGATGTATGCCATCAAACATATAAGTGAAGCGGGCAGCTTCGATTATTGTGTGTCGACGCTTTCTAATCTCAAACACCAGGCTCTTGACATGATTGAAGAATTTAAGCCGCTTGGCAATGTCTCCTCTTTGGTGAAGATCCTAGAAAAGCTCTCGGACTCGCAAACGGAATGAAATTTACGATTTATGAAATTATGTAGTTGCAGAAGTCATAGAGCTAGACTACATGAGCATTTCGAACATTATATATTAACGAACACACGCGAATAATTACACCTATAAGATAGCCATTATAAATAGGATTGGAAGATTTCAGCCAATTTTTCAGTAGAAGTAGACGATTCAATAGCACCGTTGATGATACCATCCACGGCAATAGTTGGAGTCACATGGACACCGAGAGTACGATGGAATCTGGTGAAATATTTAACATCCTTGACAACAGAAGCACCGTTGTTATTCTGAGCTTCACCAGTCTTGATTGGTTTGATTTCCACCAAGTCCAAGATCTTGGAGGCGGAGATGTCCAACTCATCCTCAGCCAATTTGGCCAATTTTTGATAGAGCTGGTTTCTGGTTTCGTTGTAGGTGGCGGTGTCGTAGAAATCTTCCTTGTTCTCAAATAAAATAGTAGCATAATCAAGGAACTTCTCGGGGGCTATTTGGCCCACGGCAAAGGAAACCTCGTGTAAGATGGTGGATTGTGGATGCCATGGTTGGATCACATTGAGGAAAACAAATTGGAACTTTCCTGGGAATTTGGCCTCAATGGTTGGAATCACGTCTTTCTTCCAATTCAAGAACAATTTGGCACTGAATGGACAATTGTAATCAAGGAACAAGTACACTTGATGGCCCGAGGGATTGGGCTTGAAGATGTGGGAGGCGAGATATTTAGGAGCAATTGACATGTTTAAGTGCGATTGGTGATAATTATTCTCTTGCTGCAATTCTGGGCAAAGAATGCTGACTTTATATCCATGCAGCGCTAATGAAGCCCGATTATTAATACCTGCTGCATTTAGGTAATGGCAGGTAGCCACAGTCGTTTGCAACCGTTTCTCAATGAAGGAAGAACGTAATTGATGGGGAATAGACCATTTCTGTTATACGACGTTGATCTGTACTATAGAGAATATGTCCCAATAATTATTGTCACTTTGGAATTTGCCTCATCTCTCCCTCCCCCACACTTTCAACATGCTGCATATCCCAACCATATTAGCTCTTGAATGGCCTAGACTTCAGATAGTGGGGTTTGAAGTGGCTTATAGAATTAGTCTTCGCTTACAAGAGAATACATTCATTAGAATATAGTTTCTTATATAACCCTTAAACGTTTCCACCATTCATCCACTTAAACACATCTTATATGGATATGATCCACACATTTAGAGAGTAATCCCTATACACATCATTTTTTTAGAAATGACAGTTTGAACTATTATAATATAACTAAATAATACTTGAATATACACTATTTATCTTGGGGCTCTTATCTCACTCTGTACAACATATCTCATCCACTGCACTCAAAACGTAAACTTCAAACAACTTGTAATATATATTCGTGTATAATAAACAAGCTAAATTCTAATAACACTTGAAATAAGAATAAAATAGACCATTTATCTTATTTTAACTATCCGGTATTCCATAAGCAAAAGGTCGTGTATGCCTCATTTCACTCGTCGTCTACACCTTTTTCTGAAAACTTGTAAATTGGAGGGTTGGCCGAGTGGTCTAAGGCGGTAGACTTAAGATCTACTGGACTGTGTCCGCGCGAGTTCGAACCTCGCATCCTTCACTATTTTTTGAAACTTGATCTAGAAGTTTTTTATTTAATTTTTTGATTATCCTACAGGATAAAATTAGCATTATGAGATAAATCTATGCAATTTGTCAGTGTAAGATCAGTAATTACAGTTAATTAATTTTTGGTAGTGTATATACCAGTATTACTGTACTTGCTTTTGCAGCACCAAAAATTTTCAACAAGCCTGTGTAGCGTAATGGTTAACGCGTTTGACTTCTAATCAAAAGATTCTGGGTTCGACTCCCAGCATGGGTGGGTGTTTGCGGATTTAGCTCAGTTGGGAGAGCGTCAGACTGAAGATCTGAAGGTCCTGTGTTCGATCCACAGAATTCGCATTTTTTTGCTTCTAATATATTTAATTTGTAATAATTAAGTAAATATTTTTGTTGTGTTAACCTGTTTCCTCAATTTCTTCTTAATTTTGGCTGTTCATCACATTTTTGGAGCCAGCATAAATAGTAATATATATTAACAATGAAAAACTTGTTTATTTTTTAAATAATTAAATAATTATAATTAAACAACTAAATAAAGTACTGAAAAACAAATAGAGTATATATTTTGTAAATTAATGTGCAAATCTAAAATCTAATCTACTGTTACCTTCATCTTTGGAAAATTCTTTATACTCAATTCTTTCTTCGAGAGTCATTTTTGCCCATATAGCGTCCCTCCTTTTATTCATATAGATATAGTATACCTTTGCTAAAACCAATATTGGAATTGGCAAAAAGGCTATGGCAAATAACTGTCTGTCTCCTCTAGTATATTTTGGTGCATCATCACTTCTGTAGATATTGGAGCCAATAACGTCATTTAGTTGAACAAATATATTGTATAAAGCTGCGGACACTGTTCTACTTCTAATTGTATTTGAATTCCTAGAAACCCACGCAACACAGATAGCATGAATGTATGGGCTAGATAAAATCAAGGTTATAACAACCCATGTACCCCATTTGTTTACTTCGGCTCCATTCCAAAATGCTAGAACTCCAACCAAAGGGATTGTCCACAATGGCTCCAATAGGAGCACAAGACATCTTTCATTGAGTTTTTCAGATAAGTAAGTCATCCCGATGAGAGTAAATATATGAATAACATTATTTGGGATGTTCAACAAGTTTGTATTGAAAGTATCAAATCCCAAATTTCTTAAGTCGAGCGTCATATATTTTGAGACAGCATTGTTGGGAATATTCGCTACTAAAGCAAGTAAATAGACTGGCCACAAATTGTAGTCACATATAGCTTTCCATAATGCCTTTGGTGTGACTGGCTGCCTGTTGTTCATATCACCCTTGGAGGGATCATCTCTCAAAATTTTGTTAACAATAATTTTCTCTTCCCTTTCAGTAAACCATCCTTTTGGATTCCACTTGGTCTTTGTTTGTGCAACAGAAGGCACCATTAGACACCATGAAATCAAGCCAATAGTGAAAGTGAATAAACCCTCAATCAAAAATAGCCATTGCCATCCAGCTAAGCCTTTTATACCTCTCATTCTCAACAATCCGAAAGCTAATAAGGATGTAAAAATTCTGGTTAAGGAAAGAGTTGTCCAAAGGAAGGATAATCTTAAAGGTAATTCTTTCGAGGTATAAAAATAAGATAACCACAACACTAAATCTGGAATGAAACCACCTTGCAATAATCCCAATAATGCACGAGTTGCATAGAAACTTCTCTTCCCAGTTAATCCAGCTTGGCACATAGAAACAATTGACCATAATAACATTTCTATCGGAATCCATCTATCGGGTCCAATTTTCTTGGAAACCAACTGAGAGGGTAATTCAGCCAAAAGAAAAGCAACCAACAAAATAGTATTACCATAATTGTATTCGTCAGTTGTCAAGTTTAAATCATCCAACATATTATCTGAGATTGCCTGTGACAAGTTACCTCTGTCCACTTGCATAGCACAAAACATCACACAAGCAAATAAGGTAACCTTATATTCTAACTTGGACACCACTTTGGCTTCTTCTTCTTTGGTCCAAGCGAAAATAGGATCAAAATATTGACGACATTCATATTTCGATTTTTCATATACCTCTCTATAATGTTCAGCCACTATAGGATCAACAAAGGGATTGAAAGTCTGCCCATCTCCCATGTTAATAAATCCACTTTCAGCTTGGGACCAACTTTGACGATCAAGCTCTTTTTCTGACTCCTTAATAAGGGTGTCTGACTTCTCGACTGAAGTCATGCTGCCGAAGGTACTGATTATCTAGATTATAGATTATCTAGATCATCTGGCAGAGTTCTTGCTTAAATAAAGAAAAATTTCGCTTCTATGAAATTCATGGTTATCAAAATAATCTATTGGATCAGCATAAGACTGGAAAACTTGCATGGGACGTTGGCTTATTTTAGAATATCACATTATTCCCAGTTAAGCTTTTCATGCCGGAAACATACAAGAAATTATGTAGACACATGTATTGAAGCTGTACAATATCAGTATATACGCATTTAAACAAACCACTCTCAATGCTGATTTGCTCACGAGCGGCACAACATTAGGCTTATACTTGTTGCAACCAATGCCGGTAAATGGAGTCTGCATCCGATGTCTGCTTCCGGAGAAGGGTGCTCAAGCCTGAAAGAACACAATGTGTCTATAAGCAAATCAGAGAACATAACAAATCACATAGACAGACAAACACACATAGTTCAATGTGCTCATGTTGTAGACCTCACGCGAAGTTGCATACAGGAAACTTGTAATCACTACACAAACGCTCCAATTACCCAATTATATATACACATTTTCATTTAATCATATCTCCATAACATAGCAATCGGCATCTATTTCTTTTTACCCAACATTGATTTCCAAATAGACTTCTTTTTCTTCTTGGAGGCATCGATCTGCGTATCCGGGTTGGACTTTGTTGGTTCCAACTTCAGTGCACTCGAAGGTACTTCATGCGACAAGCTCTTTTTCAATGCATTCTTGTTTGCAGGTTTGCCCAAACTACTATAGCTACCATTATTTGGCTTAGAATCAAGGAATTTCAAAGTTGTAGACCTCGTCCCATGAGTGCTATTGGTATTGGCGGAAGACAAAGTCGGTGACAGAGGATGGATACTAATCTTGGGACCACCCACGTTCTTGGAAGTATTGTGTGAAAGATGAGAATCCTTTTTCTCATCAGATGCTTCAGGAATATCTAATAGCATGGATTTTGTTTGTTTAATCGGAACACCTAGCTTATTGGAGCCAGTAATCTCTACAGCTAATTTTGCACCTGGTCCAGCAACCGTAGGCGAAATAGCTAAAAGCTCGTTACATAACCGAAGAGAGCCATCAGAAATCCCCTCTAACATGGTCTTATAATATCCATCATCGATAATATGATCTTCGAGATTTTTTTTCTGTTTGTTCATAGTAGCTTTATGGGTGGAGAATATCTTCATAATTTCTTGGAATGAGTTATTTGACTCTTTCGAGGAGTAAGACTCATCTGAGTCTATTGACTGACTATCACTCTCACTATCTGAATAGAACTCTTCACTTTCTTTGGCGCTACTGCTCTGAAGAGTACTTCCTTCCTCAGTAGTAACCGCCGAAGTGGGCATACTTTCAGATTGAGTCATTGAAACTGAAGTCTTGGAAACATCGCTGGGTCCTTTTTTTGTAGAGTAATCCAAATGATCATCCATTTTCTCATCCTTGTAGGCGCAATTCCAGCCAATTTCATATTCTTTCGAGATTCGTTCGAATAACTCCTCTTCAAAATCATCCATATTCACCGCAGGAACAACTATCACCGGCAATGGGAAATTCTTAACCAATCTATCTGTTAATCTTCCCGAAACCCATGATCTCATTGGTGCGGCCTTTCCTGATCTAAACGAGGGTGGCTTCATACTGGCTACCACGAGTGATGGCTGGTACAATTGATACATGTCTTTCAAGACCTCTTTTGTCTTCCCGACTGCTAATTCCACCGTGAGCTTTATAATCTTATCACCGGGCAAAACTGCCATCAAATACGTCATGATATTTCCTGTTATTTCTCTAGCAAATTGAGGTTGGTTTCTTTCTTTTAATCTTCTCTTCGGGTTTTCACTTTTAATAACATTTCTTGGGATAGCATCAACAGATCTTCTTCTCGGAGGCGCCTCTGGATTGATAGACGAGACTACCACCAACGAATCACCATCCTCGAGGAAATTGGAAGTCACCCAATCCAAGGCGACCCAGGTGTGTTTTCTACCACTTATATACACCAAAATGACTCTTCCGGGCAAAACTGGCGTTTTCGGCTTCAATTTCCCGCTGTACAAAGCCTCATACTCTCTATGCACTTTTGTATAAGTGCATCCATTATGGTCGATGATCTTATTTGTTGGATAGCCTCTAGTGACACTTCTGAACAAAGCATCCAATGAAGGGGATAACAAACCGTCATTACTTCCACGACGTGGAGAAAGATTGGGAGATCTGCCTCGATTCATGCCCGCATCAATGCCTCCAGGCGATAGACTTCTGGTATAAGGGGACATGTTTCTCGAGGGAGAAACCGATCTTCCTCTCAAACCGCCTGGCGAGGGAGATCTGTCCAAAGCGAAATAATCGATGTTATTTGATTCGTATGGATTGTACGGGGAATCGTCGTCGTACTCCGAACCATCCGACTCGTAATCGATATTGACGGTATCAAACGAGACCCGCTTATCAAAAGCTTGATTGGTGGGATGTTTCTTGATATCTGCCACGGGCAATTCTATGGTCACCTCTCTATAGAGATTCTGGTCCTTGTCCTTCCTTATTTGCGAAGGAAGTATGGGGAGCGACCTTGGGGTGGTATTTCCCCCAGTCAGTTTTCTGGTGAGAAGAGGAGCAGAATCCACATGAAGTAAAGGTGGTTGACGAGTGGTTGTCATTGAAATACCAAGATATAGCAACAAACGGATCGTACCGACAGATGATGGGGGTGTCTATTTTCTAATCGGGCTCCGTTGAACAAAATGGTGATATAGTTGACGACGGGAGCTTGTAACGAAGTCTCAAACAAAATCCAATATAATGCGAATGTTGGACCACCGATGTTTGACGTATGGTTAGATGTCACAGGGCGAGATCCGTATGAATGTGAAGAGATTATCAATTATCAACCAGCTGCAATCTATGGAGATAGTATGTGTAATCAAGGACCTTGTATGTCTAAGCCGGTGCAAACACTCTCTATGTCTCTCCAATGAACTGTTGGCAGATGACATGAAATATATTTACCAACGTAGAATCTCTGCCAAATTGGGCGTTCACCTCGATCAGCACACAGTACTGCCATTATGCATGAGATAAGAAGCTGTGGTCGCCTCTCAATTAGCGACGGGAGATGTCTCAGGATCTCAATGGCATATGCCGAATATCCTGGAAAGTCGGAAAAACAATTAGTCTGGCGAAGGGTCCCATTTCGTTGAATCGTCGAGTGACAGTTGTTATGAGCTGCAAATACGACATCGATCCAAACCATCCCTTCTTGCTTGGCACCATGTGCCAAAGAGCCGCTGTTGCTGTAGTGTTGCTGTGGTTGTAACAGGAGGAACGGAACACGATGAGTATCTAAACTCCGGTATAATTGCCATAAGTTACGAAATTACAGTCTTTATCAATATAAATATTACTTTACACACCTCTAAACAGCACCCAGTCTTCTCTTTTCGTTGTAAATTCTGGCCTGGGTTTGGACATAAGCCACAGTGGAAACACCGATCACTATGGTAGACAACACCAAAAGAACATTGATTGGAGTTGGATTCATGTTGAAGGTGGTGTGGGTGGCCAAATCCAAAAACGATTGGAAATAGTTCACCACTCCGGAAATGCACATGATGGCCCCGTAAACGGTACCAAAGGTATCGAAACCAAACACCTTAGCACAGAAATCTGACACAGATGTGTAGAAGAATGGTCTGTAAGCAACAAAGAGCAACACGTTGAGATAACCCGTGCTCACATGATGAACCAATCCCAAGAACCCAATTGTCACCGAGATTAACAATAAAACACTCAAAACAAGCACGGTTGAGCAATTGTCCAAAAATAACCCAATGAAAGGAACTGATAACACACCGCCCAATGGCAAGGCGATGTCGAAGAATTTATTCAATTGGTCAGCCATCTCAACAGAGCCCAACAAATAGGTGTATTGGGTTTGAATGGTTGCGACAAAATAGTTCAATCTCAACATTTGGATGATGGAAAACAAACACATAAGAGAGAACCATGGGGTTCTGAATTGGTATTCGGCAGAATAGCCATGCAAGATACCAAAGATACCACCGGAGCTCTTGATCAAGGTCTCTTCACCTTCTTGAGCATATGGTTGTTTCAAGGCATCACCGATGGAGTCTCTTCTTCTTGGAGTTGGAGGAACATCCAATAATGGAGAAGTTTCGTCGGAAGAAGAGGTTGGAGGATGGTCATCAGCACATAACACTGTGTCTGGAGAAGTCTTGTAACCATCGGTTGGCATGATGAAGATCTGAGCCAAGGTCATGAAGACTGGGACAATCAAATAAATAGTGAAGAAGGATTTCAATGAGAAATTACCCTCAAATTTGTTGTAGAACACCTTGTAGCCCAAAAACACGGCAGAAGAGGCATCGAAGGCACCTGTCAACAAGGCCAAAATGGTACCGGAGTTTTCTGGGAAGGCGTTGGACAATTGGAAAGAAGAAATATAAGCGAATGGACCACCCAAGGCCAAAGAGGCGTAACCAATTAAATATGGGTCGAGATAGGCTTCCAAATGGGTCGAATAGATGAACACCAATGAGGCCAAATACAAGAAAAAGGCACCAACCAAGCCACAGAACTTTGGGCCGTAAACATCCAATAATCTTCCAATTGCCAAGGCCGAAACATTGGTCAAAACGGCGCCAACAGTGAACATCATGTTCAATTTCAAGTCTTGAGCCGTACATTTGGCCACAGTTGAATTGTCCTCTTCAGTAGCAACAAAGGACACCAAAGAGGTGAACAATGTGGACGGAGCAGGGTTGGACATAGCAACAGCGGTGCTATTAGTGGCATCGCACAAATATTCGTAGACATGTTGGTTGACCAAGATAGGCTTCAAGGCAGCGAAACCAAAGATAGGACCCCCGGAAAGAAGACACCACAAGATGGCACACACCACCTGGACCAATCTCTTATTTTTTGGAACCTCGAACGAATACATGGCTGTTGTGTATGTGAGTTTGCAATGGGAGCTCTGAACGAACAATTGGTTGACTATATATCACATATATTTAGTGAAAGAATTTTCAAGATAATGCATTGGAGCCTTTTTGGCTTGGGACATGTCCGAATGTGCCTGGTGCAGGTGACAGATGGGGGGCCAATTGGCATGGATAGCCAGATGGAACAGATATGGTTCTGGCGAGTGGAGATGACTGTTGGGGGACGTGGTGTAATTTTTTCCACCAGAAAAACGGTGTGATGGTGGCGATTTGGAGATGGTTGAATATCAGAATTCATTGCAATTTCCCTATTGAGACGCATCTCTGTTACTTTGGGTACATGGCTTACACCGAGTAATGAGGTCGGTCTGCCGCGATTAACACCGGTGGGATGAAATGGGCAAACGACCATATAAAATAGACCACAAGTTATAATAGAAGAATTGGATGTAATTACACGGGAAATGGAATTGGGTTTTCTGTTTCATCGTAAAACAAAGTAATCGAATCTCGCACTTCTCCCTGGCAAAAGATAACTAAAATCTAAAATAAAAAATAATTATCTGCAAAAGAATATGAGATAATCATAGCAGCTATCTCCACCTTTACCCGGCTACAACCATACTCTTCTATGGTAATATCCTTAGAGTTTCCATCGGACTTATTACCTGCATTTTCTGACAGATGGACTGCACTTCCACATTGATGAGATCATTCGAGACAAAATGTATCCAATGGAGTTTCGGAGAACCCCGAGATGGTGTAGTCGTGTCCATCCATATTGTCTTGTTATAACAGTTGATATTGATTGTAGATATGTTTAACTATGATAAGTATAATATCGGTAATAACACGTCTTTCCAAGTTGAAGTAGAAGAAGAGATAAATGAGGTAATAATCCAATAATCGGGTAAAATTGGAAGTTATTGATGATATGAAATGGCCAAGAATACCGGGAGTTTTTCTTCTGGCGAGCCAGACGGCAAAAATCCACATTCCCTCGAGAAAAATACGGCCTAAACTGCGATCTCGCGCAGATATTTCGGATATCATCGACGAGAGGCTTTCAGTCTCTCGAACAGAACTGAGGATAATAAATAATAAAACGAGTCAAATTTTTTCGAAATTGACGTCAATTCCCTTCATTAAACTGAACCATGGCCAAGCAGAACCCACGAACCATTTGACCTTCATGGGTGCTCTAAGACCATCTGTAGAGTCGTCGTTGAAATTTCCAGACATAGACGTAGAACAACTTAATTTGTCCATAACACAGAAAGAACAACATTACAATAATAGTAGATTGGTGTCTACTCAAATGGAATTAGAGTCCTCCAAATCCCATGGAAAATTGATTGTAGACTTGCACAAGACTCGAGCTATATATGGAAAATACCACGATGCTACCTATGCCAGTCTCATGATAGCCAATAATATCATAACCGAATTATTAGCACAAATCAACGAAATCCAGCTCGAATGCGAAATCGGCGCATTTTCCCTAGATTTCTACAGTTACATAGGAATCTGTCATAAACAGGACCCGATCGGAACATCTGAATTGCTCCGTTCCTATTTCGAGGAGTTGGTGGAACTGTTTCCTTCAATATTAGGTGATAAATATGAAGAGTCGAGATTGGTTTCCAAAATTAAAGAATTCGACTTGGATACGACGTTGTATCAAATGTCTACCAAGAAAGACCGCTATAGTAACTTCTTCAAGACGAAACTTCCGGCTTTAAAGTCTCTTCATAACACTGAGATCTTGCCCAAATTGTTGATCTGTCAACGAGAATTGGCGGAAGGTGGATATAAAACCCCTTCAATTGGATATTATGGTATCAAATCTGAACAATCCAAATTGATGTTGATTGGATCGGTGGTGATCCAATTGGTATCTGAAACGATTGGAAATCGAGTGGTGTTGAAACAACTGAACAAAGAATCGATTCTTAGGAAAACATTCCTTGATCATTTATCCTCGAAACAATCACAATTACAACAGGCTGCTTTCTACCAATTGCTAGATGTTCTACAACTAGACAATCAGGTTCTTGTTTATGATAGAGAAGAGAAATACTTGATATGGAAGAGATACATAGGAGCTCTTTATATCGAGAGTGCCATGGATACCATCTGCTGGTTAGAACATCTATATGATACTCTTCTATTTCTGTACATCAAACAGAAGCAAGGGGAAATGGGTAATTTAATTATGAATGAGAGAAAATTGGATGTTTTGCATTCTGAAATCGCTTATCCCGACAACAAGGTACTATCCGACGCCATTTCTATCGAATTTCACGATATCTTCAACAAAGAGCTACGATTAAACACCTCTAAAGGGAGATCTATGTTGAAACAATGGATATCCAAGGAAGAAGAAATCTCCGGAGAGTTTGAAACCAGAACATTCAACAAATTCACCAACTTTGCAACGCCTTTCTTCGACCGCAGATATGGTGAAAGGGTATTCCCCAGCAACGGAACCGATAATCTAAACAAGAATTTATCCAATTTGCATGTTCTTTCTGGTCTACAGAGCTTGGAGAAGGTTTATCATAAAAGCGACATATACGAAATGCATGGAAAGAGTAGAGATATGCTGTTTACCTGGTTCATGGACATGATCAGAAGAAGAGACAACCACAATTACATCAAGATCATGAAACGACTTCTCTTTTTCTATTTCGGGGTCGTTGAGCCAATCAGACCCGCCAAATATAAAACTTGACTCTGATATTTCGTCCACCGATTACCGAGCCATGCTATTGCCTTTTCTGGGGCTGATTCCGCCGCACAGCGTGAGGACCGAAGCCGTTTGGAAATCTCCGGTTATCTATGAAAATGTATATAATCTAACGGGACCCTCAACTACGGTCAGGTTATTAAATCAATATTAACATAATGTCGCAACATACTCGTGCCCACAACGAATTCAGAAGTAAGTTGGTGTTGTCAATTGCCGCGAATGGTACTAATTAGCCAGGTGATACCTTCACCGTGCCCACCGAGTCCATGATCCAGGCTGTCTACAAGACAACCTTGGGAGATTCCGTTTACAAGGAAGATGCCACCACATTGGAATTGGAGCGCAAAGTGGCCGAAATCGCTGGAAAAGAAGCTGGGTTGTTCTGTGTTTCAGGTACCTTATCGAACCAAATCGGCTTAAGAGCCAATTTGGTCCAACCGCCACATTCGGTGTTGTGTGATTATAGAGCCCATGTGTATGTCCATGAAGCCGGTGGTTTGGCCACCTTGTCGCAAGCAATGGTTTCACCAGTGCATCCAGTCAACGGCAATTACGTCACTTTGGACGATATCTTGGAATATTACATCCCCGACGATGGTGACATTCACGCTGCACCAACTAAAGTGGTCAGTTTGGAAAATACCTTGCACGGTATGATAACCCCACTCGAGGAAATCAAGAGAATCTCTCAGTGGTGTAAGAACAACAAGGTGAAATTACACTTGGATGGTGCCAGATTATGGAATGCTTCTGCTGAAACCGGGATATCAATCAAGGAATATTGTTCCTATTTCGACTCCGTCTCGTTGTGCTTATCCAAGACCTTGGGTGCTCCAATTGGTTCCGTTTTGGTCGGTGGACGCGAGTTTATCGAGAAGGCTAACCATTTCAAGAAGCAAAATGGTGGTGGTATCAGACAAGCCGGTATTGTGACTTCCATGGCTATCATGGCTATAGATGAGAACTTCTCCAAGTTGAAGAAATCCCACGAATATGCCCAAGACTTGGGTGATTTCTGTAAAAAGAATGGCATCAAGTTGTTACATCCCGTGGACACCAACTTCGTTTTCATCGACACCAAGGCCATGAAAATGAACGATGCATTGTTAGTCGCTTTGGGTGAAAAACACAACGTCAAGCTCTTGGGAAGCAGAATCGCCATCCATTTCCAAACCACCAAAGAAAGTTTGGAAAACGTCAAGAAGGCCGTTTATGAATGTTATCAAGATTCTTTGACTAATCCGCATGTTTACGAAGGTGCTGCTAGGATATACAACCCAGATTTGTGATGTTCTAGAAACTAATAGATTGTACAATGTAATTTATTTTTATGTATCTATAAATGCTGTTATATGTCTCTCCCAATTATCCATTGAAGTATATCAACCAAACCATCTCCAGTTTTGAAACTGGTTAGAAATAGACCCACGTCTCTTTCCAACAAAATTAGATTATCCTCGTTTTCCTCGTTATCAGTTGAAGCATAATTAACCGTGCTGGATAAGTCCAATTTCAACAAGGAATTCTTTCGAAAATCGTTGCCATTAATGAATGTTCTCTTGGGAGGAATTACTACTGGAAGCTCCTTTCTGATGAATATTTCGTTTGTCTGTTGATGTAGGTCAATTCCAAGAGAATTGGCGAAAAATTCCACCATAGTCAAAGTCTTGTCAGCCAAATCCTTTTTGTTCCCGATGATTAATAATGGATTACGGTGTTGTTTGGAATGCTCGATGATCTCTAGTAATTGTCTTCTTGCCTCTATCAATCTGGTAGTATCGGAGATGTCTATCACAAAACAGATTAAATTGTCATTTCCGGTGTAATAATCGCGCCATAAGGGCTCAAACCGCACTTGACCGCCCAAATCGTAGCATTTCACTATAATGTTCTGCAATCGGAACCGTTTATAGCTCATCCCTACAGTGGGGACCGTATCTAGGGTGAAGTGTTCTCCCCCCAACAATCTGACAAATGTGGTTTTCCCGGAATTCTGTAGACCTACAACAGTGACACGCAATTCGCTCGTGGCGGAAAATAGTGTCAAGAGATATCTGTACCAACTTAGAACATAATCATATATTATGTTTGCCATGACATGCACCAGAACTACAAAACCTGGTAGTTTGAAATTTTGGCCAAAGATTAAATATTCCCTGCAAAAATCCTACAATCTCCGCAAGCCAGAATCTCCTATCTCACAATTATCCGTTATAACCTCCGCCATTTGTATCAACAATCTTCATCTACATGTTGTGTTCGGCTGCAACCTGTGTGTGAACACCAAACAATGTGTGACTACCGACGTCACTCTTGTTGGGCCTGCCAGCGAACATTGCAATTGTTGCAACTTGAAACCACACGACTGTCATAGGGCGCATTTCTGGGCAATGTCATTTATTGATATAAACGCAGATTAGCGTATCGGTCGTATTAGATAATCGCATATACATCGCATTGGGTTGCAATCTAAGTTCATACATTGCCTCAAATAGCAGAGTTCGTATCAGATAATACAGGTTGAAGCTCTATATAAAGATATCTTCTGTCTTCAAATTCCACAATTAAATACTCCAGAGGATTTTCGTCCCTATTATGTCACATCCAAAAATATTGTTACATTGGCTTTCTAATTCCAGATCCCACAGAATCTTGTGGCTCTTGGAAGAACTCGATCTATCATTCGATGTCAAGTTGTATCAGAGGGATAGATCAAGCAGAGCTCCTCCTGAATTGCAAAAGGTCCATTCCTTGGGAAAGGCTCCCATTCTTGAGGTCAATGGAAGAGCCTTGGCTGAAAGTGGCCATATTGTGAGTTATGTGATTGAGAACTTCGACAAGTCGGGTAGATTGAAGCCATCCACTGAAGATGACAAAGAAGAAGTGGATTATTATTTGCATTATGCAGAAGGAACCCTTGAAGCATTCTTGGTACAAGTACTTGTTTTGGATGTTGCCAAGAAGAGTTTCCCATTTTTGCTCAAGCCAATTCTTAACAAAGCGTTCTCTGCTGTTGAAAACGCCTATGCTGGTCCAGAAATAGCCAGGAATTTAGGTTATTTGGAGAAGAAATTAGAGGGAAAGAAATACTTTGTTGGTGAAAAGTTGACTGGTGCAGACATTATCTTGTCATTTCCACTTGAGAATGTAGCCAATCTGAAAGGAGCAGAATTTGTGGAACGGAAGTATC
>JAJMCV010000051.1:0-54925 GCA_030573195.1 Nothofagozyma chilensis
AGGAAATGAGGAAATGAGGAAATGAGGAAATGAGGAAATGAGGAAATGAGGAAATGAGGAAATGAGGAAATGAGGAAATGAGGAAATGAGGAAATGAGGAAATGAGGAAATGAGAAAAGCGACTAAGCTTATTAATGTCCGCCTCTAGCATATCATTACCCCAGACTTTTCGTCCCGATTTGTGCAGGGTGCACATGATGCACATGTGCTCCATTATTTTGTCTATGCAAGTTCGGCCAACTCGAGCTCATCGTCTTCAGATGAGCACTGATCTCACTTCTTTTATCTTGTTGTATGGTCGCTGTTGTATGGTAACTGTTGCAAATATCACAGAGTGTACCCATCATCAAATCCAGACCCTTTCACAGCCAAACGTTATCTCTTGCGATCAACAGATCAGTCCGCACTAATGAGCACTGGTGGATCAGTAAGTGCATTTCCGCGGACATGCAACGAGAAGAGGGGCTCTCGGTTGGAGCTATAATTGGCTGAGGTGTGTGTTGGCGGTGGAGGGTTCCATATCTTTTCAGGTATATATACCGAAAGATCTCATCACTTTCGGAAATCACTTTTGGAAATCACAATCATTACAACACAAATCACAATGCCTCACGAATTCTCAGATTACACCGGCAACAAGGAAAAGTTCGACAAGGAATGGCTTCCAAAAATCCAAGCCTACCGTAAAGAGTTGGCTGACAACTTGATCAAGGAATATATGGTTCCTGAGGAACTCATTCCAACAACCAGTTGGTTCGATGCTACCAAGATCCCGGCCAAGGTGATGTCAGAAAAGGAGTTGGAGATCACCAACTCCAATGCCACCGTGCTTGTTGAGAAGATGGCCAAGGGAGAATTATCTGCTGTGGACACTTTCAACGCTTTCGCCAAAAGAGCCACTATTGCCCACCAATTGACCAGTTGTGTGCAACAATTCTTCATCCCCGAGGGTTTGGCCAGAGCAAAGGCATTGGACGAGATCTTTGCCAAGACAGGTAAGACAGTGGGTCCATTGCACGGTTTACCCATCTCTTTCAAGGAACACATTGGTTTCAAGGGTAAAACTACCCATGCAACCTATGTGTCTTATCTCGATTTGATTCCCGAAGAAGATGCCGCTTCTGTCCAAATCTTGAGAAAGGCCGGTGCCGTGTTCTTTGCCAGAACCTCTGCTCCTCAATGTATGATGGCCATGGACTCCAACAACAACGTCACTGGTCCAACCAAGAACCCACACAACACCAGTTTGACACCAGGTGGTTCCACCTCTGGTGAGGGTGCCTTGATCGGAATGGGTGGCTCTCCAATGGGTGTTGGTACCGATAGTGGTGGTTCCATCAGAGGCCCATCTGCATTCTGTGGTTTATGGGGGTTGAGACCAACCAACTACAGAACCTCCATGAGAGGAAGTATCTCTGCTGCTGGTAACGGACAAGAAACCATTCCAACATCGCAAGGTCCATTGACCAGATCAGCCGACGATATCAATTTGTTCATGAAGGCTTATGCTGAAGAACAGCCTTGGAAGTACGATGCCACTCTTCCTCCATTACCATGGAGAAGCGTCGAAAAGCCATTGGCAAAGGATTTAACTATCGCAGTTATTAAAGATGATGGGATTGTTCGTCCAACCGCACCAATTAATAGAGGTTTGGAATATTCCGTAGAAAAATTAAAGGCTGCTGGTGTTAAGGTGGTGGAGTGGGAACCATATAGAATTACCGATGCAATTCAAGTTGCTGCCAAATTCTTCACTGCCGATGGTAATTTCAAGCAAAAGCAAGCATTGGCTGCTTCTGGTGAAGAAGTGTTGGCCTTGACCAGCTCCGCTTTTGCCATGAGTGGGGATGACGGGATCACTGTTCACGAAAACCATTTGCTTAATGCCTTGAGAGATGAGTTGAGAAACGCTTATCAAGAAAGAATGGATGAACAAAATATTGACTTTATTCTTGGTCCAGTTCACCCTTATGTTGCTGGTGTTCCAAACATCCGTCATTATGGTGTTTATCTTTTCTTGATGAACGTTTTGGACTTCCCCGGTCTTGTTTTCCCAACTGGTTTGAGACAGGATCCTAAGGTCGACATTGAAGTTGATTTCAAGCCAAGAAATGATACCGAGGCCTTTGAACATTCCTTATACGATCCATCTCTTTTCGAAAATGCTCCAATTGGTTTACAATTGAATGGTAGAAGATTCGAAGACGAAAAGTTGGTCCAAGCTGGTAAGCTTTTGCATGAGATTATCACCGCTTAACTCTAAAATAATTAATATGAATAAATATAGTAGTTTTCCACTATTTTTAATGCAATTCATTCTCGGGTTGTCTCTGTATTCATATTAAGGATCCTATAACACGTTTGGACATTAGAGCGCCTTGATGAGATAATTTCCCTGCACAACAGTACTTTTTCTTTTCCCAGATTAATGTGTGATCTGGATTGTAAGACTTAAGGGATGTATACAAAATCGACAGTTCTGAGCGCTCCGTTAAACAACCATCCCCTAAGTTTTCTGTTCGCCATACACATTTCCCTTGATCTCAAACATCACTCGGATCACTCTTACAATTTATGACTGAATGGTTGAACAGAAGCGTCTTGTATAAAAGGAATCTCTATCTGGGTAAAGCACTTCATCACTCTATATTTTATTACATCTACAATAATAAACATTTAATATCAAATTCAAAACTAGAACAACCATCCAATAAAGGTATCATAGAACCATTCCTTATCCTTCTTAAAGCCCTTTTCTCTTCTTCTGGCTTGTTTCTCGAGCACCATATAGTTGTATTCTTCTTCTTCGGCATCAATGACATCCTTGTAAGTGACCAAGTCCACTTCTTCCGGAGGAGTGAACAAAGGTCCTCCTCTAACTAAATAACTTGCAACGAAGAAGAAAAAGAAAACTGGCAAACCAATATATCCGGTGATGAAATCTTTGTAATCGAACAGGCCGCCCATGAAAACGGTGAAATTCTTAATTAAAGAGATCACAGAACACAAGAAAATGGCAATATAGGCACCATATGGTTGCAATGGGGCACTGTATGTCAAGGAACTACGTTCGATACCTTGAGCCTTCAAGGCCTTTCTGAAGAAAAGGTAAACGACCAAGATGGAAATCCAGGTTAATAATCCAAAAATGGTACCAACGTTAACAAGGTAACTGAAAATTGTTGCTGAATTACCAACAATGTTCATGTAGCCAAGCAAAGAGAATAAGAAGGCGACAATCAAACCAACGTATGGGACACCATTTGGCAAAGTCTTACCAAGGATGGCTGGGGCCTTACCATCAGCAGCCAAAGCATATAATGTTCTGGAAGCAATGTAAATATCAGAATTGGAGGCGGAAAACACAAACAACAAGATACAAGCGTTAAGAATGTGAGGCAATGCTGGGATTCCGGCGTTTCTGATGGCAACAACGAATGGAGAAGCAGAAGCACTGGTGTGTTGGTGAGTAGCAGTCAATAATAATGGATCATTGTAGGCAACACACAAACCCAACATGAAGACGGAGACAATGTAAAAGATGGCAATACGGTAGATGGTCAACTTCATGGCTCTTGGAACGGCTCTTCTTGGGTTGAAAGCTTCAGCGGCAGTAACACCCACTAATTCAGTACCTTGATAAGCATAAACAGCGTTGACGAACGCAGTGACAAAGGCAACGAATTTACCCTTGGAACCATTAATGGTTTCTGAATATTCCTTGAATGCACCTGGATCGTGGTAATAATGGAAACCAATGGCGTCTTGTCTTCCAACACCAGCAGTGATACAGATCATCAAGATGATAAGACCAACAATGACGACAACCTTGAAGGCAGACAAGTAGAATTCGAATTCACCAAAGAATTTGACTCCCACCACATTGATCACCATACATAACACCAAGAAGATGGTGATCCAAACACCGGGGTTGATTCTATCTCTATCGACCCAATATTGCATAACCAAGGCCCCAGCAGTCATATGATTAGGAGCAGATAATAACCCACTCAACACATAACACCACCCGACAGTGAACCCCAAATGTTTGGAACAATAACGAGTAGCATAACCACCGAAACCTTCTGGAAGAGCGATATATGTGGCCATTTCACCCAAACAAACCATGACCATCCACACCATGAAACCAACAAGGGTATAGGAGATTAAAATACTGGCTGGACCAGCGTTTGCAAGAGCACTACCAGTACCAATAATTAAACCAGTACCCAAAGCACCACCAATTCTGTATGTTAGTTTTTAGTCGGAAAAAAATTTTGCACTTTACTCACGCAATCATCGATAAATGTCTTGCCTGTAAATCTCTCTTCAATCTATGGCCCTCAGACATGGCCACCGGGGTGGACATGGCTGTCTTCAAGGCATATTCTTGTGCATGTTGTGATAAAATAGGGTCCAAATCAATGGCCGAGACACGGATATGCTCCTTGTCCGAGGAGTTGTAATCTTTTTCGATATCCATTGTTGATTCTCTAATTAATAAACTATTTTTTTTTAGCGAGAGTTGTTTTCTTTTATATGTGAGATGCACGGCATAACCCTGTTCCAGATAGTGATAGCCAAAGATAAGAAAGCGCCACGGATTATAAAACACGCTGGGGTAAGGGTTTGTTTCGTATATGGATAGGGGAAGGGAATTGACATCTTATCAGTGCCGCTCACCACAACAGAGAGATAGCAGCCTCTAAGTGCCAAATTCCGGCATCAACATGCATCTCTGGACTTCGACATGACAGCAGATGCCGGAGGAGGATTTTGGATTCGGCCGTTATTATTTGGTCTGAGAGAGATAAGAAAATGGCTAAAGTTGCAAGTGGTGGTCCCGTATTCCCGATTTGGGTTGTGTGGATGTGAGGATGGTGTGGGTGGCGATGGGATGTTTAACAAAATAAGCTTTGGATGCCACATACATGTTGTGATTTGTTCGATGTTCAATGTGTTCAACACAGTGCCACAATAAACACAGTGGCCTAATGACGTTATTACAGCCCGAAAGCTTACCATGCTTATCTCCCGATGAAATCAGTTCAGCATTCCACTGCCTCAGCGAAGATAAGATTTGCACCTACCGAATTGGGAAGGGTTCTATGCGGCACTTTATCTTGCAGATAAGCTAGGCAAAATAAACCTCAATGTCCGATGGAGATTAAGCTTATATTCGATATTTCGCTATTCCGACAAATGTGCAATTCAAACTAGCTTTGTTCTGTCTCGACCGGATTTGTTCGTCAATGAAATCATCATCCAAGCAAACAGATGTCGTATCGAGCCCTTCAATAGGATCTACAGACGTTTCAATCCTGACGCAATCATCTGCACGGCTCCATTATTACCACATCTGACTTGCCCTTAATCTTATGTCCCCCACCCGACCCTACACGCAATACAAAAATTATATATTCAACAAAAACACTTTTATATCAGCTTAGAACAAAGCGGCTACTAAACCAATTAATCCTAAAACACCACCCATTGAGTAGGACACAACGGCGGCACCGGCAGCACTGGAGCTGGAGCTGGAATTGGATGAGTTGGAGCCGTTGGCAACACCAGTGGCAGAAGCAGCAGAGGAACCAGTAGCGGTTCCAGAGGCGGCGGTAACAGTAGCACCTTGTGTAGAAGCAGTAGAAATAAAGGCAGCGGCAGCAGATGAAGCAGCGGCAGCAGATGAAGCAGCGGCATCAGCACACCAGATCTCAGCAACAGAGTCCAAGACACCTTGGCCGGAAACACCAATGGCCGAACAATTGACCAATGGCAAGGTGTTGGCGTCGTCATTGAAGTAACCGATGTAGGAAAGATTGTTGTATTGGTTGGTGGTGTCCTTGACCAAGTTGGTGTAGCCGATTTGGTCAGCAACGAGTTGGAAAACGTTGGCACCACCATCGGAATTGACATCACCTCTACCTAAAGTTGGCAAGTCCCAATTGGCCTCGACAACGGAAAGCTCAGAATAATGGGAGTAATAGGTGTCGTCTTCAGTACCGTGCAAGGACTCGTTGACAGCACCACCGAACAACAAGGCCCAGACCTTGTTTTGAAGGGTGTAGGTTTCGTTTTCGTCAAAGGTCAATAAGACTAAGGTGTCGTTCATGAAGTACTCGTTGGATAACAATGGGGTGATGAAGTTTCTGGCCCAATTACCGGCAAAGTTGATGGTAGTATCGTGACCATCATTAGTCATGTTTGGGGTAATGAACATCCATTGAGGTAAGGCTTCGTTTTCTAAATCGGTTTGGAATTCGGTGAAGTTCTTGATGTTGGCCAATCTGGTGGCATTTTCGACAACTGAGTCGTACAAGATCAATGGGTTATGCTTTCTGACATAGTCGTTGGCAAAGGTGTCTTGATTGGAGTAATTGAACCCCTCGAAACCGGTGTATGGGGAATGTTCCTGGTATTCGGCCCAGGAGATTCCCTTGGAGTCCAACAAATCAACAATGGTGGAGACGTTACTTGGTAAAGTGTAGAATTCGTCATCTTGAACACCGAAATAATCACCACCAGCAACAGCCATGTAATTTGGCTCGGAAGGATGGGTCAAGGCCCAGTAATTGTTTAAAATAACACCGTTTTGGGCCAAATCGGCCAAATCAGTTTGGTCGAAAGCCTTGTCATAATCGGTGTTTTCCAACCAAATGACGACGAATCTGCTGAAGGCTCTACCTTCAACATTGGAGGTGACCTGAGCAGTGACGGCAGTAGCAGCGGCTGACTCAATGGCAGCGAGATCTGGCTCAACGGTAGAAAAGGTACGCAATTCGTAACTGGTGGTGGCAGCCATGGCTGACAAGGCAAAAGCGGAGGACAACAAGAGATTCTTGAACCACATTGGAGAATTGAAGATGTTACTGATGGACTATATTCTACGTTGAAGGGGCAGAAAAGGTGTTATTTATATGTGTCTGTCCACGTGAAGACCCAGGATCCGTATATACTATTGCAACCAAAACGTTATTAATAATTCCAGGACTATGATTGGATGCACCAGCGCTGCCTCGGGTTCGATCTGGTTAAAATGAAAACTTTAAACAGGAGAGATCGAGTTAAGGGGAAGCCCACGTTGTTGGTTGCAGACAATGTGGGACGGCCGAAACGAGCTACAAAGGGTTCAAGTTGTTTGACACAATTCTTCGTATGTTGCTGTCAGCAGAGGTGTTGTGGTGGTGATTATGGTGATGAGTGCGATGGTTGGTTATGGCGGTCGTTTCTTAAGTTGCAACTTCATCACAATTGCAACCATCCTGTCCCATCGCTAGTCGGGCCAATATCGTGGACTAATCTGGCACCATTGTTTAACCACCAGAAGTCTGGGCGCTGCAAAGGCGTTGCAAGTTGCAGCATCTAGTGTGATGACCGGGATATCAGCCGCCAATGGGCTGTCCCAGATCAATATACTGAGTATGTTGTAAGGAGAAGTCTTGGCATTACGTAGTGGAAGGTTTCTTTGTTGTGGAGGGTTCGGGCGTTTGGCTGAGACGGTCGTGGCGGTCGCTGCGTGGGTCTCCTTGATGTAATGAAACCTTAATAAACCATATGCCGCCTTGTCTCCTATGTCTCCTGTGTCTCCTCTATCGCTCTAATTTCTTGTTTTGGGTTTTCTCGCGGTCCCATCGCGAAGGCTTGGCATTCTCAATCGGGGAACATTCCGTAAACGACGAGTCTGCTATACACGTTGACAAAGGTCTTGGCTATGTACGTTCCTTGTAGAAGTTTAACAAATGCTTAACCAATTTTGGGATAAGGCAGCCGATAGTCTAACGGACCAACGTGGTTGTAGATATTGTAGAGCTGTCTCGTTTGTTTATGTATTACCTCGATATTCGTACACAACATCTCAAGAGTGTTGAAATGACTTTCAATAGGGGGTGAGAGGAGTTGAAGAATTGATGAAGTGATGAAATGACGAATTGACGAATCGACGAATTAATAAGAATTAATACAACTAATTAACTGTTCAATCTGCACTTCTCTCTATATCTATTAGAGTACCTGGGATATCATCACGTGATAAACTACACTCGAAACGAATAAACGAAGATAAGTTTATAATGATACACTCAGCACTTGCGCTTAGATAAGATATTACAAGATACGCCAAATTGTGCCCCAATGAGACATCGCTGCTGTGGCATCAGATGAGCCAATTTGCATCCACAATTCTGCATCCACATACATGAGACATGATGACATCGGGTTGTTATCGCGAGGTTGATCTGTGTAGATTTGTAGTTCTAAAGCCCAAAGTGCCACCCTAAACCCTCCATCACCTCCATCTAATGAGCTTCTCCTCCGAAGAGGAAACCCCCCTCTTCTCAAAAGGAAACAATGGTTTGGCACCACCCAGCCTGTTCCATATCCAATACATAGATCTCAATGAAAACATCGAACCCAACGGCAGATCAGCCATCGAAAACAAATTCATCAAAAAACTTGACTTCTATTTCCTTTCGGCTGCAATGTTGGGCTATTTCATCAAAGCCTTGAATCAAACCAACATCACCACGGCTTATATCAACGGAATGAACGAATATTACAATATGTACCACAATGAGTTGAATTATCTCACGAGTCTCTGGACTGCTGGCTACATTCTTGGCCAATTACCCGCTTCCTTCATCATAAATAAAGTGGACCCGAACTTGTATCTCGGTGTTCTCGAACTAATATGGAGTGTTTTGACCCTCAGCATGGTGTTTGTCAGTCCAACCAATTTCCACATGTTGTATGTAATTCGCTTTCTTGTGGGGTTGGCGGAATCGAGTTTTTTCCCCATCATTCAGATTTTACTTGGATCGTGGTACAATTCAAGGGAATTGAGTAAAAGAGCCACGTTATTTTCAATGTCTTCTTCAGTAGCATCTTTTTTATCGGGCCCTTTGCAACAATTCATCTTGAATTATTACAAAGATTCGTCGTTACCGGCGTTCAAATGGATGTTTCTTTATGACTCCATGATTTCTCTACCAATTGCTGTTTACACATTGATGGTGATTCCAAATTTCCCCTACAACACAAAGGCTTGGTATTTTGATCACGACGATAAATTGGTGGCTCTCGAACGAAGAAGGATGTCTGGTGCAGGATCTCATTCCAAACAACCATACACTTTAAAATTGGTCAAGTCATACTTCAATACATGGCACATCTGGCTCTTCCCGTTGATATTCCTTGGCTATAACAATTGCGGCGCAGCTTATTCGCAACCGACATTCACATCATGGATGAAATATGACCTTGAATTGGATCCAAAATATTACAATCTCTACCCCTCCATCGTTTCCGTTCTTGGGATAATTTCGTGTTTGGGCATTTCGTTCATAGCAGACTATTTCAATGGGGAGCTCAATTGGGCCTTCATCATTTTGAATTTCGTGTTTAGCATAATCGGGTGTATCTTGTTGGCGATCTGGGATATACCTTTGAAAGTGCATTGGACAGCTTATGTTCTTATTGGAATCAACAATTGGGGCCAACCCCAGATATTTTCGTGGTTAAACAAATTATTGGCACATGATGATATGAAGAGAGGGTTCTTGGTCACTGCTACAAATGTGTTATCATATGTAACTGGCGCCATCATCCCGCTTTTTGTTTGGAACACCAAGGATCAACCACGGTATTTTATTGGGTTTGTTTACACAACCTGGTTGGCCGGTATGGCGAGTATTCTCACCATTATTGCATTTTATTATAGTATGAGTCGAGATAGAGTTATTAAGTTATCTGGGTGATTTGGGTATGAAAGTGAAGTATTTTAAGTGAAAGGGCAGAATGATAAGAGAGGGTGGATAGTCAATGTTTTGTGGTATGTAGAGAGAAGATACCATCTGCTTCTACAATGAGAGAGTGCAGGAAGAAGGCTTGGTTTCGTGAAATACTTCAGCTTAGTAGATTTATATACTTAGGAAAACTGATAGGAGGTTAGAATCTGTTTCAATTTATTCTATTTCAGATATTCAGTAATTAATTGTTATGTCACTCTCTTCTTATATTACTACTCTTCTTATATTACTTTTCTACTTATATTACTTCTCTTCTTATATTACTACTCTTCTTATATTACTTCTCTTCTTAAGTTATTACTCTTCTTATCTTTCTTCTATAGTCTCCAAGAGAAAACATAGGAACTTATCATCTTCTAAATTTCGTTTTAGCAGACCAATCACTTCTTATTACTCCTAATTGCTTCTCTTCTACTTCCTATCACTTCTATAGCCTGAAAGTTGTGTAGAAACTATGAAAGTTGTGTAGAAACTATGAAAGTTGGGTAGAAACTATGAAAGTTGGATAGAAATTAAGAAAGTCAGCTTCTCTATATCATGATTTATATATTCCATTTCAGAAATTTTCTTCTAATTACTTCTCTACAACTTCTCTACTTCTCTACTACTTCTCTACTTCTCTACTACTTCTCTACTACTCCACTACTTTAGTCTACAATTTCGCACTTAAAAAATCGGCTTCTTAATCTTTCTCAAAATAGCACTCTTCACCTCTTCATCTCTTCACACTTCTAATATCTAATCACTTCCACTACTTTTCATATTTATCCATTTATACGTTCATTGGTATACTCGTGCTGACTAACCACCCCATGCCCTAACTTAACCGTTCAACCGGTGCACACACACATCATCCGGTACCGCCACGACGATGAAAAAAAATTCTTTTTGGAAATTTTTTTGTTTCTCGTTTCTCGCAAAAAAAACAATTAATTGGGGAATTAATTGCGGAATTGATTGGGTAATTCTCGATAAAAACAATTGAACAATGGGTACCGGTAAGAAGGAAAAAACACGTCGTCTGAGAGAAGGTGACACCCGTGACGGGAATCTCCGTGTCAAGGGGGAGAATTTCTACAGAGATGCTAAAAAGGTGAAACATTTGAACATGTACAAACAAGGACGGGCGCAAAGAAACAAGAAGGGTGAGATCATCAAGGCTGCCGCTTTACAGGACACTGCGACCCCAACTGCCAGAGTGGATCCGAACAGAAGATGGTTCGGCAACACCCGTGTCATAGCGCAAGATGCCTTGACGCATTTCCGTGAGGCTTTGGGAGATAAGTCCCACGACACCTATTCGGTGTTATTGAAGAGAAACAAGTTGCCGATGTCGTTATTGGACGAAAAGGACCAAACGGAGTCGCCAACGGCCAGAATCCTCGAGACCGAGTCATATGCATCTGCTTTTGGACCAAAGGCCCAGAGAAAGAAGCCCAGAGTGGCTGCCTCTTCCTTGGACGATTTGGTTTCGCAAACGGACCAAGATCAAACCACCTACCAGGAAAAGAAGGAATTGGACGCCACTTTGGGATTAATGGGTGCTAATGACACCGACGATTGGACACAAGAAGCAAAGGAGGCCATTTTCAATAAGGGTCAATCCAAGAGAATCTGGAACGAATTGTATAAAGTCATCGATTCGTCGGATGTGGTGATCCATGTGTTGGACGCCAGAGATCCGTTGGGAACTCGTTGTAAGTCTGTTGAGGATTATATGAGAAAGGAACAACCACACAAACATCTTGTGTTCGTGTTGAACAAGTGTGATTTAGTGCCCACTTGGGTAGCCGTGAGTATTTTTACAGAGATTCTAGGAGGATGTTATTTTTTTACTTTATTTTTTTATTTTCAGCTTAGAGCACCAAAGCATCAAGTCAGGGGGACATCGCTATCTGGATTTATTCGGATAAAACACCTACGATGTTGTCTGTTACGTCTTTGGAAGATCAATATCGTCCGCTTCATGAGTTTCGTTTTGAGACAATATGATTGTATGACCACCGTCTTGGTGGTCGTCGTTAGGATGACCGGAATCTTGTGAGTTGAGGTTTTCCGTTGTTTGTTTACGACATCGATGGTTAATCTCGTAGTATAGAATCCGACATGTAAATCACTGATAACGTCTATCCTAGATTTTTTTTTCTCTCGATATACTAACAATTAGGCCGCTTGGGTGAAACATTTATCTAAGGATTATCCTACGTTGGCATTCCATGCCTCCATCACCAACTCGTTTGGTAAGGGTTCTTTGATCCAACTTTTAAGACAATTTTCTACTTTGCATTCTGATAGAAAACAGATTTCTGTCGGGTTTATTGGCTATCCAAACACCGGTAAATCATCCATCATCAACACATTGAGACGTAAGAAGGTGTGTCAAGTTGCTCCTATTCCAGGTGAAACAAAGGTCTGGCAATATATCACCTTGATGAAGAAGATCTTCTTGATCGATTGTCCGGGTATTGTGCCACCTTCGTCCAAGGACACCGAGGCCGATATCTTGTTCAGAGGTGTTGTGAGAGTGGAACACGTTTCCAACCCAGAACAATACATTCCAGACATGTTGGAGAAGTGTGAGAAGAAGCATTTGGAAAGAACCTATGAAATCAGCGGCTGGAACGATGCCACCGAGTTCATCGAGATCTTGGCCAGAAAGCAAGGTAGACTATTGAAGGGAGGTGAGCCGGACGAGACCGGTATTGCCAAGCAAGTTCTCAACGATTTCAACAGAGGTAAGATTCCATGGTTTGTTGCTCCTCCAAAGGACGATGTTGCCAGAGAGGGAGACGATAAGAAGGCTGGTTTCAAGAGAAAGAGAGCCGAGAGAGAGGAGGAACAAAACAAGAGAGCTAGAGTTGAAGAGGAGGAAGAAGAGGCTGAAGTGAAGGCTGCTGAGAAATCTGTCGAGGATGGTGAATGGAAGGGTATTTCCGATTAATTGCTTTGATGCATACTTATGGATTTGTTTGGGTTTAGAGTTCTTGGGTTATGTATATTATGGGTGATAATGTGTAGTGGTGTAGTGTGGTGTGAGTGTGAAGGAGAGTAGTCAAACCAGGGACTCTACATCAATGATTTTTATCTTGATCTATTGTCTAGGTGCGAGTTGCGATTTCAGCACATAGATTGATTGGGCCATGATTATCCTCTCTGAATGATCAAAAATGGGTAATAAAAAATTGAAGTGGGCGTGGGGGTTGGTTCATGGTGGAATTTTAGTGTGTGTTGAGTAGTGGTGGAGTAGAGTTACAGTGGTTGAGTGCTGTATCTGGGTTTCAAGTGAAGTGATGGATGAAGGATCATTGTATAATAGAGGCATAAGAAAAAATATAGAGAGGAATTATATGTAGAAGCAACGTAAACGGGACAGGATACACCACCACATTCTATAAAATAACAGTCCTCCTACTTCCTCGTCATTCTTCCTTCTACCATCACTATTCTCTCTTTTATAAAGTACTACACAACTTACACGCTCCTTTGCACTTGATACTTCTACAATTACAAACTTGTTGATTACCCGACACATTTGTCTTCGTTCGACTTATTCAAATGATCAGTCACTCTTCTTGATCTGTTTATTTGATCATTCTACCTTTTCATTCCACTTGTAGATTTGTAGTTCCTGAGCTATACGTTTATTTATGATAGCTAATATTTTAACATACCGAGAAAGCTGGAAACGAGTGGCTAGAAGTTGCAAGTAGAATGGCAGAGATGAAAAGTTGGGATTCATTTACAACTTTTACGAATGATCAAGAATTTGTAATTTATTTAGACGTCTTTAAATGATTTGGGTCGATTGTTGTCTCGGATGGTGGTTGTGACCCACATATGGAACAGCCCCACCTCAAATTATCTCCCTAGTTTAGTGCTAAGACATAACCAACAGTTATAGAATTACAATCTTATTGCATATTCTCCTCGTAGACTTCATTTCGTGTAAATGATAGTGTTCTATGTGCCCACCTATGGAATGACCCACCTATGGAACGACCCACACAACTATCAACTATGAACATACCCCACCACCACCATTTTCACCACAACCAATTTCACCACCACCACACCAATACCAGCGAATAATACAACACCTATAATTCTCTTCACATCACCACACACACCACACATTCCGATACACCACCGCCCCACCCCTCCACACCACCGCCACACCACGCGTTCCCCAACCACCTCACGTGACAAAGAATATTCTGTCGAATAAATCAACCATCAAGAACTTCACCACTTCACCACTCACCACTCGCCCACCAAACCCACCATGAACTTGATGAACGTACCACCCGGTTACCTTCACGCCGAAACAAAACCCCAATTATCGTCATTAGGCTTAATGATGTCGCCCCAAATCAACCCGTTGACCTCGAGACAACCACAATCCAGCCAACATCAGCTTATAAACCCGCTAAACCAGGCAATACCCATGATCAAGGAGGTATGGGCCGAGAACGTCGAGGAGGAAATGGCCATTGTTCGGGAATTAATCTCCAATTACAATTACATCACCATTTCCACTGATTTCCCTGGCATTTTGGCCAGACCAATGGGTTCGTTCCGTTCCATTCCCGATTTCCATTACCAAACGATGCGTAGTAACGCGGATTTGTTGAAGTTGATCCAATTGAGCATCTCGCTCACCGATGCGGCCGGGAAAAAACCCGAGGGTATCCCGTCGGTATGGCAATTCAACTTCAAATTCGACTTGGATGAAGATATGTTTGCCGGAGACACCATCAAGGGGTTAATAGACACGGGAGTCAATTTTGCCAGACACAAGGAATTTGGTATCGATGTGTTTGAATTTTCCCAATTATTGACCGATAGCGGCTTATGTCTCGTTGATGACGTCCATTGGATCAGTTATCATGCGTAAGTGTATTTTAAAGAGAGAAAAAAATCCTCTATTAACCATTTAGCGGCTACGATTTCGGCTTTCTCATCTCTCTTTTAACCAATAACCAAATGCCCCAAGAAGAGCCCGAATTCTTCTGGTGGGTGGAGAAATATTTCCCCAATTTGTACGATGTAAAGGTATTGGCCAATATGGTCCGTCCACAGCCTAATAATACACTGGCCAATCTCCAGACGATGAAATCGTCCATCGAGACGTTGGCGGACGATCTCAGGGTGCCCAGATTGCCCAATCTCATCAGTTGTGGATATATGTCGTTTTTGACGCATCTTTGTTTCCGTGAATTGACCAAATTAATACCGGATGTTTCTCAACAAAAGGGGATGATTTGGGGGTTCAGCAATTGTTCCAGCGGCGAGCTTCAAGGCGGTGAAGACATGACACCAAATGGGTTGCAATCGCCAAGAGGAATGGTTCATTACGGTAGAGCTATGTAAATTAGAGGGATTCAATGTATAATAGGTTAATGATGGTTTGTAGCAACAGTTTCCTGAAGGGGTAATAGAAGTTTTAGCAGGAAAATAAAACTTGACAGAAAACTTTTTAGAATAAATATGAATAAACTTTCATTCACTTGTTATTCTAATAAATCTATAAAAAAGCATAATGTCGGAAATCTCCTTGGAAGAACATCATTATTTACGAACATGTCAAAGACTTCTCAATCTTTTGGAAGAATATAGTATTCTCTACGATATCAAGAACTCCGATTCATTTGATAATTGTCTAGAATGTTATTCGAAAAATAAAATGAAAGCCAGCGTTTATGAGAATCTTCTTGGATTTCTTATCAGTACGACATATAGATTGATTTCCACATATGAACAGAGAGAAGCACAAGAAGAGACCGAGGGTTTTGTCATTTTACCAAATGATTATGTTTCACAATCGAAGGAGAGACTCTTGTCACTGATTACCAAATTTCAAGAATCAGCCAACGAAACTTATCAGGCGATGAAGGCTCTTCGTGAGTTGATGGAAGAGAAAAGTTTGATTGTAAAGTTTGAAGAGGGCAAGGTTGTGAGAGATGATGAAGAGAATTCGGATGAATCTGATGAAGAGTCGGAGGATTCTGATGAAGAGAGTTGGGATGAATCTAAGGAAGACGAATCTCAGAGAGGTCGCAGAATATTATTCTCAGCTTTGAAGAAAGGATCTGGAGTAGAAGATGAGGAAGCTATAGAGGAAGTTGTGGAGGAGATCAAGAAGGAAGTTGTTGAAGAAGTCAGGCAACAATATGGGGGACAAGATGAGGGAATCGAAGAAGTGTTTGAAGAATTTGCGGAAGAAATTGTAACAGGTGTGGTAGAGGAAGTGGTTAAGGAACTTGCCGAAGAATTTGTGGAATCCATGGAAGGTCCTAGTGTCACTCAAGATTCTGACAGTGGTGAAACAAACACTTCTGGTTATATATGGAGATGGTTGCGATGATTGTAGAGGGATGAGTGTTGAATTGGGAGTTTATAATGAAAGAGAAAATAAATATTCTTTAGTGGAGGGAATAAAAGATATTGATTGTGTTTTGTATTTTTTGGAGGGTCATAAAGGTGGATGTGTATTAAAAATGGTGAAGGAGATATAAAGTTGGTTCAATAATAAGACAATAGAAAGGAGAGTTGTGTGATAAATGATTTTTAAATAAAGCTGAGAGAAGAAATTATATTTATATAAATGATTCGATATATAGAAGTTTACGTAAAGAAGTGGGATAAAGAGATAAGATGTTGGATAAATAGATAAGACTTCGAATAAATAATATTAGAGCATATATACGATTCAATGCAATAAAGAAATGGAGTGAAAATGTCCACTCAACTAGGAAAAAAATCCAATGAGAAGAAATCAAAGATCGAGTAGATAGGCTAATTAAATATCATAAAAAAATAAATCACCTCACACTACACCAAACCATTACTAGATCTAACTAACCACACTACATCCAACTCACCACACTACATCCAACTCACTACACTACATCCAACTCACTACGACTCACCACACTACACCAATCCAACACAACACCCGGTTAATTAATTAAATATAATCACCACCCATCTGATTAATAAAATAATTCAATAAACCAATAAACCACCCACCACACCCCATCCACCACAGCACACATTCTCCCCCACACGACTTTTTTTTCTCGACAGCGGCCACCCACAATCCAGAACCTTCCACGAAAGACCAGCCAAATGGAACCCAACTCACAAAAGAAACTAGTTATATCTCACATTAACGCTTGTACATACGGTGAGTAAGAATTCGAGATTACGGGACAGCACGTGGATTCATGACCATCCACTCTCCAGGTCCATCCACCATCACCACCATCCACTAACATCCAGCTGAAAAAGTGTCGATTTTTGTCATTTTTCCTTGATACCCAAAATAAAACAAAAAATAAATCATGCCCCAAAATGAGTTAGATCAGACTCGTGCCAATGCGATCGCATGGTCGTTTTTACAGGCTTATTATCCGTATTTGAACGCCAATCCGGCCGATTTGCACCGATTGTACTCTGCTGATGGGATCTTGAACCACGGGGATTTCGAAAACCCCAAGAATTCGGCTTCCAGTGCCGTTGGAACCGAGCAAATCCGCACCCAATTGACCAAATCGAACTTGAAGGGCTGCAAGGTGATGGTGACCCACGCCGACATCCAGCCGTGTTTGGTGGACAAGGTTTTGATTGTAGTTTTGGGAGAATTGGCCATTGAGGACTCGCCTGCTTACAAGTTTGTCCAGACGTTTTTGGTTGTCCCGGGCTCGAAGCCATCCACTTACGACATTGCCAACGACATTTTGAGATTCATCCCAGAAGACGAATTGGAGGAGAAACAAGAGGAGGAGGAAGAGGAGAAGGAGGAGGAGAAGGAGAAGGAAGTCGAGGAAAAGGACACTTCTTCGGTGTTTTCTGAGAACGAAAAGGAGGCCACTCCAGAAACCGTCAATGGGTCTGCTGAAGAATTGAAGGAAGAGGCGATTCCCGTTTCTTCTGACGATTCCACCGTGATCATCAATGGCGATTCTTCCGAAAAGGAGGAACTTGTAGCAGAAGAGATTGCTGAAGAAGTCGCTGAAGAGGCCCAAGATGACTCGAAACAGCCATCCAAGCCGCTTTCATGGGCCGCCAAGGCCGCAAAGGCTGCCCAAGTGGCCAAGGCCGCGGCCCCAGTGGCTGCAACCACCGCCAAACCAAAGAAATTCGTGGCCCCCACCAAAGACGAGGTTGATCCTTCAATCTCCCCCGTTGAGGCCAAATTCACCACCGTCAAACCAAAGGAAAAATTCAAGGAATACCCAATCTACATCCGTGGGGTCAAGGAGCCTGTGACTGAACAAGTGTTGAAGAGCGAGATCGAGAGCAACTTCGGGAAGACATCGTTCTTCAAATTGAACAATTATGTGGCATTGGTTGATTTTGCTGAAAAACAATCTCAACTCGACGCCTTGAACAAGGGAGAGTTGAAGATCGGAGAGGTTGTGATCAAATTGGAGCCAAGAAACAAGAAGAAGGAGAGTAGCTTCGTTCCTGCCAAGAAGGACCAGAAGAAGAAACCGTCGCCGGCATCCAATGGCAACGGCAAGAAGAAGACTGGCAAGAAAGAGTAGGCGATTTCATGAAAAAGAGCATTTGTTTTATTAATAGATTGGGTGGTTTTAAATGATTAAAAAAGATTAAAAGGAATATTCACGAAGTAACGAGGTGATAAAAAGTTGAGATTAAAACCTGTATTTGCTAGATGATGTTTGTGTTTTTGCTGGATGGCTGGGATTGCTAGGCTAAGATGAATACATGAGTGTAGTTTGGGGATGTAGGGTGAGTGAGGTGGTGAGTGTGGTGAGTGTGGTGAGTGTGGTGAGTGTGGTGAGTGTGGTGAGTGTGGTGAGTGTGGTGAGTGTGGTGAGTGTGGTGAGTGTGGTGAGTGTGGTGAGTGTGGTGAGTGTGGTGGTGAGTGAAGTGGTGGTGAGTGAAGTGGTGGTATGTCAGATGAGTGAGGTTATTATGAAGTGTGGCTATAGAAAAGAATTATTGTGAAGTGTGTGGCCCCGCTAGAATTGAGTTTGAAGTTATTCCAACATCTCCGGTGAACAGATCATTGTATCTTTAAATGGAGTGTCGAATGCTCTTTCAAATCAATTTTAATCTTCTACAATTAGCTCGATTTACGATGAACAGTCAATTCAACCTGACTACATAATTCGCACTATAGCCCATACAGTTAATTCACCACTACACCCCACAATTGACTCACCACTGACATAGTTAATTTGTTAAGGACTGCAGAGTTGACTGCAGCACGGCTAACTTACTATAGCTCAAATTACCTGTTGCAGCATAATTAACTCGTGAACACAGTCAAGTAACAGTAGTACCACAATTAACTCACAACAACATCAGGGTAGTTGAGTCACGACAGCGATGTATAGATCGTTCGCTCAGCTCACTCACTAACACCTTACAGTCACCTCTACACATTTACTCACTACACCACTACACTACATAGTTCACTACAATTCATTCGTTAACTTTTTAGTGGTTTAAAAGAAAAAAACTTTAAATCACCACCACTAATGATTCGCTTCACCACACCACACACATTCACTGCACAACAACACAATTCACTACACAACCACACAGCTAAATCACTACACCACCACACAATTCATTACACCACCACACAAATCACTACACCACCACACAATTCACTACACCACACAATTCACTACACCACCACACAATTCACTACACCACCACACAATTCACTACACCACCACACAATTCACTACACCACACAATTCACTACACCACCACACAGCTAAATCACTACACCAAGCACCCACCCCACTACACAACACACACAATCACCTCTATTCTCTCAATAACTCCTCCAAAACCTTGTTCTCCGTCTCGGCCCTGCCATCCAACTTCTTAATGCCCAATCTCCTCAACACCTCGATGATCCTCTCTCTAGAAAAGCCCATGGTCTCGAACTGCTTCACAGCGTTATTATCTATCCCATACAAAGCAGCATCGTCCACCTCGCGCGCATCGGACGACGAGGCATAGATCTTGGTCCAATAGGCCGCGGTCTCGTCAAACCCAGCCTTGTTGGAGATGTAATGCTTGGCAACCTCGGCGTCTTGCGGGTCGTTGGGCTCGGGCGATTGCAACAACGATTGCAACGAGATCAACGACGACTTCAACGTCAATATAGGAGTCCATGCGTCCTTCAAGATGTCGAGACAGATGGCGCCCGTGACACTCGAGATGTTGGGGTGGTAGATCTTGGTGTTGAACTTCATGATGGGCGGTTTGAACGGATATTCGTTGGGAATTGTGATGTCCACCGAGAACAATCCGCCCTGATACGGGGTTCCTGGAGGGCCGGGGAAATACCCCACCAACTTTGTCAAGTCGTTTTCGTTGACCAAGTCCAATTGGACGCCGGATTGGGTGTCATTACGACACTCCTCTAATTCTTTAGCAATTCTCTTTACACGCGACATCGTTGGGTGGATGGGTGGTGGATGGGCAGTGGTGGATGGTGATTTGATAACTGCAAACGACGTTGAGTCAGTTGCGTTTGGGTAGTGGGAGAACCGGAGCTGTCAAGATGATGTGTGGGTGGGTGGGTGCGGAGGTGATATTGATTAGAGAGTGTTTATTGTGATGTGGAATGGTTGTGATTGTGGGTGGTAGAAGACGTGGTGGGTAGTGGGTTGTCTAGTTAGTGGTGGTGGTGGTGTAGGTAGTGGTGTAGTGAGTGGTGGTGGTAGGGTGGATAGTAGTAGTAGGGTGGATACTTCAAGTGAAGATTTCAGAGTATATTTTTGATTGTTCGAATCTTCGTCTTTAAACCTTTTTTGAAAGATTTACACAACTCAAGAACCGATTCACGATTCACATGATTCAGTTACATTGTTCATACTTGAATCTATCACGTGATACACATCCATCACCACAACCTAACGACTCAGTTCCAGTATAAGGGAATACTTATAAGGAATAACCGCCAAAGTCTTGATGTTTGTTTTATAAACTTTATAAGTATGATTAGCTTCTACACTTGCAACTACTGGTAATGTCGTGCAACACCCACAAATGGTGCAACACTATTCACAACACCACCACAATCCCATACATAAAAATTAGTACAATTCAATTAAATCTCGATAATGAACTACACAAACTAACCACCACACTCACCACACCACCGCACACACCACACACACCACACACAACCCTCACTGCAACACCCTCACACACTCACTCTCTCACCTCAATCCACCACCGCCGTGCACTTACCAGGCTATGCCAAAAAACTAACTTGATCCACCTCAAACACATCGTTGCACGCATTAAACCACATCAACGGAAATAACTCAAATCCCATTAAAGTCATTACACCGCCACAGGTTGCAAACATCACCACAACACCGATGAACTTCTTACGTCGTCGTCGTCCTTCCAACGACTCAGAGTTCACTCCAACTCGTAATAAATCGAGAAAACCGCCAAACACAGCATTCCGCCAACAGAGATTAAAGTCATGGCAGCCAATTCTCACTCCAAAGGCTGTCATTCCCTTCCTATTGGTCATAGCGCTCATCTTCACCCCCTTGGGAATCGCCATCATCTTCACAACCTACAACGTCCAGAACATCAAAATCGATTATTCGCATTGTGATAGCGTAGCCACGCTGGAGTTCGCCAATATTCCGTCAAAATATCTCACCCATCACTTCAAATCCTCAACAAGCTCCGATTCCGCCCCAAAATGGCGTCTTTCCAACGAAACCGATGCAAATGGCTTCGACTTTAATCGTTGTTCAATCACGTTTTCCGTGCCAAATAACATCAATCCGCCGGTTTTTTTGTATTATGAAATGACCAATTTCTTCCAGAATCACAGAAAATACGTCCAAAGCTACGATATGGACCAATTGGACGGCTCGGCCGTCTCCGAAGACGACCTTCTGTCGTATTGTTCGCCCTTCAAGACCAATGACGACGGGAAGATATATTATCCATGTGGTCTCATCGCCAATTCCTATTTCAACGACACCTTCTATTCGCCGGTGCTTCTAAATGCCAGAACTTCCTCGGATAACGTCACTTACGAGATGTCCAATAAAGACATCGCCTGGTCCACAGATAGATCACGATACAAGAAAACTGAATATAATGTGTCGGATATCGTCCCGCCTCCTAATTGGTACAAAATGTATCCAAATGGCTACACCGACGAGAATCTCCCGGATCTCTCAGAATGGGAATCGCTTCAGAATTGGATGAGAACCGCCGGCTTGCCCAAATTCATGAAATTGGCGTTGAAAAATACAACCTCGCCCTTGGAATCGGGCACTTATCAACTCGATATCGATTTGAATTATCCCGTTTCCATTTTCGGCGGAACAAAATCCATCATGTTGACCGATAATAGCATCTTTGGTGGAAGAAACTTGGCCTTGGGAATCATCTATTTGGTCATAGCCGCCATCTCGTTGATCCTCTCAATTGTGTTTTTGGTTCAACATTTGATCAAACCAAGAAAAATCGGTGATCATAATTATTTGACCGATAATGGTCCAACAACCTTCCGTGAGCAGCTATAATAGCAGAATAATTTAATTGCAATTAATTGTTTGGGAAGTAGCTAATATCTTGTAATATCTCTGAAAAAATCAAACTAAATCTGAGCAATTATGACCTTCGATATCTGCGAGTTGTCAGTATCTTGCAAACAGATAAACTACAATAACTTCACATCAATTTGTATTATTGTAATTAGCTTAGATTATACCTCCACAGGAAAGAATTAGAAGTAATAACTTGATATCAATTTGTAGTAAGGATATCTATCAATGTAATTATAGCTAATAATGTACGTCAACAGATCAACTATATAACTTAACATCAATTTGTACTAAAGATTTATCAATGTAATATACTTCAACAAATAGAACTACAGCTCTGTAATGAAATAAATATCATGTAATTAGCTGAGAGTATACTTCAACAAATAGAACTATAACTTAGATCAGTCATTAAAGTAATTACCAATGTAATTAGCTGACAATATACTTCAACAATAAGAACTATAATTTAGATCAGTCATTAAAATAAATATCATTGTAATTAGCTAACAATATACTTCGACAAATAGAACTTAATTAGCTAACAATATACTTCAACAAATAGAACTATAACTTAGATCTGTCATTAAAGTAAATATCAATGTAATTAGCTAACAATATACTTCGACAAATAGAACTTAATTAGCTAACAATATACTTCGACAAATAGAACTTAATTAGCTAACAATATACTTCAACAAAAAGAACTATAACTCAGATCAGTCATTAAATAATTACCAATGTAATTAGCTAACAATAGCTAACAATATACTTCGACAAATATATCTATAAGTAATAAGACCAACTTGTAATTAAAGATATATATAATTATAATGATTCTATAATTTATAAATATTATCTTCAGTGCTCTAGCTTCAGAATATACCCTCTAAACATAAAATAGACATTAAACAAGAAAATCCTAATGACTTGAACTGTATCTTTATAAAGAATTAGTATATATATCATTCTTCATATTGTAGCAACAGCTAACATTTGAATGGCGTGTTCCTTCATATTGTAAACAGCGAACAACCCAATCGAATCGTCGTTGTAATCACAATCCAATGCCACGTTTCTTCGTGAAATCACAACCCAATGTCATACTCCTATAACACACCCCACATTCCAACTACACACACACATCTAATAATATACATTAGTCGTAAATACCCCGTATTACTTCTATTCTATCTTACACCCCCTCCTCTCTATGCAGTTACAGATCCACTGATATGCTGTAATAAACTTCCAAACATCGACTCAAGCTCTGGCGAAGACTTGGTGAATGGAAGCTCGAAGAACGAATATTCGCTATTCTTCAATAACTCGGTAAATGTAACCAATAAACCCCATGGATGCGGCTTGTTACAAATAATTCTTTCCAATAATACTCTCGTGATCAATTGTTGAACATTCAATCTCTTGCTGTTCCACAAGCTTTGCGAACCAAAGAAATGTAATATGATACAACTGAACCAATGCGTGTGGGCGTTTGGATATCTAAGTTGGTTGGAAATGGCCTCCAACATCTGGTATTGCGATTCCACTCCGGTGTCTTGCATTATACCCGTCAACAAGCTAACATGCGACGATTTGGAGTTGAATTTTCCAGATGAAGTACGCTCGGAAACAGCAGAACATCCAACATATAAAACCAACGAGTTGATCAATCCAATGTTCACACTGGACTTTGAATACCCAATCCCGCCAATATCCTCTTGTTCTTCCAATCTGAGACCATTCACAACTTGTTTCAATAAACTGTTTGATGGAATTCTCAAGTAATTGTCTACGGCCTTCTTGATGCCATACTTCAACAACTCATTTCCCGGATTGGACCCCACAATTGGCGACTCTTCAATCTCAGGTAATCTGTCAACCTTCAATCCTTGCGTGAACGGATCGGGAACGGCCATTCCCTTTGGATGCGCTGATAAGATAATGTTTCTCAATTGAACAAACGATGGTGGCATCACGGAAACTAATTGACTATGATATTCCACAAGTAACTCGGGGAAATCGTGAGATAACAATACAAAGATTCGTAATGTACCCTTATAAATCACAGTAATGGTCTCGGGAATCTCTTTACCCTTGATATGGGCACCTTCAAACTTCAACAAGCTGCTCAATAAATTGGCATATTTGTTCCAACCTTGTCTTTCTGGCAAGTCCAATAACTCAGGTAAGAACATTCTGTGAGAAATCAATGTCATCCAAGAAAACGTGAATCCAGGGAACGCTAATGGTTGAAGAGCATACAAGATATCAGCGAATAACAAGTAGAACTCAGAATTCAAATCAACTGATACCTCTTGGCTCGACTTAGCATCGCTCCATTCAGAGAATAACGACGAAAAGATCCGGAAATACGCTCTCTTGTTGAAATTCACCTTGTTGGCCTCATGATCATTGACTAACACACTCGTCAATATCGCCACAATCTGCTTCAATAAAGCAAGTCTATTCTCATCCTCCTCTTGTGCTAAAACAACCTTCACAATCAAGATCGAAAGAACATCTGCTGCTAAAAGCGACTCATGGCCCGATTTCTGCTTGATTTCGCATTCTCTCGTGAATACAGACACAGAAATTTGAATGGCAGCCTTGAAAAACTCAGCCATCAACTCCGGCTCTGTGAGAATCTCACGGTCATATAATTGGTTGATGAAAATGGCCTGTAACTGGCTCGTGTCCTTGCCATGGTCCAATAAACGAATCCATTCGGCAAAAACATATCCCATCTGCTCTAATAAGGTGACATCACCTTCCTCAGAGCCCAATACTGGCGATTTATCCAACATCACCATCAACGTTTTGGCGGCTTCATTCTGGTTCCCTTTGCTAATAACTAACTTCAACGAGTACAACGAAGCAGCGAAATCTGAACGTAATGCTGAATGGTTTGGTCCCATCACACATTCCATGATCAATTCGGCGGCAAATGTAGTAGCAGCTTCGTTTTCAGCCAAGATCATCTTCGATAACGACAAGTCCAAATCAGAAGCTGTCACCAATGAGATTCGAAGTAATGCACTCATCACATTGGTGTTGAATTTACGCTCATCATCAGCATGAATTAACCACCAAGTAACATCTTTAGCAGTCGAGGGTGATAATTCACATAACTTATCAAGCAATAACACAAGCGTTGCACATCCCAATTGCGAATCACATTGCGTAAATAACGCATTCACCGTGTATTGTGCAACTTTCAAAAGTAATTGCGGCTCTCTAAGTGCGAATTTTTGACAAATCGTCACAATTTGAGTTAAATATGTCTTTATCGGATGATCATCCGCAATATCTCTGATATGAACTTCCACGCATTCGCTTAAGTTAGACGTTAATGCATCCAATAACTGTTGGATACTGGTGAAAGCTTGATCTGGAGAAACGGTAGGTGGAGATGAAGAGAATTGAGGAGGAGCAGTTGTTGATGAAGATATCACAGCTTGGTTGAGTTGTTGTTGTTGCTGTTGTTGTTGCTGTTGTTGTTGTTGCTGTTGTTGTTGAGCTTGTTGTTGAGCTTGTTGTTGAGCTTGTTGTTGAGCTTGTTGTTGAGCTTGTTGTTGCGCTTGTTGTTGTTGCTGTTGTTGCGCTTGTTGCTGAGCTTGTTGTTGAGCTTGTTGTTGAGCTTGTTGTTGAGCTTGTTGTTGAGCTTGTTGTTGCGCTTGTTGTTGTTGTTGTTGCTGTTGCTGTTGTTGCTGTTGCTGTTGCTGTTGTTGTTGTTGTTGTTGTTGCTGCTGCTGTTGTTGCTGCTGCTGGAAATGTAATTGTCCCAAAAGAGGATTAACATGATTTCCTGATTCTGACTGCTGTTGTTCATAAGCACGCTGTCTATCAAGAACCTGCTGCTGAGCACCACCAGACCCATATGAAGCTCCAACTAAACGATTACGGCCATAATTCTCATAAATCGATATTTGCTGTTCAGTTAAACCGCCCAATCTTGTTCCTAATGGACCCGGTAATTGTGCCGCATATCCATTTGCTATAGGAGCTGAGAAATATTCGCCTGGCTTCTGGTCACGATGTTGGCTACGAAGTGCAACTGCTTGCGCAATAACTTCTTCCAAATCAGATACAGCCTTGTCCATAGCAGCTCTTTCAATAATGGCACAAGCAATCTCCAAATTATCAGCTATAGCTTGTGGCAATTCCTCGATTGGCAAATTCTCGATAATACCAGCAAATTGAGGTGCCAATTCAAGAACTGAAGATTGAATATTGTCTCTCAATGGATCACGGCATGTAGCCAACGCCATAGATTCTGCTAATCTTCTCACAACATTATAAGCAGCAGTTCTCAAGCTCGATTCATTACCCTCGTAAGCAAAATCCTTCAAAACTAACGATCTAGTCGTGATAATAGCAATACTGCTGGCTCTATCCACAGCAGGCGGCAAAATTTCACGAACAGACTTGTTCAAAGCGGCTTGGAAAAGACGTCTTAAATTAGGGAGAAGAACATATGACGTATTACCAACAAGATTGTTGAAGGGACTTCCATCGGATGGAGCACTAGAAGCACCAGTGGATGAAGCATGAACAGCTTGTAATGCTGGAGAGCTTGTTGTTGCTGTAGCACCACCACCCAATCTTTGTTGTTGCACTTGACTTTGCTGTTGTTGGGCTTGTAACAATTGTTGTTGTTGTTGTTGTTGTTGTTGTTGTTGTTGTTGGGCAAGTTGTGCTTGTAATTGCAATTGTAATTGAGACGATTGCACAGCTTGAACCTGTTTGTTCTCAATAGATAACCGCGCCATATCCGCCAACAAATGCTCGTTTCTATAAATCGTATCAGGTGTGTGGTTTCTCACAATCGTGGAACGATCCAACGATTTAAGCTCAACCTTCAACGAATTACATAAAACTTCCACCTCGAATCTCAACGTCAACTTCAAATTGGCGAAATCATAGAGTTCTGCCAATACTTGAAGAATCCCAAGAAGCCAAGGATTCGGATATCCAAACACTCGCGAGCCCTTTGTTTGGTCCAAAACTTTACAAACAAATGGCATCACTTTGGCAAGCGTCTCTGTATCGTATGCCTCAATCAATAACGACTTGAAGGCTGCATTATTTCTTCGGATTGGACGGTCGCGGGCAAGCGTGATCAACCCCAACCAACTACCCAAATTCTTCAAATGCGCCTTATCGCTCGATGACTCGTTATCACGGTTCAAAAGACTGACAATTTGTAAGTAAGTCACGCGCAATACGTGTTCCTCAAACAATCTATCCGCAGTGTGGTCAACCAATGTGGCATACAATTCCTGGTTATTGGCTTCAATCTTGGCTCTATCTCCAACAAGATAAGAGGCAAACCAGGCATAATAATTCGAACTCAACACTCTCTTATACTCGCCAAGTTTGTCTTGAAGATTGTCGAGAGTCATATTATTCACCAAGAAAAGAATCTTATCTCTATCTTCTTCGTCTGGTAATTCTTGCACAACATCATTGGCAATAGAATCAGATACACGCACAGAGTTGTAAATGACACCATTTGTCTCTGAAGATGATTGTTGTTGTGAAATTGATGGAGCAGCAGCTACTTGTTGTTGTTGCTCCTCTCTATTACCAAGTGCAGCTGCCTTGATGAATTCATGAATTGCAGGCTGACTCTCAAGAGATTTGCTCTCCAACAAATGTTTACAATAATTAGGATAATCACTTAAACTCTGTCTGAACGCATAGATCGCTTGGACGGCAAATTTGAACATCTTCGATTCAGGAGGCTCTGTGGCAGACTTTAAAATGTCTCTTAAAGCAGCCTGTAAAGCATGTCCTTGCACCAATTTGAAGTAAATCATCGACCCAAATAACACAGCAGTGGTGGCCAATGCCTCAATTGGATATTCAGGGAAAAACCGGTATTCATCCAATAATGAATGAATCATACATGCGAAAACATCCTGTTTGAATGGATCATCGCTATCTTTATATTCGTTCAACATGTTGATCACATCCTTTATCTCATAACCAACAGAACGATCATACATTTGCTGATAACATTCCTTCATGAACGTCTCCACAGTTTCAGGAAATCCATAATATGAAGTCGAATTGTGTAAAATCACCTCATCATGATTATATCCAAAATTGATCAATCTCGGATACGTTTGAACACATGTCGTTTGTAATTTGTTGAATTTCTCAATATTATCAATAGAAAACTTGTTATCGGTGAGTTGTTTCAACAAATAGAAAACAGTCGTTAATTTCAATGGTGGAGATAAGTCATAAATGGATTGAGATTGTGTTTGTTGTGGTGGTTGTGTTTGTTGTTGTTGTTGTTGTTGTTGAGTGGTCTTGTCATAATCAGCAGTGGATTTACCCTCCAAATACTCCAAAATCTCTTGAATGATTGTTCTCTTCTCTGATTCATCTTTCAATCTGGAATCAATGACATTTGTCAATTGATCCCATCCTTTATTGCTGCTTTCAATGGCAATTTGCAACAACGGCTTGAAATCCGTTTGGAATTCGATTAATTCATCGATTATATGACAAGACATCGCAATATCGACGATTTTGGCCAATGAATCGTAGCTTTTCTTCGACATGTGATAGTCTGTTAGCATCTTAAATGCTTGAAATTTATCAATATGAATGGCCTCATTAAATGCAACAGATAAATATGGAGAATTGATGTCCAATAAATGGTTTACAATCTCATTGGCGATTTCCTTGAAAGTTGGTTCCAATTCGGATAATCTAATGGCTGTGATAGCCAAATATTCAGGACAAGTGTTATAATCCACTTGCAAGAAAACCTTCAAATCCTCATCAAAATGATATCTAGTTGATTTGGATTCATCGAGAAATTGCACTCTCAATTGTAATTGGGCGATTTTCTCGTAGAAAAGAATGGTTCCTCGCGTATTACTCTCATTATCAAAGATTTTCTTTAATCCGCCACTGGATAATACAAAGGAGCCGCTATTAGGATCAAGTTTGTGTAAATAATAGATCAATTGCTTGTCAAAGATCCAGGTTTTCGATAAGAACTTGTCGATTTGATCTCCTGTCAAACAAGCCAAAATTTGATTGACGGAGATTTCATTAGGTAGACCTTTTGTTTCCAAGTTCAAATCAACTTCGTTGAAGATTTGATCCCAATTCAAATTGTCCAATTTACTAAAGATTGCCTTCAATTGTGAACCTCTTGCAACTGCTTCAGGTAAAGATTCTGGAGTTAAATTCGTCAATTCGTTGATATTATTTGGATTCAAGTCCTGAGAGCCGGGGATTATCACTTCAGAAAGGATAAGAGCCACGATATTCTCGACATCTTGATGATTTTTACAAGAAATCAAGACATTTGCCAATTTTTCCACGGAATTCAACGAACCCGACTCGATGATGAGATCTTTGAAATTCATATCTAATAAAATATCGGGAATATGGGAGTTTAAGTTGAAAATAAAGTCCTGTTTGTCGTTATAATCCAAATTCGAGTTATTAACGATTTTGGGGTAAAGAAACGACCAATTTTTCAGGGAAAGGTCGATTTTTTCAATGCAATTGTTGAATTGTTTGAAAGAGTCGTTTAAATGGAGTGTGGTTTGCGATTTGACGTTTGTTAATTGGATCAAATCGTCGATTTCCAAGCTAATTAAGAAAACCTGGGTTGGATCACACAGGAAATAATTGAAGAAATCGGCTAATTTATAAGTATGGAAAAAGCCCTCGAATAGCAAACAATGGACCAAATCCTTGAGATATTTCGGGTTTTTAACGCAATAAAGCACTTGATGGCGAAAAAAACGGCGATAAAAGAGATCTTCTGTTGCTGCTGCGATAGGAAAGTTCTCGGCAATTAGGATCGAACCAAAGAGAAATTGCAAGTATTTGATATGGACAATTGACGGGTTTTTCGCGATGATTTGCTGGATTTTGGCGAGATTGGCGGCAAAATTCGAGGTGTTGGTATTGGAAAGAAGATTCGTGAGAAAGTCCACCTGGATCTCGATCAATTCGATTTTTAACCGGAGATTTGGTTGATTCGGGGCAATTTCGGTTTGGTGAGTTGACGAGTTAATTTTGATAATGTGCAACTTTGTGCACGTTCGGACAGGATCGGAGATGGCCGAGGCAGATGACCAGATGGTTCCGAATTAACACGAGTTGATTGTGATGAGTTGGTTGTTTAGTGGAGAGGAGATAAAGGCAATTTTATTGCGTTGTCGAAAATTTTCGGTGTGCGGGGACCATATGGTGTGTGGATGGTGGTGTGTGGATGTGTGGTGTGTGGATGTGTGATGTGTTGTGGTGAGTGTTGTCTGGTAATTGGTGAGTGTTGAGTGTTGTGTGGTAATTGGTGAATGTAGTATAGGCTTGCGTGAATGAAATGTAATTAATGAGAGATGTTGAACAATCTGTATAATCTGGTCTATTGACTGTGGTATAGAATCAGTCTTGATATGATCATCACGTGCTACAAGTTATAGGGACATTGGTGAGGTCTATTTAGTGGGTGTGGTGTAATCAGCGGAGTATTTAATAATCTACTGAAATTTTAGGGGGGTGAAGTATTTATTTAAATGATAAAGGTTGAATTTCGTATGGTGGATGGAAGGGGTTTATATCTCCGTGAGCCGAATCCGGGGATGTGGTGTGTTTGGAGGTGGTGTCGTTAATCGTGTTTGGTGGTTGTTAGCAGAATAGTTTTATTATTCAACTGTATTTATCAGAGTGTGATGTATTGATTTAAATGATAAAGTTAAATTTTTGCGGCTGATTGAAGGGTCTATAACTCTGTGAGCCAAATCCAGGTTTATGGTGTGTTTAGTGGTGGTGTCGTTAATGGCGTTTGGTGGGTTTTAGCAGAATCTCTTATATTGAAATTTGGTCATTAGTATATGGAGTATTGATTCAACAATAAATTTCAAAAGTCCAGTGTTTATTAGAAGGGATACTCCGTGATCCGAATCCCCGTATGTGGTGCGACTGGTACCTGTCTTACTTGTGATCCAAGTTATTAGAGAAATTACTCCGGTGGAATCAAATACCAAATAACTATCGAATAATTATCCACAGAATAGTACATCCTCTATTGAAACATATTCCCGTCCTCTGGTTTTCACCACCTCTCCGTCCTTCGGTTTACTCACCACCGCCCCGTCCTCCGGTTTACTCACCACCGCCCCGTCCTCCGGTTTACTCACCACCGCCCCGTCCTCCGGTTTATCCATCACACGCAACTACGCAACCGATGAGTTCTTCATTATCATTAAATGAATAATAAATAATTAAATGAATAAACGAATGAATAAATGAATAATAAATAATTAATTAATATGTCCGACACTCTCTTGCAACTGATAAATCGCATCTTTCTCGATTATAACAAGATAATCGTCAAGAAAAACGATTCCATCAAAAGAAGAATCAACCAAATAATCAGTAATTTCGAGGAAAATTCAGAGATATTATTAGTTTCCAATCAGAGTTCGATAGGGAAACTATTGACGATTTTGGAGATCTCCAAGACGAAATTGGCGGGTGTTGTACAATATAACAAATTGGATGGAGTGATGGAGGGAGGGAAGAAGATTCCTGTGTTGTATGTAGTTTTAATGAAGGGGGAGGGGAAGGAGTTGATTGAGGATGGGTGGACTTTTCAGGGTGAGGGTGTGTAGTGGTGGTGATGTAGTGTGTTGTGGTGGTGTAGTGTGCTGTGGTGGTGATGATGATGTAGTGTGTCTTGTTGTGGTGAAGTGGAATAGTGTGTGTGTGGAATAGTGTGTGTGGAATAGTGTGTGTGTGGAATAGTATATATTAGTGATTCTGTGACGGTGATTCTAGGAGGTTAAACAGACTATTTCATAGAATACTTCTACAAACAAAACCAAAATGCTTCTCCACCCTTCAGCTCCAACCTCCTCCTCCTCCTCCTCCTTCAGACGCAAACCTTAATGAATAACGAATATCACTTGTGACTTGTGTAATGTGACATAGCCTCGCGTAGACACCTCCTTAAGCACCCTGACGACGCATAACCACCGTGTTTAAGGTTGAACTGGACTTTCACGAATTTACTGAATAAACAATAAATATATAAATATATATATAAATAATCCTCACCACCTCCCACATCCACATCCACCTCCCACCTCCCACATCCACATCCACCTCCCACCTCCCACATCCACATCCACCTCCACACCTCCCACATCCACATCCACACCTCCCACAACCCTTATCACCCCTGCAACCTACTGCATCCGGAAACCAAAATATTCATTCGATCCTGAAACATCTGGAAAACTCCTCCAAACACCATCCAAAAGGGTCTAGCGAAACTAATATCTCGCAGAACCTCAAACCGTCCGAGCATATTCTTCTTGTTGCATCATATTCACCTGTCACGGCGTTTGTTGCTTTTTCTAGACGAAACCGTGCATTTCTGACTGTTGCAATCGCAGACTTTCGTTTAAAATACTAAAAACATTCATTTGATCTTTATTACACCACACTCCTTATCAAACCTCCCATGTCTGATTGGGAAACCCTTCTCCTCATCGAAGACTCCTTAAAAGACCTACAAGATGTCTCGTTGATCTTGGCCAATATCGAGGCCATAGTCGATAACAACCAATTGAACCTCACAGCCGTCAAGGAAGACTCCCAGGAATCGCTTGCAACAGACACTTATTCAGACCTAGAACACATTCTAGTCGCTCCCCTTGTCAACGATTTCATCACTTGTCCCCAATGTCATTGTTTGGTTTCCGGCTCCATGGCCGATTGTTGTGTCAATTATCTCACCAACTTGTCCATCCTATCATCAAACGAATCGTCCTATTGGATCCATCTCATCAATAATCCAACCGGTTGCATCATGACTTTACCCACTTACACAAAACTTCTCTTCCAATCAGGAATCAACCCCTTGTTGCGTCCTACCGTGTGGGAGAAGCTCTTGACGGTGGAATCCGAAGATTACCTCCAATTATTCAACAATTTCGACATCCCCTCCTCCTTCAACTCGCAAATATCCAAGGATCTCCATAGGACGTTCCCGTCGATTCCCTTCTTCAAACAGCAGGAAACGGTTGTGTATCTCTCCAAAATCTTGAACATCTACGCCAATTACGACGTGGAAATCGGCTATTGCCAGGGTCTTTTGTTTCTAGTGGGTCCGTTGTATTACATTCTAAGATGTCCTTCCACCACATTCATTGCATTGGTTCAGATCCTCGATATGGGCTTGAGAGACAATTACAACGAGACCATGTCTGGTTTTTTTGACTGGTTTGGCCAATTCAACTCGATATTTGAGAAGTTCGCACCAGAATTAAAGGCCCATTTCGACGATCTTGGCATCGATACCACCATTTTCCTCTCCCAATGGTTCATCTCTGTGATGGCCATCAATTGTCCGTTTCAATTCTTACTCCGGTTGTTTGATTTGATGATCTTGGAGGGGTTCCAGAACATCATCTTCAAGACGGCCCTATTGATTTTGTCGAAGAACCAACAAACCCTTCTTGAATTTGATAATGACGAGATGATCTACGATTTCTTGTTGAACAAGAAACATGATGTCTGGGAGAATGACACGGACAAGTTTATCAGCGATTTGGATAGCATCAAGAACGAATGTTTGACGGGATTCAATAAGAAGACTGACGGTGTTCCGAAGGAAAGAATCATAGATAAATTGAATTTGTTCAAATGGAGCCAAGTCAAAAAAGACGATAAAACACTTAAATTGAGCTATAATGAAACCGCTGACGAATTGAATGGATCCGATGAAACAAAGAAGAACATCGCTTTGGCCAATTTCTACCAAGCTGAATACGATCTCTCGTGTGTTTTGGAAGAAAGAAAATCTTGGGATAGCTCTAAAGATGACGTTATTATTGCAAAGATAGAAGAACATAAGAAGAGATATGAACAAACTTGCAACGAATTATCCAAATTTGGCGATGATGTTCTCTCCAATGCTCAACAGGCGAGAAGAAATGGTGAACAATGTCTCAATAAGAATTATTATGCGAAAGACATTCCCCCCACCAGAAAACTTGCATTGTCGAATTATTATTATGCCCAAGATAATTTCGACAAGGCTCAAGGAGAATTGGAAAGACAGAGTAAATCGTGGCTGGTATGGGGATCTTCGCAAAAGGACCAGATTATTCAATCAGCCGAACAGAATGTAATGGAAGCAAAACAAGCAATTGATCGGGCGTCGGAGGATTTATCTGAATATGGATCTGAGTTTCTTGAGATCATCAGGAAAGACATCGAGGATGCGAAGACCAATTCAATGAACGATTTAGACGAAACGAGAAACCTGGCTCTTGCAAAGTATTACAAGACTCAAGACGACCTTTCAAAGGCAGCAGAGGAATTTGAAAAGACAAGAGGATCGTGGTCAGCATGGGGATCTTTAAGAAAAAACGAGGCAAATGAGGTTGCTCGAGAGAAATACGATAAGGCAAAAATTGCTGTGGACAAGACGTCGGAGGCTTTAGCTCGGTTCGGGACTTTGCTCGAATTTGCCAGAATGAACATGGAGGACGCCAAATGTATTCGGAACAAGACCACCTCGAACAGTTCTGCGTCGATTTATACGGAAACGTCTAAATTTGATCTCCAATCGGGGTCCATTGCCAGTAGTCTGTCGAGTGTGGGGACGTTCAACGAAGATTCCGACAGTTTGTTGTATAAGATTGACAATTTGCAATTGAATTCGACGAAATTGGAGATTGAGAATGAGATGATGAAGCATTATTTGAGAAAGATGTTGGAGGGGGGAGAAGATAAAGAGGGGTTGATTGAAGAGATCAAGATGTTTTTGAGAAAGGGATAATGAATGGGTATTGGGAGAGGTGTAGAGGTGAGTGGTGGTGTAGATGAGGTGGTGGTGAGTGTAGGTGAAGTGGTGAGTGAGTGTAGGTGAAGTGGTGAGTGGTGAGTGTAGTGAAGTGGTGAGTGAAATTAAGTTTGAAGTGGTGAGTGAAATTAAGTTTGAAGTGGTGAGTGAAATGGTGAGTGAAATGGTGAGTGAAATGGTGCGTGAAATTAAGTTTGGAGTATGTGAAATGGAATGGTGAGATACACTGAAATGGTGCATGAAATTAAGCGTCAAGTGTGTGAAAGAAACACCGTCAAAGTCTTCTGAAGCCATTGTTATAATCTCTCCTGTCTTGAATGGTGATACCTCCAACAACTTCTTTTCAATGGTATTATCCAATCGTTTGAAAGATAATCAAGCTGTCTCGTCAGTTTATTCCTTCTCTCTTTTCCATTCTCTATGTAACACATTGCAACCATCAGAGGACAGACACGACTGCACCACACACATTCAACCTTCCAAAACTAATAACAATTTCTGAATATTATAACTTATATCGTACATATTACTCATATTAACCCAAATTAATAAATATTACATCACCAAGATAAAGGTCGTTATATATACACATGTATAACCATAGGTCGGCAATGTAGACGACCAAGAGGTACAGTACATATAAAGACATGGTCAGAATTTTGGTATACAGAGATATAGATATGAGATTAGAGCTTATGATACCATACTTATTGGGAGTAGATCATATAGTACCATACTATAGTAGCTTTCACACCACACTCACAAATACCTCTCAAAGTTTGTGCACCACATCCCCGGATTCGGCTCACAAACCGCACCACATTCAGCCCTCCAACCTTCACCACACTCTTGGGTTTTATAACTTATAACAGACCATACTACACACTGAATTACAACCCACTAATAAATACTACTCCACCACACACACACCACACCACCTCACCACTCACACTCCACCGCGCCACATCCCGGGGTTCGGCTCACGAACCTCACCACATTCAGCCCTCCAACCTTCACCACAATTTTCAATTTTATAACTTATATCACATCTTCCTACACTTCTCATTACACCATCACCACACAAAACAACTCCACAACCCACGCATCACAACTCCACACCACAACCCTCCGCACCACATCCCGGGGTTCGGCTCACGAACCTCACCACATTCAACCCTCCAAACTTCGCTACAATCTCCAACTTTTCTAACTTATAACACTCCACTCCCACCTAATTTCAAACACCCACCCAATTACAACTCACCACACAAAACAGCACCACCACACACACACCACCACTCACCCACCACACACCCACACACCTCGTAGTCCCCCCACCACTCCCTTCCGCCAATCACACGCCCCAAAAAACTGGTGTGATAAATTCAACCACTTATAAAAACCATCTGTTACCACAACGCACTCAACAAGAGCTCTTGCAACCAAAATGTCCGAATCTCCATTCCACACCGTCGGCTTCGACGCCCGTTTCCCCCACCAAAACCAAACTAAACATTGTTGGCAATCATATGTGGATTACCACAAGTGTATCACTGTCAAGGGCGAGGACTTCGAGCCTTGCAAAATCTTCTGGAAGACCTACAGCGCCTTGTGTCCTGTCGATTGGGTCGAGAAATGGGATGACCAAAGAGGTGAGTATTCTGGGCGCGGTCCGCCGTTTTGGCTACTAACAATTGCAGAAAAGGGTGTTTTCGCCGCTAATTTAGACGCATAAGGTTTATCATATTACATCTGTATCTTCTTAATATACTTTTATTAGACTCGTTGTAGCCCGGAGACTCACCAGAAATCGCAGATCACCAGAAATCCTCCTCGAAGTTCTGGGCCCGATTGTCGTTGCTGCTCAATTCAACGTTATCCTCGGTGAATAGATCATCATACATGGTCTTTTTGCGCATCTTCTCCTGTTGCCAGAGCTTCTCCTGTTCCTTCTCGCGTTGTTTCTGTTCTTTGACCAATTTCATTTTATTTTTCTCGTTATTTTGGATTTGTTCCATTCTTTTCGTCTTGAAATCCTCCGTAGTGATCTCGGTCTTGGTTTTATTCAATCTATTGACGATATTGTTCACTTTGGTCTGAATAAACACCTTTTTCACCAATTTCGGCTTTTTGAACGAAACCGTCCCGACGTCCATCGAGTTGTTCTTCAACAAGTTCGAAACCGGCGTGTATATCACCGTGATATTGTCCTGTTTATTACCCTGAATCGAGTTCTTTTTGGTCAATTGGCCAATATCCTCGAGAAGCTCGCGATCAAGCATCTCCCAATCTTCACCGGGAAGAAGCTCCAAATACAAATGTGCCGACGATAAGTTGTCCACATGGAACCATAAATTTGTTTTCTCCGAGTGTTTAATGAGATCCTCGTTCTCATGTTTGTCTTTACCCATGTAGATGATTCTTGGTGGTTGATCTACGAGATCTTCCAGTTGAGATTCGAAGAAAAACACCATTTTTTATTGAATTCGGGGACTTTTCCTGTTCAAATTTGGTGATACTTATTGTTTTACAATTGTAGATTGTTTATTTAATTGAGAAGTTTAATTTGGAAAATTCTTATACAACTGTCAATATTGCGGGTCATTAAGACTGTCATTTAGAGGGTCAGTAAATCTGCCAATATTACGGGTCATTAAATCTGCCATATCCCGTGTATCTACCATATCCCGTGTATCTGCCAATATCCCGTGTCTCTCGCATTTCCCGTGTCTCTGCCATTACCCCGTGTCTCTTCTACATCACGTGTCTCTTCCACATCACGTGCCACCGATCTACCGTGTAATAAATCAAAATCAATAAATTGTCCCAAATCATCAACTTTATCTCCAAATAATTGGAGAAAAATGGGTGTAGCATTCCCGGATATTGATCCCTACGAGATCTTGGAGGTCGATAAAGACTCGACTCCCAACGAGATCAAAAAACTGTACAAAAAGCTCTGTTTAAGACTTCATCCTGATAAAACCATCAATTTGGCTGAAGACGATAAATTAGCCAGCCAATTGAGGTTTCAGCAGGTGCAATTCGCTTATAGTGTGTTGAGTGACGGAATCAAACGGTCTAGATACGATAATACCGGGTCTTTGGACGAAGTTTCTGAAGATGGGTTCGATTGGAAGCAATATTTCGATGATATACAAGAAAAAATCACGCTAGAAATGATTGATGAGGATAAAAAGAAGTATCAAGGGTCTGGGGAAGAGACGGACGAGATCATTGAGTCGTTTATCTACTACCAAGGCGACTTTTTGACGCTATTTGAGGTGATTCCGCATTTGGAGTTCACCAAATTGGCGGAAAGTAGAGTGTTCAACATAATACAACAAGCTATTGAAGAGGGGAAAATCGACCCAAAGTTGAAGAAATGGGAAAAATACCAGAAAAACAGAACTAAGGAGACCACTCGGTTGTTGAAGAAGCTATCAAAGGAGGCCAAACAGGCGGAGGAGATGAAGAAGAAGATTACGAACAAGAAGGTTAATAACGAGGATGATTTGAAGGCGCTTATAATGGGCAGACAGAAGTCGCGCATGGATGATTTGATTCTGAATTTGGAGAACAAGTACGGGAAGGCGAAGGGGAGTAAGAGGGAGATTGATGATGATGAGTTTGAGAGGGTTCAGAGTCGGATGAGAAAGAAGAGAAAGTGAGTTTGTTGTTGTGGTGGTGGTGGTGGTGATGTGTTGGTGTGTTGGTGTGTTGAGTGTTGTGGTGATGTGGTGAGTGTTGTGGTGGCGTGGTGTGTGATGAGTGTGAGTGTTGCGGTGAGTGTTGTGGCGTGGTGTGTGATAAGCGATGTGTGATGAGCCATCTGTAATGAGCCATCTGTGATATACTCAAAGGTCTATGATATACTCAAAGGTCTATGATATACTCAAAGGTCTATGATGTGTACATGATCATCCATATCTACTCGAGAACACAAAATAGCATATGATGACAGAAAGCATCAATAAACATTAACTATGAGTGACGTAAACGGCAGAGGAACAATGCCATTATCAACTAAATCAATTGTGTCTAGCAATTCCGTCTTCACAGGTCTCACGCCGTCTGCCAAGACATGCAACGATGCATAGCTTCTAGAACGAATCCCGCCAGACAACAGCCGTGTTCAGGGTCCAAATGAAGCTCTGCGCGATAAAAGATGAATGAAGCATTTCAATTCCATAATCTTGTTCCTTTATTTCGAATCTCCGATTTTCAGTTTCCAATTCCGTGGCAACATCCTTATCGTAATTGTTCCATCACGCATTTATCTGCAAAGCATCAGACCGAAGGATTTTAGTAATTTTCTTTCATTTTCCTTGTCACAATAAACTCTGACGGGACGGATATAATTGGATTTGCTGGGATATTGTGATTGTTAGGCGAATAGCGATCTTGTCGGACATCGAGCTTTGGGAGAATTTATATAGTTCTGATCATGATGGAAGATAGCGATTCCACGAGAGATATGGAGCAACAAGAGGATATCATCGATGATCATCCAACGTTCCATCCACAACATTCGCATGACGCCGTGTTGAGCGACTCGGAGGACGAGGACGAGTTCATCAAGAAATACGGTGAGATTAAATTCCAATACATCCGCAAGCCCAAGGACGAATTGTGGTTCATTCGGCCCCATGCGTTGAACTATTTCCAGGACGGCATATTATACAGAACCAAGGGCGAGAGAACGTCGGGGAAAATGGAATTGTTCTTGGATTTGCTCTATGTGGGGATTGTAGCCAATTTGGCGGGCGATGCCACGGAACATGCGCTGGGCGCCTCGGTTTTGAAATATCTCTTGTTATTTGTTCCCTCCTACACTGTTTGGAGCGATATCAAGGATTTTTTGAACTTCTATTACACTGAGGACTTGTCGCAAAAGCTCTATATATTGTGGATTTTGGTTCTTTTGGTGGTCTATGATAATAATTGCGCCCATGTCTTGGACTCGCGACAAGAGGCCGCCATGACGGTTGTTCCGTATATTTTATGTCGGTTGAGCTTAGCTGTCAGTTTGCTTGTTTATTCGCTCTATATCCCGGAACATCGTGTGCAGATGAGACTCTATGCCTGTTGCATCTTGTTCACCTGCTGTCTATGGATCCCGGTGATATTCATCTCCACCAGGGCGAAGATCGGCTTGTCTATCGTGGTGATGGTTCTCGAACATTTGTCGTTTCTGATGGCATATCACCCGAAGACCAAGAAGCTTTTGGGGTTGACCACGAGCACTGCTTTGAACATAGAACACGAGGTGGAGCGATTCGGGGCGTTTTTCATTATCGCCGTGGGCGAATTCTTGTACAAGACGGTTGCGGGGGATCCCATTGGCGCCGGTTTCCATAATAAATTGGCGCGTGGGATCTGTTGTTTGATCATCTCGTATTGTTTCTTGTGGCTCTATTTCAACGGAGGCACTTCTTCCAGGGCCACTCATGCGCTCAGAAGAAGCGGCGAGGCTGCCATTTTCTGGATCTATGGCCATATTCCCTTGGTTGCGGGGTTGATTCTTGCTGCTGATGCTGCTGGAGATCTCATTAGCATGGAGAACGAATCCACCGCCAAACATACGCACGAATCTGATTCTGTTGCTGGGCTCGAACGAAGAGCGGAGGGCGAAGAAGAGGTTTCTGCATATGCCCTAGCGTTCTTCTTTTGCGGCGGATTATGTGTGGCCATTCTAGCATTGGCTATATTGGGATTCGCAGAAAAGTCCAGAGATCATGTCAATTCGCACATTGTGCCTAAATTCTTCAGAATCTTCCCTAGAATCCCTGTGGCTCTCATCATTCTTTGTTTGGCGTTTGCGGAATTGCGCTCCACCACCCTAATCGGACTAGCTACAATGCTTATGGTGCTTTTGTTGGTGTGGGAGTCTATTACAAGGACGCCAAAATCCAATCTTCCTGTGGCTTTGGGTGGATATTGCGAAACAGTGAATCCTCCAGGAAGAGAGCAAGTGGTTCCACAGGCGCAAAACACCTCCATTGAAGCGTTTTGATCTTTTACAGTTTATAATTTCCAATTTCAATTCATTTTCTTGTTCGTAAAACATAAAAGAGACGCGATCTCCTAATTTTTGTAGCCCAATTCTTTCAAGGATTCCTCGATCACCTCGTAGACCTTGTCAACATGACCCTCGTATGTGGAATAGCCCATATGACCAACTCTGAAGTATTTACCCACCAAGGCCGCATGGATACCACCGGCCAAAGTGACGCCCTTGGAGGCAATCTTGGCCAATAATTCACCACCATTGACACCTTCTGGGAAGTAAACTGCGGTCAAACCATGAGCTGCCACCTTATCGTTGAGTGGCAAGATGTTCAAGCCCAATTTGGCCAATTTGGACTTGAACAAGTCGGAGGTTTCGGCCTGATGTTGGATTCTCTTGTCCAACCCCTCGGAAACAATGTCGTCGAGAGAAACCTTCAAGGCAGTGACAAGTTGGACGGGTGGGGTGGCGAAATAGGCACCATTACCGGATTCGTAGGCTCTCATGATCGGGGTCCATTTCTTCAACGAGGCAAAGTAGGAGGAGTCCTTCTTTCTGGCCAAGGCCTTTTCGACGGCTCTTCCGGAAGCAAACGAGATGGACAAGCCAGCGGGAACGCCAATGGCCTTCTGGGATGCGGTCAAAGCGTAATCCACGCCCCAAGCATCGAACTCCAAGTCCTCGACGGCAATGGAACAGACACCGTCGACGAAAATCAAGGTTTCCGGGGAAATCCTCTTGACCAACTCGGAGATGGCCTTGACATCGCTCACCACCGAGGTGGAGGTGTCCACCTGGGTGATGGTGATGGCTACATATTTGGTTGATTTCAACTGGGACTCGACGTCTTCGAGAGCAACCACACCGCCAACCTCGGCGGTGATCACGTCAACATCGACGTCGTAAACCTTCAAACAATCAACAAATCTGTCAGAGAAAAACCCCGTCGATAACGTCAACACCTTGTCGCCCGGGGTGAGCAAGTTGGCAGCAGCAATATCCCATCCCAAGGTGCCGGACCCGGCGATCACATAGCCCTGGGCGGCTGGATCGGTGGATTTGAACACCTTTCTCAAATTCTTCAAAGCGGATTGGAAGGTGGCCACGAATTCCGGCGCAGTATGGGCTTGGGATGGAGTGGCCATGGCATAGAGAACCTCATCGCTGAACTCAATGGGACCCGGAATCATGGTCAATTTGTGGGCTACTTGTTTGTATGGCACTGGCATTTTGTTTATCGTGTGTGGAATTTGTTCAGAGATTTTTCTCGGCTTAATTAATTCTTTTAAATGCCTTTTATAGTCCTCTTCTTCCATTCCCCATACTTATGTCCCCCATGTTTCCACCCCACCTAGGAACCCCACGCGGTTACGAGCGGTGGCTTGATGCAACCTGGTGTAGGGATGCACATTAGTCCATAACGGTTGCAAACGCAGCTTTGTGATGCGAATTGAAGATTACAAGAAATGGCATTATGACGGATACGGGTTGATGGAGAATATCAGCCGAGTATCCATGAAATGTCTAATTGTGGGTGATGAGCCGTTATCGTCGTTTTTGGCTTGGAAATTGCTTTCCAATGGCGATCAATGCTACGTAATAATCCCCAATCTCAGCAATGAGTTCATTTTCTGGGAATCTGGTCATCATGGAATGTACACTTCGCCCTCAAATATGCTCTTTCATCTGATTTCGGAGTTCAAAGCCGTCCTCAATGTGGAGTTGGATTTCCTTGTCATCAGTCCCTCTTGCCATGATTCCTTGAAAAAGATATGTCTTGAATCAGCAGAACTCCTTCTGTCCACTACAACGATTCTTTTGGATAGCACTTACACCATTCATTTGGAAAGAGCCATCCTGGACTATCTTCCAGATTCCGCCGTTGTCTCGATGAGCTCCGATTTGGATATAAGACGATTGCAACCAGCAATATACAGCTTGAATCAGAAACATATAGACATTCAATTCGGTTTGACGGAAAATCTGGATAATTCCTTGAATGTCCTTATGGGAGAAAAAATCTTGTCCTTAGTCCAAATTCTTCAACAGGGAGATCCCAACTGTCATTGTTCCATTATTCTGCCAGATAACCCCGACTTTTGTCTGAATATCTGGATTAATATTATCAAAGTGGTTTGTTTGGATATCCTAAACATATCACGGGAAGACCCTGTCTCCGGAGACCCATCTCTGTTTTCCTTGATGAAGGGAGTTTTCTGCGAAATTCTTCTCCTTTCAGACGCCAATAGAAATAGATCATTACCCTCGTTGGATTCTCCCGAATCTTCTAAATTGTTGAAGAAAATATTCAACGAGTACAATCAAAATTTGGCTCGCCCAAAAGACCCGTTTCTCGTCCCCAGACTCTACTTTTCCCATCTTCATCACCAAGACTCCAACAAAGATCTAATCTTGGCACAGCTTCTCAAACTACAACATCAAGCTAATATGAAGTTGGAAGTGTCTTATTTACACCGTTTACACAGATTGGTCAATCGAAATGGGCCTTTCCCCAATGTGACTTCCAATTCAACAACAGAGAAAGAAAAGAAAAACCATAATCACAGTCTATCATCGGTCGAGTCCATTGATTCTGGAATACGGGAATTATGTGCTCAAACACAGGGTTTAATATTTCAAGATGCAGAATTGATCCCATTTGACGGTTCCTTGGACGATGGTTCATTCCCAGATACTTCACGACGACCGTCATCGGGGACAAAAGGTTATTCCTCCGATATCATTCCTCATCAACGGGAGATATCTGATCCGCAAGCCCCCTTCTCTTATGCTACACCCATACCGTTTTCAGATGGAGATCCAAGTGCCGTCTATGATCGAAATTCGTCGATATTTCGATATCGTTTACCCGCGACCCCCAATGGACCCCTGAACAGAATACCTCCACGAAGAAAAAAGAGATTGCCTTTCCATCATCTTCATTCTGCCAGTTTCGACCAGATGCCCGCGGACTTACATACCAATGCCGTGCTGCTTCTAAACACCTTTGATCCGTTTCTATTGAAGGAACAATCGACAACCACTCGCTATGGAGACGTCGACACCACCATCAAGATCCTCAAGGAGAATCCCAATTTGAAGCCGTCGGGGATACTCAGACGCCCAAATCACTTGAACCACCGATTTCCATCCAATCTATTAGAGGCTGGCGCCAACGAAGTCACACACAATTAACTACAAACATCTATCACACAATATTATTGTAGTCTATTTGTGTATGAAAGAACTAAACTCAAGTCAATTAATCTAAAAACACTTCTCGAAACATTAGAAACCAGGATCCAATCTTCAACTCCGATACAAAAAGGAAATCAATATAAAAAGCATAAACCCTATCAAGCTCTCTTCTCTCTCATCTATCTATCTCTCCGTCCCCCGAATCAACAACCAACTGACTAAACGATACACCAAAGGCATAAAAAAAATATTATACAAATCATAAAACCAATTCCAGCACTATTTTATAGGGATTCGCACTGGCTTTTCCCTTCCCTCTTTTTCATCATAATTATCATTATCTTTTTAATTAGTTTTCGATTCAGGTCTTTAAACAACAAAATAAAACAGAACAAAAGGAGTGTACTATTAAAGAGACATGGTCAACCATTCCCAATTGTTGGATTGGTTCATGTCCACATCCATATTATTGTCAAACTCAAGATTATCCAATCCCGAGTTGTGTTCGCCTGCTATGCCATGGTTTGGATCTAGCGTCTCGTTCTCATCTATAGTGTGCAATTGAGAGTCGATCATTGACGGCTGGGTCTGTTTGGGGGTGGGCAATGTGGTTGGAGTCGACGGAATACCAGGAGAAACTTCCAGTTTCGGTGTGGGAGTGTTCATACTGGCGAGATTAGTCTTTGATTTACGTCTCACCGGCTTGTTCTGGATCGGAGTGGGGTTCAAATCGTCTCCATCCTTCTTTTTCAACTTGGTCAACTTTGAGTTTGTTGTGGTGGAAGACGATGACGAAGGAGTGGTTGCGGTGGTGGTTGTGGTGGATGAACCTCTCTGTCTCTTCTTGATAACGTCCGTTTTAAGAGACAAGGGTCTCACCACGCCGTGCAACTTCAAAAAGAGCCCACAAGCGTTACATAAGGGCTGGCCATTGGGATTCCTTCTCCACAAGGGCGTCGTTTGAGTGTGGCAATTTGTGCATGAGATGGGCTGTCCATTACTGTCGATGGTGGGCATAGCATTGGAATTGGACTTGCCACTGCTATTACTTCCCTTGATTTCGTCTGGAGAGCCAGGAACCGATCTTCTGGCGCTGGCAATCGAGCCCTTTCTGGCCTTAGTGACCACCTTATTGGAGGATTTCTTTCTCGATAGAGCCGGTTGCGAGTTGCTATTGCTTGCAGTTCCGCTCTGTGACGACACGTCGTTGATGTCGATATCGTTGGTCAATTCCAAGCCCAATCCCTGGGCATATTCGAAAAGCGGGTTCGATCCATTCTTTGCGCTTCTGAATTGGAAATCCGGATTAGGCAACGAATGGGGATGCGAACTCAAGTCGTTGAGAACTGACGTTGGGTCCACATTATTGGGCATCTGGCTGAAACTCAACCCGCTCATGAAATTCTCGTTGTCGTTCCATGTGCTGGATAACCCCGTTCGGGAGCCGCTTCTGGAGAACTTCTTCTGGAATTTGATGGCCTGTCCGTTGTTATTATTCAAGAAATTATCGAAGAATTGGTTCTCGCCGACTTCCAAGGTCGGAGTCTGGGCTGTGGAAGGGATTGAGGATTGCGGAGGCGAGTAGAAATTGTCCAAATTGCTGAAGGAGGCGCTCAACGAGGTGGCGGGGGTATTTCTACCGCTCAAGTTGGTGGAGCTGTTTTTATGGAAGTTCAAGATACTGGCGGGTCCGACGGTGGCCATGGGCGACCCAATCTCCGGATTGAACGCCATGTCTGGGTCCAATGAAGGCTTGCGGAAATGGCCATTTAGATTGGAATGACTATGTGAGGAATGGAATTGCAACGATGACGAATGGCCAGACAACATGGAAGAGCCGTTGCCCTCGTCGTGGAAGTTATTGGAGGGGCCCTCGAACGCCAACGGATCCAAGGAAAAAGAATAGCCCTGGTGTTGGTTCAAAGACGGCGGAAGCGAGCCATTACTCAACTTTGACGCCGCTATCGAGGCCGAGAGCTTCGAGGTGATGGAGCCGCCAGCATTGCCGAACGAGGGCCCATCGGAGGCAATGACCATGGGCGAGAACTCTGCGGGTCTTTTCTTCACGTTTCGCGATAGCGACGATTGGTCGTTGAATTCCTCCTGGCCAATTTTGCGGATATGGGCAACGTAATCGAATTCGTCGGCCGTTGGGTCCAAATTGGGCGAGATCTTGTTCTTGGTGGGGAAGCCGCTGCGAACATCGTCGGCGGTGTTGATATAGGGAGATAATGTGAATTGGAAGGGCTCTTCCTTCTTGAAGTCGTCGTCGTCGTCGTCGTCGTTTTCCACGTCCATTTTCGACACGTCCTTGAACGAGTCGATGGACGCATACGGTTTCACCGGCGAGCTCGCTATTCGCTTCAAATGGGCAGCGTTGGTCTTCTTGAAGTTCATGGCCATCATCCGCCAGGTCAAGTTCTCCATTCTCGTTCTGTAGGGCAACGAGTCCTTGGCCTTGGAATACATCTTCCATAGACTCTCCGCGGTGGAGTTGTCGTCCAACATCTCCGAGGTGAGTCGACTGGCGTTGCTGATGTTGTTGAATTGGCCCGAATAGCTGTTTCTCGACGATTCTGTGCCCAACCCCGGCGAGAAGTTGAACTTCGAGGCTAGATTCGAGTCATGATAACTCATGATGAAGGCGGCAAAAAGCTTTTATTTTGGTAGCGGGAAATATTACAGGATCTCCACTTTGACTGGGTTATAGTTCGCTTCACTGGCTTTTTCTGAGTCTATGGGTGTTGTGGGCGCCTTGGCCTATTGAGTCTGCTCGCAGTCCAACGCAAATGATGCAATCAATGACACTCTCGTGTTGATTAATGCAGATACGGTGCTAAACAACTCACTAGTTGTGCTGAAAAGAGTAATGTCAGCTGCGAATTCTCAGTTAATGAAGCTGAACGGGGGAGAACCGAAATACGGATAAAACTGATTATGCATAAAGAATGAGAGTGGTGTGGGCGGGTTTCGGCAGTTTTGGGGCGTTAGAGCTGCGAATCGGCGCAAAATGGACACACAATATGTGTGAGGAGGGACAGACGTTTCATCCCCCTCATTCCCCTTTATTTTGCTGCCATATCGCCCCAAAAAACCCCAATATTGTCTTCTCACCACGTCATCGGATTTAATTTTATCTCGATTTGGCCTAGTAATCGGAATCCCGTCGTTTCATTGGCTCGATAGAAAGTTGGCGGTTGTGATGCATGACGCCGGGTAACTCGTGCCTATCGCAGCGAACCCTCTCTAATTTAGTAGATTTTTTAATTTCTATTTTCCTTTGAATTTAGCTTTCTTTTTATTTGTAATTATTCATTCTTAATTCGTAAATTCGCATACTCTAGCTTCGTTTTTGGCCCTTCTTGCCCTTTCTTGGCGTTCAATACTTCTGTATTCAACATCCCTTCCCTTCTAATCATAATCCGAATTCACTACTATAAAGGGTTCTCCACCAAAAATCTCCACCACAAATCTCCACCAAAAGTCAGCAATTTATACTTTAACAGGGTACAAACGGAACTTTATTCAAAATGAACAAGGATGGCTGCATTGTTGACCTTGCTATTGCAGCAATATGAAAAAAATAAAAAACAGCTTGCACTCAGGATCGAACTAAGGACCAACAGATTTGCAATCTGCTGCGCTACCACTGCGCCATACAAGCTGCTAGAGTGGCGGTTCGACGAAACTGTTGCTGAAGTAGACAAGAAATATGAATTTGATTCAGACTTTTTCGTACCTTTCACTGCTATTACCCAGCTTTTTTTAACTTATATAGATTATATAGATGATATTCGTGTTATTGGATACAATTTTCATCATTTTCCACACATTTTCCTCGTGATACCGTGTAGACTGTTATGTCCATTTTTGGGGGTTATAAAGATATTTACTGCTAACATTTGCCTGACTTGTTCTAATAAACACTTTGGAATCAGAATAGCATATTTTTATTGTGAATTTTATATTTTTTTTGTCGTTTTATTCGTCATTTCTCTATTAATCTGAATAAAAGGTCGTGTACAGCCGATTCATCCGGCCATAAGGTCTCTCCCCATATTTGCGGAAAACGGAGGGTTGGCCGAGTGGTCTAAGGCGGTAGACTTAAGATCTACTGGACTGTGTCCGCGCGAGTTCGAACCTCGCATCCTTCATTATTTTTTGCTACATAAAACAAACAAATTACATCTATTCTATATCTATTTAGTCTCTTTATCAAAAAAAGCACCGAAAAACGCTCTGAATTTGTAATCATTGCCAAGATCTGTGAGACTTTGGACTTCTTCGGCAGTCAATTCGAAGTCAAATAAGTCCAAACTCTCTCTAATTCTTTCCGCTTTCGACGAGGTTGTAATTGGGATCACATCTCTTTGTAAGACCCATTTCAACAAGATTTGAGCGTCGTTCTTGCCGTATTTTTGGTTCAATTCGGCAAGAAGCGTCTTTAAAGGCTTCAATTTCTCTGGATCCTCCTCGGCGGTTCTGAAAATCGGGGCCAAGGGACTGTACGCTTCGAGAATGATGTCGTTTTCCTTGGAATATTCGTAGATCCCCTCGGATTGGTTGGACAAGAAAACATGGAACTCGATCTGGTTGACAAAGGGTTTATATTTGGCGATTTTGGCGATTCTCTCCAAATGTTCGACGGCATGGTTGGAAACACCGATATTCAACACCTTTCCCTGGTCTTTGGCGGTCTCCAATTGTTTCCAGGCGTCTTCCAAGGTGATTCCCGAGGTCTCGGGAGTGATCAAAGGGGTGTGTAACAAGTAAAGGTCGAGATAGTCCGTTCCGATTTCCTTCAAGGCGATGTCCACGGATTCCAAGGGCCCACTGGTTTCGGCATTCATATAGCCCGGGATTCCTCCGTTGTATTTGTCGGTGATCCAGATGTCTTCTCTCTTGACGTCGGCTCTCTTGATGGCCTCGCCAACCTCCGGATGGGTGGTGTAGATCTCGGCGGTATCGATGTGGTTGAAGCCGTTTTGCAAGGCCAAGACGATTTGCTCGACCAAGGGCTCGGTTAACGTGTTCTGCTCCTCCTCGGGTCTTCCTTTCTTCAAGATTTGCCATTTAGTACCGGAGCCGGTTCCGATGGTGACGTTTTTTCCGGATTTTGTTTTGAATTTGTTGAGAACGGACATGGTGGTGGTGGAGCTGGAGAAGATGTGACGATGACAAATGTTGCGATTGCGGGAAGATGTGCTTTTATAGCATTATTTAAAGTTGATCCTGGTGCATGAGAGAAGGGGAGTTGTGGAGGTGGTGGTGGAAGAGGTGATTGTGGTGGTGGAAGAGGTGATTGCGATGGTGGAAGAGATGGTGATAATGATCACGATCCAATTATGGATTACCAACGCATAGAGAAAGAACCAATTCACAATCAAACGACTAGAAAACGTAAAGTCGACTTTCCAATTAATGTAAAGTCGACTTTCCGATAACAATTAGGGTTGCAGGATGCGTCAGAAAGAAAACGATTTAATCATTTGCGGTTCTTTTCTCTTCTCTTCGTTCGCTTCCATTCCGCTTCCTTTCTCCGAATTGGAATTCCTCATAATCTAATTAACACGTTTGAAGTTATTATTACTGTTTTTTCCGCCATCTCTCCGTCCATTACACTTCCTAATCGGGCATATTTCCCTTTTGGGTAAAGTGGCATCCACCGCGTCAACCCGCCATCTTAATTCCCTGGTTTCGTCTAATTTGATCTGATTTATATTGCAACGAATCGCTTGTGTGTAGAGACGACTCGCCCATTTGCCCCAACTCATGTCGGATCTACTCAGAACCCCACCGAGACAAAGAAGAGGTTCCATCCAGACCCCCAAGACCCCGGCCCACAATTTAAATGAGCTCATCAAGACAAAGGAGCTAGAATTGGAAAATATTCCAAAGACGCCCAAAACGCCGAAATATAATGATTTTTCCAGGAAAATCCTCAAATCCGCGGCTCCAATCACCCCGGACTTCACCCCCCACAGATCAAACAGAAAGAAGAAGATAGATGACATCAAGTCGTCGGTCTCCATCCACAATTTGCTACAACCCAACCCAAATCGCGTTGGATCGGGCAGAAAATACTTCATGCCCCCCACTCCGGAAAGCATCCGTAGCAGTAAAACCGCCTCCAGACAGATCGAATTGCCGTTGGAATCGTTGCGGGAAATCAATAAGCATTTGAATTTCGAGGAAGATGAGGAGGAGGCCGTTCTCTCCGCGGCGGATCTAATCGAGGAATCCACGGAGGAGGACACCGAGGAGGACAAGGACGAGGAGTATGAAGAGGAAGAAACTCCCTCCATTGGCTGGACCAAGAGACAGAAGAAGAAACCCGTCAGTAATCTCCACACGCTTCTAAAACGTACATCCCCCAACAAGGTCAAATTGGCGCGATCTCCTTCCATCGAGTTGCGAATGGACGTCGTCGAGCCAACGACCCCCAAGGCGAACACTATTTCCGACTCGCTCGTCCACAAGTGGCACGGCAAGTCTTTCAATAACCAGTTCTCCTCGGACGAAGAGGACGACGACGTCTTGATCACCAAAAGAAAACTAACCAATCCGTTTGTCTCGAGAACAACCATCTTCGATAGTCTCAAAACCAAGCCCAAAAGTCTTTTTGACAAGAAGGACGAGGTTAACCCGGAAACCCACATCACCTTGGTCAACAAGAAGGGCGACAGGATCATACGAGAGATGACTGAGGTCGAAAGAGCTGTCAAGCCGAAGAAATTGAACTTCAACAAGTTTTTGGACGACAATGACTCGGATGATTCGTTGGATACCCCTTTGGCTGTTAGATTGAATAACAGAGGAAAGAACGTGAATCATGTTGTTGAGGATGAACGGAAGAAGAATGAGTTTAAGTTGGGAGAGAGGTTTGTGAATGGACGGATGAGTAAATTGGAGAAATTTGAGGTTTATGTTGATGAGAGTGGGTAATAAAGGCGTTGGGTTGCGTGATGTTGTAGTTTGTAGTGGGTTGTTGTGAGTTGTAGCGAGTTGTTGGGAGTTGTTGGGAGTTTTTGGGATTTGTTGTGAGTTCTAAATGCTCTAGTGTGTTCTAAATGTTTTAATGTGTTCCAGTGTGTTCTAGCGATGTTCTAGTGATGTTCTAGTGTGTTCTAAATGTTCCAGTGGTTCTAGTGGTTCTAAATGTAGTTAGACTAATTAAGTGGTGTTATTTAAAGTATTAAAGTGTACCATTCTTGCTAAAGTATCCTTTTCTATTAAGTATCTAAACTAATCCAATCTGTAGCTCGTGTTATCTCCCACTCAATTGATAAATCGAAAATCGTCTCTATAAAATAGAAGTTAATGATTTATCGTATAAAAACCTTTATCTTGATTTATCATGACATTTATAATCCTCTCTATCCACCATAATCACCATTTGTGCAAATCTATCTCAGTCATCTAATCTCTCACTTCCCAGTTTCTGATCTAATGGACATTTTCATTAATTCCTACTGATTTATTGAACACTTTGATATCTCCATCCATCGGATCATTCCTCTCTCATCATGATAATCAATTGAATCCAGTCATAAATGGTTCGACTCCAGGACCCTTTACACAATGATTTGGAAGATTATCATTATCTCTTAGCTGTATAGATATTTGATAGTGGAGAATCAATTGACCAACACCTAAATACAAATACAATAGCAAAATAATCAATTTAGAATCAAATACTATTTACCGCACCAAGGTGTTAAGACCGAAACACATAATACCACACAGACCAACCGAGCTATATACACATAAAAATAAAAGACACTCCAAGACCACGAGGAGCTTTCGATTAATAAAACTAGGGAGGTTCATCAAGCTATTTCCCACAACCGCTATACAAGCCGTTCCCAGCATAAGCAACATCGACAACTCTTGTGATAGGGTTTTCCAAAAGCAGTAACCCACCCTATTGAATAAACACAAGAAAGCGAAAGTAAAGCCACATCAGCTCTGTCTAGAGTAATTCCCCAGATCTTCGCAATACTAAAGCGGTTGTGATCACTGGTTTAATGTGATTTCCTTGCGTTTGATATCGTTCATTATTTCTATTTCTCTTTTCAATGTAATAAAATAATGAGATGGTTCGTTAATTCTCTTTCCGTGATGAGATAAGTGAATTTTGTAAATGTATACATTGGTGAGTTATCAATTGATGATGCCAAATATCTTGAGAATCGAAATTAGTCGAGGTTGTACTTAATGAAACAGAGATCTATTGAGGATCCATTCAGATGGTTCTTGGATCATCTTGGTTCGAATCTTGGATCTCAAAATCAATATTTTTGTCATTATGGACTGATTCTTTTAGGTTGCAACTTGGAATCAGTGTTGTAAATGATATCCCGTTGGATTGTTTGAGTTTGTAAAGTTCATTCAAAATGTAGATAATTGATCAGAATCATAACGAGAATTCATTGTTCATCACAGGAATGTGAAGTAGTCCCACTGAGTGTAATTTAGCATAACTCCCTCATTTCAAGCTTCTATCCACATTTAAAGCTTCTATCCACATTTCAAGCTTCTATCCACATCTATCAACCTCTAGATTCAAAATTGGTATGGAAAATGATAATATACTACTTTTAGAAGTGTTCTCAAAATATCTTCTATTAATTAAAATTACATCACATCTATAATTCATATACTCTCAGATACTCATTTCTAAACACTATACTGTAAAATAACACTACTTCTACAACAGATAATACAACATAACATTCAAAGCAACTTGGAATGCTTGATCTCGTGTCTCAATCTATATATAAACACAACCAAAACCAAAACAACGGCAAATAACGGAATCAAGATCCATCTGATTCCCGTGATGAAAGTCTCCAACTTCAAGAAACCATCATTAGCGATGATATTCTTCTCGTACGTGGCTTCTCTGCTGTGTAAAGCCATCACATCGATCTTCTTGCTCAACTCGTCCATGGTGGCCAGATTATCTCTGATCTCCCGGATGGTTGTCTTGGTGAGGTCTTCGATGGCCCTGATGACATTGGCATGGTCCTGTTTAGAGACGGCTACAAATTTTTCGAGATCGGACGATAACAGGAACATCTTCTTCTCCGTTTCTTGTTGGAGCTCGATGATGGTGGCCAAGGCCTGCTCCACGAGTTGGAGGTCGTCGCTCTTCTCGGCATTGAGTTTCGTCTCGAACTTGTGGAGTAATTGGTCGATGGAGTTGATGGAGTCCAATTTGTCCACCAATTCCTCGAATTTGCCCAATTTCTCGTCCTTTTCCTTGTGTTGGCTGTTGATGTCCTCCAAGATCTTCTGTTGCTGGAATCTAGTTCTCTCCATAAGCGATTGTCTGGGGAGTTTCGTAGGAATTTGGGTCTCGATCACCGTGGTGGTGGCAATCAAGGGCGACACGATTCCATGGTCATCGATGGCATCCTCGGTCACACTTGCGTAGAAATCCGCCTTCAAGATCTCGAATTGTTCCAGATTGACACTATGAGCCGAGATCCCAACCGTCATTCCAACGGGCAATTTGATGGCATCGGTGTGGAGACAGAGATTGTTGTCGACCTGGATCTTGAACCAATTCTTTCTGTAGGACACGCGCACGGTGGTTGGCACCTGAGAACCCTGGTAATTGAACAAACACGAGCCAAAGGCCTCGTCCACACTGTTGATGAAGTCCTTTGTTCCGTCGTTCAAATACGCCTTCAAGCCCGAGGATTCCTTGTTATTGATCACCAATTGCAACCCGTCGTAATTGACGGGTCCACCGAGATTCTCGTAGTTGTCAGGCAAGCTGTTGTCCAAGTCAATGAGCCAGAGAGAGAGACCGTTGTCGACATGGGATCCGCCGGTGGATCTGAACGTGGTCTCGAACGTCCATTCGTAGTAATTATTCTTGTGTTTGTTGAGGAGCAAGCCGTTGGTGTCGACCAACAACCGGCCCGTGTCCAACCGCACGTCGTTGGAAACAGTCCAATCCTCCAATTGCGCGATGTCCTTCATCTCAATCAAGTACGGTAACGACAAGTTCTCGTCGTGATACGACGATGGCGCGATTTCCACGGCCACGGAAAGAGCCGTCACCAAAGATGCAGCAAGAAGTCCCTTCAACATTTCAGGGTCCAATGGTCTGGTCTAAGAATTTCTGATTGGTTTCTTTATCACTTGATGGGGGTGATAAGTTTGGTGTGGGAACCAAGGGATGGAATTGGTCGTGTGGTGGTTGTTGGTGTTGCAGGGGAGTGGGAGTGTGGGGGTGGTGAGTGTGGGAGTGTGGTGAGTGTGAGTGTTGTTGGAGGTGTTGGTGAGTGTTGTTGGAATTGTGTGGTGGAGTTGTTGGTGTGGAGGAGTGCTGTGGAGGAGTGCTGTGGAGGAGTGCTGTGGAGTTGGAGTGTGAGTGCTGTGGAGTTGGAGTGTGAGTGCTGTGGAGTTGGAGTGTGAGTGCTGTGGAGTTGGAGTGTGAGTGCTGTGGAGTTGGAGTGTGAGT
>JAJMCV010000052.1:0-186280 GCA_030573195.1 Nothofagozyma chilensis
CATCTGCTCCTGGTGGAATAAAGGGAGCCATGGCAAACGGTGGTGGTGGTGGGGGAGGTGGTGGTGGAGGGGGGGGAGGAGCAGCAGCCATTAGGTTCGAGGGAGGCATCATTTGTTGGGGAGGGAACATCATGTTGATGTTCGAATAATATTCTTCGGGTATATTGTTGTTCTTGTTTGTGTGGCATTGGTCATGTGTCTGGTTGGGGTTGTAGTTATCGGGTGGGAAGCCGTTGGATGCAAATGCCAATATTGGTGGCATGGACATGTCATTCAACGGAGCGTTGTCAGGATTCATTCTGAAGGGCGGATGTAATTCCTGCGGGTTCATGAGGTCGTGGAGACCGCCTGGATTGTTGCCATTCGGGCGGTTATGGCCGCCATTATTCAAGTGGTAAAGTGCCGGGTTCTCGAATTCTGCTACACTAAGTCTCTTGTTCGGTGGTTGTTCGTGGTTAGAGAAGGAGGTGTTCCTCGACCGCGGCCGTTTATGTTCGAAATTCATGTTTCACTTGTGTTTTTCGGCGAATTATCACGACTTCAACCTGGCGTTTCTGTCTCGGCCCTCTCACAATAACTATGGCTGGAGCTTCTTGACCATTGGAACCAACGAAGTCTTGGGTTGTATCTTGCATAAAATTTGTTACTGCAACTGCTTATGTCAGCGAGCACAACAGATGCAGGATAATTGCTGCAATTGAGGTTGCAGCAGGTGCCAGGTGGTGTGTGTGGGTGGTGGTGTGGCGAGATGAGGTGTGATGTGTTTTGTTGTGATGTGATGTGAAGGGGTATGTTGTGGTATGTGATGTGATGTGAGAGCTGTGAGTTGTTTTGTTGCGGTGTGGTGTTGTGTGAGTGGTGTTAGGTATTGTGAGGTGCGTGTGGATGTGACATCCGAGGTGTGATATGTAGTGTTGGATGAGGAATAGTGTGGTGAATGAAGCGAAGAAAAGTATATAAGAATGATTATTGATTGATTTGGAAGTAATTGATTGAGAAGACGAATTATCAAACCAATGGAGGTGCGTGAAATATAGTGAAATACTGTTTTATGCATGTTTCTTAGACTAAATTGGCCCAGATGTGTTCTTTAAATAATAAAGAAAATGAGTAAAAGCGTGTAATTTAAAATAAACTATTTATTGTATGTTCTATTTTATTGATATTTTACGAAAAGACTTGGACCTGAATCTGTTTATTCCATATGATTTAACCAGGAAAAATCTCCATTACAATCCACAAATTATACTCCTCCTCCGATCATTATGTCTCAACCGTTCTTATCTGACATTCCCTTTTTACATGAGACCCCCTTTTTATATAACATTCCCTTTTTTACATGACATTCCCCTTTTTATATGAAACCCCCTTTTTATATTCTTAATACCAAACTTGCTATGTACTCGATATGCACTTGCATTGCACTTTCTCACACAGGAACTACCACTCGAGAAAATGGAAAAAAAAACATTTTCTTCTTACAATATTTTCCTTCATTCTATCTTCCTCTATATAATAAACTCCATCCAATAAATGAAATCCGCTTCTCATCTGATAAATGTTTTTTTTATTTTCTTTTCCGACCCACATTCGGTACATCCCATTCATGATACCCCCATTCGGCACACTTTCTAACTTCTTATCCAAATCAGCCATCAAAAATTAAAAGACATATTCTTCATCATAAGCACTCTTACAACACAAAAATCAAATAATCCCTTAAATAATTCCCCAATTCTCCCCGTTCCACCCTCCCTAGGTAAGCGGCGTGTGAAAACCAGCTCTGCTACACTGCTGCCGTAACCTGAAATTGCGAGGTTACCCGGAATTTCCACGGTCTAAATTTCCAGTAGCCTCTATACAAAAGCTATAGCAGACAACTTTACGGTGTATTAAAAAGGACAATTGATCTTATTTAAAGAAGGGGAAGGTTCAATTGAGATTCATCGTGTGTTTTATTCACTATGTCGGATGTAAGTGTTTTTTTCCCGAATTGCGACCGTGACTCGGCCACTAATAACCATAGCCAACTGCGTTGCTTCAACCAGCTACTCAGAAACCACCTGAAAAAGACATTGTGTCGCCGGAGGTGTTAGATACCTCGAAGAAATCCGATTCCGCGGACGTTTCGGAGGAGAGATTGAAGAAGAAATCCGTGAAAAGAAAGCCAGTTGATCCTACTTACAGAGGTTGGAGAGAAACCAGCCATTGGGAACGTGATGATATATTGACCGAGGCCGATGAATTGCGAGATATCTTATCGCACACCACCTTTGTGGATAGATATTTGCCGGCAAAATTGTACGGGGATTGGTATCATGGTGTTGGTTTGTTCTTTGTTGCTGGGTTGAGTTCGTGGATCTTTGGATGGTTCCGATTCTCCTTGGCTCCCGTGTTTTTGATCATGGTGGTGGCATCTTTGTTCTACAGAACATCTGTCAGAAAGTACAGAACTGCCTTGAGAGAACAGGCCCAAAGAGAGTTCTCGGTCAAGGCCATCGAAAACGACTTCGAGACCATGGATTGGTTGAACACCTTTTTGGACAAGTTCTGGATCTATTTGGAGCCTTCAGTGGCCAAGATTGTCACTGACCAGGCCAATCCAATTCTCGCAGGTCTCCCAATTCCGGCATTTGTCAAGGCCTTATGGATTGACACCTTCACGGTGGGTACTAAGCCTCCAAGAATTGATTTAGTCAAGACCTTGCCCCGTACCAACGACGATATTGTTGTCATGGATTGGCAGGTTTCTTTCACACCAAATGCCTTGCATGATGCCAATGCTAAGCAAATGAAAAACAAGATCAACCAATCTGTTACAGTGAAGGCAAACCTTTTCGGCATCAAGATCCCAATCACAGTCTCCGACGTCTCTTTCAAATCCTTGGTTAGAGTCAGAATGAGAATGATGACGGCTTTCCCACACATTGAAACCATTAATGTCACTTTGCTAGAACCTCCTCAATATGATTTTGTTGCCAGAGTGTTTGGTGATTCTATCTTCAATTGGGAGGTATTGTCCATCCCAGGCTTGCACTTATTCATTGACGAAATGATCAAGAAATTTGTCGGTCCAATGCTATTTTCGCCATTGTCGTTCCAATTGAACGTCCAGCAATTATTGTCTGGTAATTCTTTGAACTCATCAATTGGTATATTGGCATTGACTGTGCATAATGCCAGAGGATTGAAAGGCTTTGATTCATTTGGAAACACTTTGGATCCTTACTTGACATTCGGCTACCAGGGAACTGTTTTGGCTAAAACTAAGACAATTAAAGAAACAGATTCTCCAGTTTGGAACGAAACTGTTTATATTTTATTGAAATCACTTAGTGAGCCTCTTGCCATTTCGGTAATTGACTATAATGAAGTCAGAAAGGACAGAACTGTGGGTGCCATTCAATTGGACTTGGAAGACTTAGCTGACGATCCTAAGAAAGATGGTGTAACCGGCCGTTTCATGAGAAATAATAAGCCAGTTGGTGAGTTATTATTGGATTTGAGCTTTATGCCAACCTTGGAGGCTAAAACACAACCCGATGGTGCTATCATCCCACCTCCAGAATTAAATACTGGTATTGCCAGAATCGAAATTAACGAAGGAAGACATTTCAAGTCAAAGAAACCATTGCAATCTTATGTGGAGTTATATCTTAATAGGAAGTTGGTTCTTACCACTAAGGTTCAAAAAGACACTAATACTCCTGCCTGGAATCAAGCACATGAGGAGATGATCACAGATCGTCGTAAGACAAGAGCTAGACTTGTGGTCAAGGACAAGAAGTCTGATTCCACTGTTGGTGAGATCAACTCTAGTTTGAATGAGTTGGTCGATTCTATGGAAGTTGATAACACTTGGTTCCCAATTCGTGGAGGCGGTGAGATCAGGTTATCCACTACCTGGAAACCAGTTGCCTTGACCAATGTATCTGGTTCTGGTGGTTATACCGAACCTATTGGAGTTGTCAGAGTCAGTATCGAAAAGGCCGAGAACTTGAGAAACTTGGAGACTGTTGGTAAAATCGACCCATATGTCAGATTATTAATTAATGGTTTCCAAAGGGCAAGAACTGTTGCTTGTGACTCAACTTTGAACCCTGTTTGGAATGAAATCAGTTATGTTACTGTCACTTCTGCCAACCAGAGATTAACGGTGGAGGCCATGGATGTTGAAAAACATTCACCAGATAGAACTCTTGGAAGCTTCGATGTCAGATTGAATGAAATCATCAAAAAAGGAGACGACGGTAAGTATGTCGAGTACATTGACACAGAAAAGAGGGAGTCCAAGTTGATCAGCAAGAAGGGTGCTAGAGGTATCGTTACTTATTCCTTATCATTTTATCCAGCATTACCAGTTATGGATTTAGATGAAATTAAGGAAGAAGAAGAAATAATCAAAAAGCAAGAGCAAGAGAAATTGGAGGCCGAGAAAGAGAAGGCTGAAAACGAAAAAGAGAAGAAGACCGATTCCACCAAGAAGCGCGTGCCAGAGGTCGAAGAAACTTCTCTCGCTGGAAAGAAATTGAAGCTTTCCCTAGACGAGTTGCTCGAATACCAATCTGGTGTATTGGTTTACAAGATAATTTCAGGCTCTTTTGGCAAAACTGGAACTTACTTAACTGCCTACTTTGATAGTCATGGATTTCCTGATTATATATCACAAAAGTTAGATAGAAGACATATGGACATAGAGACCACAGGTGAATGTATCATCAAGGAGTTAGAATGGTCCAAGGCTTATTTCAGACTAGTGAAAGAGAAGGATGATACCAGGGCAGAGAAATCTATTGCTGAGTTGTCTTTGCCAACTTTGCAACTCCTCAAGAATTGTTATAATGCCCCTCAAGTGATTACATTGAAGGGTGGAGCTGAATGCTCTGTGAAGATCCAATGTAGCTGGATTCCATACTTACCTTCAACATTACCACCTCAGGATTCAATTACAAACTCTGGTAATTTGTCTATCACTACTCTCAATGCCAGTAACTTGATTGCAGCTGACAGCAATGGTAAATCTGATCCATATGTTGAGTTGTATCTTAATAATGATGAAGATGAGTTTTTCAAGTCCAATAAGGTCAAGAAGAGTTTGGATCCAAGCTGGAACGAGACCACTCAAGTCAGCATCGGTAACAGAATTGATACGGTCATCAGAGTTGAAGTGTATGATTGGGACATGGGTCCGGTACAAGACGATTTATTGGGTGTGGGATACATCCATTTGGCGGATGTTGACCCCACCAAACCAACAGAGCTCTCTGTTCCGTTGAAGGGAGAGAAGGGAGAAGATGGTGGTGTCGTCAATTTCAAGTTCAGCTTCAAACCTGATTATGTTTTACTTGTCAACGCCAGAACCGACGATCTTGTGGGTGACACCATTGGTACCAGTATCGGTGCAATTGGAGGCCTTGGTAAAGGTGTAGGAAAGGGTGGCTTGAAGGTGATGAGCAAAGGTGGGTCTATTCTTAAAAAGGGACTTCGTTTCGGTAAAAAGGAGAATGACTAGTTTGATTAGACAATTTAACTGTATTTTTATTTATGATTATTGTATAATATTTGTATATCGTTCCCAATAGGGAAGTCTAGCCCACCCCATTACCCGGTCGCGACATCTTCAGCTATATGCAGGAGCAGGATAAAAATTTATGTGAAAAATTTGAAGTGTATAGAGAAGTGATACTAGATCATCACACAAATTAAAAGTCATTTAAGGGACCAATCATGGATATCGCAAAACCAGTTGGTTCTGAGATCACTTCTGTGGACTTCGGTGTTCTTACCACCGAGGAAATCAGAAAGTTATCGGCTAAACAAATCACCAATCCTTCCGTATTTGATAACTTAGGTCATCCTATCAACAGTGGTTTGTATGACTTGGCATTAGGTGCCTTTCTTCGTAACCTGTAAGTATCTGGGTGGTCGCTGCGAGGGAAAACAGAATTGATATACTAACTGATTTTCTAGTTGTGCAACCTGTGGTTTAGATGAAAAGTTTTGTCCAGGTCATCAAGGTCATATCGAATTACCAGTTCCAGTCTACAACCCGTTGTTCTTCAACCAATTATATATTTTCTTGAGAAGTTCGTGTTTATATTGTCATCATTTTAGATTCAAGGAGTTGGAAGTGCACCGTTTCGAATGTAAGTTGCGTCTTGTGCAATACGGTCTCTTATTGGAATGTAGTGAGCTCGACAACATCCATTTAGTTGGTGCTGACGCCAACGACGACGATGATGAAGAAGAGTCCGGAATCCCAACCTCCAAGAGCTCTGTCGATCCAAGTTTGGAAAGAGATTTGCGCGAAAGAAGAGAGTTATTCGTCGAGACTGCCATCGCCAAGGCCTTGAGCGAAGGTACCACCAGCGAAAGCGGTATTGTGACTGCCACCGTCGCCGAGGAAAGAAAACGTATCATCCATGACTTCTACAAGAGATTATTGAGTCGTCCGAAGTGTGATAACTGTGGTATGTTCTCGCCAACATTCAGAAAGGATGGGTTCACCAAGATCTTCGAGAATGCCTTGAAGGACAAGCAAATCACAAATAACAGAGTCAAGGGCTTGACTCGTCAAGACATGTTGAAATCCAACGGAAATGGTTCTGAGAAGAACGATACCATGCCTAACATCAAACATAAGGCTGGTTCTAAATATGTCTTGTCTACTGAGATCAGAAATATCTTGAGATCAGTTTTCCAAACCGAACAAAGAATAATACAAAAGTTGTTCCATTCCAGACCATATCAACATGATACCGTTTCTGCTGATATGTTCTTCATCCAAGCATTAGTTGTTCCACCAACAAGATTTAGATTACCAACTAAATTAGGTGACAACGTTCACGAAAACTCCCAAAATGAGTTGATAACCAGTATTTTAAAGACCTCTTTATTAATCAGAGACTTAAATGAACAAATAATGACTTTACAAAAAGACAAAATTTCCGTCGATGACAGAAAAATCATTTTCAACAGATTAATGAACTCCTTTGTTACCATCCAAAACGATGTTAATGCATTCATCGACTCTACCAAGACTCAAGGTAACAACGGTGGTAAATTACCACCACCAGGTATCAAGCAAGCATTGGAAAAGAAAGAAGGTTTATTCAGAAAGCATATGATGGGTAAGAGAGTTAACTACGCTGCCCGTTCTGTTATTTCTCCAGATCCAATGATTGAAACCAACGAAATTGGTGTTCCTCCAGTCTTTGCTGTCAAATTAACATACCCAGAACCGGTTACTGCCCACAACTCTGCTGAATTGAGACAAGCTGTTATAAATGGTCCAGACAAGTGGCCCGGTGCAATCCAAGTTCAAAATGAAGATGGTTCTTTAATCTCTTTGATCGGTATGACTTTGGAACAACGTACTGCCATCGCCAACCAATTGATGACACCAACTAATGGTTCTTCTGTCATCAACAAGAAGGTTTACCGTCATATTAAGAACAAGGATGTGGTTATTATGAATCGTCAACCTACTTTGCATAAGGCCTCTATGATGGGTCATAAAGTTAGAGTTTTGCCTGGTGAAAAGACCTTGAGATTGCATTATGCCAACACTGGTGCTTATAATGCTGATTTCGATGGTGATGAAATGAATATGCATTTCCCACAAAATGAAAACGCCAAAGCTGAAGCTTTGAACTTGGCCAACACTGATTCGCAATATTTGACTCCAACGTCCGGTTCTCCATTGAGAGGTTTGATCCAAGATCATATTTCTGCCGGTGTTTGGTTAACTAGTAAAGATGCCTTCTTCACCAGGGAGAAGTATAACCAATTAATTTACGGTTGTCTTCGTCCAGAAGATGGGCATACCCAAAGTAACAGAATTATCACTGTTCCTCCAACTATTTTCAAGCCGGAACCATTGTGGACCGGTAAGCAAATTATCACCACTATTTTGTTGAACATTAAGCCAAAACACATGGCTGGTATTAACTTGACCTCAAAAAATAAGATCAAGAGTGACTATTGGGGTGAAGGATCCACCGAAAATGATGTTATTTTCAAGAATGGTGAATTGTTGTGCGGTATCTTGGATAAATCTCAATATGGTGCTTCTCAATATGGTATTGTGCATTCTTTACATGAAGTTTATGGATCTGATATTGCTGGTAAATCTATGTCCGTCTTGGGTAGATTATTCACCAACTATATCACTATGATTGGTTTCACTTGTGGTATGGATGATTTACGTCTTACTGATGAAGGTAACAAATGGAGAAATGATATTTTGAAGACCTCAGCTGATACCGGTAGAGTTGCCGCTGCTGAAGTTACCAATTTAGAAAAGGACACCCCTAACAACGATAGAGAATTGTTGAAGAGATTGGAAGAAATCTTGAGAGATGATAACAAATTAGGTATCTTGGATGCAGTGACCCAATCAAAGGTTAATGCCATCACTTCTCAAGTTGTTTCCAAGTGTGTTCCAGGAGGTACAATGAAGAGATTCCCTTACAACTCTATGCAAGCCATGGCCTTATCCGGTGCCAAGGGTTCCAACGTTAACGTTTCTCAAATTATGTGTCTTTTGGGTCAACAAGCTTTAGAAGGTAGAAGAGTTCCTGTCATGGTCAGTGGTAAGACCTTGCCTTCTTTCAAGCCATTTGAAACAGATGCCAGAGCTGGTGGTTACATTAAGCAACGTTTCTATTCTGGTATCAGACCACAAGAATATTATTTCCATTGTATGGCTGGTCGTGAAGGTCTTATTGATACTGCTGTCAAGACTTCTAGATCTGGTTACTTACAACGTTGTTTGACCAAGCAATTGGAGGGTGTCCACGTTTCTTATGATAACTCTGTTAGAAACGGTGACGGTTCTTTGGTGCAATTCCTTTACGGTGGTGACGCCGTGGATGTCACTAAGGAATCCCACATGTACCAATTCCAATTCAGTGCTGAAAACTACGATTCTTTGTTAGCCAAATATAACCCTGGTCAATTGACCCACCATCTTGACACTGATACTGCTTTGCACTACGCTAAGAAGGCTCGTAAGAGCTTGAAGAAGAACAGCGAAGTTCCACATTACTTGCAAAGTGATAAGTACGACCCTGTTTTATCTGTCTACAACCCAGCAAAATACTTGGGTTCCGTTTCTGAAACCTTCCAAGACAAACTTGACCAATATATTAGCGAGAATCCAAACATGTTTTCTTCATCTAAGGAGGCTAAGAGTACTGGTGCTTTGACAGAAAAGAAGTTCCGTGCTTTAATGCAATTGAAGTACATGCGCTCGTTGATTAACCCTGGTGAATCTGTCGGTATCATTGCTTCTCAATCTATTGGTGAACCATCCACTCAAATGACCTTGAATACTTTCCATTTCGCTGGTCACGGTGCTGCTAACGTTACATTGGGTATTCCTCGTATGAGAGAAATCATTATGACTGCTTCTTCAGCCATTAAGACTCCTCAAATGACATTGCCAATCTTGAACGATGTTAGTGACGAACAAGCTGATGCTTTCTGTAAGTCTGTTGCCAGAGTTGTCTTATCAGAGTTCCTTGATAGGGTTACTGTTACTGAAACTGCTGGTCAAGGTACTAGATCATATGTCATCAACATGAACTTCTACAACAGAGAGGAATATGAAAGTGAATATGATATTCCTACCGAACAATTGCAGAAGGCTATAACAACCAAGTTCTTAAGAACTTTGGAATCTGCCATTTCTAAGGAAGTCAAGAAACAAAAGAAGCCAAACAATGAATCATTACCAACTGTCGGAAAGGCTGTTCCAAAGGCCATCCAAACAGCTTCTGGTGAATCTAGCCTTGGTAACGGTGCGGAAGATGGAGATGCTATGGATGATAAGTTACGTTCAAACACTAAACAAGCTGTTTCTTACGATGGTCCAGATGATGAAGAAATCGAAACTATGAGAAGAGCTGAAGAATCTTCAGATGAAGACTTGGATTCCGACTCCTCTAGCTTATCTGATGATAGTGACTCCGAAAGTGATTCTGATGTTGAAATGAAGGATACCCCAGTTGCCGAGAAGAAGGTTGATACCGAGAAGTTATCCAAATCCGCTCGTGACCGTCAATCCGAAGTCATTTCATCGCATAACTTAATTACCAAATTCAACTTCGATGATGAAAATGGTGAATGGTGTTCTTTCAAGTTAGAATTGAGCGCTGAAACCCAAAAGTTATTGATGGTTAACATCGTCGAAGACATCTGTCGTAAGGTTGTTGTCAGAGAAATTCCAAACATTGGTAGATGTATTCATCCACAAGCTGACAAGGGTAAGAGAGTGTTGACTACAGAAGGTGTTAACTTCCAAGCTATCTGGGAACAAGACGATTTCATCGATGTCAATGGTATCACTTCCAACGATATTGCTGCTGTTTTGAAAACTTACGGTGTTGAAGCTGCCAGAAACACCATTGTCAACGAAATCAACAACGTTTTCGCTACTTATGCCATTTCCGTCTCTTCTCGTCATTTAGATTTAATCGGTGACATGATGACCAGAGAAGGTACTTACTTGGCTTTCAACAGACAAGGTATTGATTCTTCAACTTCTGCATTCATGAAGATGTCTTACGAAACTACCTGTCAATTCTTGACTAAGGCTGTTTTGGAGAGCGAGAGAGAAGATTTAGAGTCACCTTCTGCTAGAATCGTCGTGGGTAAGTTATCCAACGTGGGTACCGGGTCATTTGACGTTTTGGCAAAAATGCCTGTTGTTTAGGGCTGTTGGTTTGTTTATAGGGAATATTGTTTCATAATTGCTTTTTTTGTGTCATATTGTATATTTAAATTGAAAATCATAATGCATTGTTAAGCGCGATTGTAGTGCAAATTAAAGGAGATATGGTCGGGAGGTTTGTTTGTCAGAAAGAGAGTGATTTAGTTTGAGGTATTTTAACACATAAATGTGATGGAGGGGAAGTATATTATGGTCATTCTCATTGGTCCATGTGACGGAATTTGTTTCCAGATGAATTGTAGAGAGTTTGAGTCCGAAACCTTATCACCGATTAGGTGTATATGACTGTAAACAGAAAGCCAGAGAAAGCATTACTAGGTGCATTAAATCATATGACAATCAAAATAATGAATGTGGGTCCTTTTTGTGTTGAACTCTTATTCCAAACTTGATAATTCCGAGGGTTGCAAAACAATATTCCGCTCTACGTATTAAACTCTGTCAGATCTTATACACGTCTTAATTGGCGTATAATTAACTTAAAAATATAATCGACAAACTATCATCTCTGATTACTTGTCCTATTATCCATTGCTCATCACATACGACTAGTAAGAACAGTCCAGGCCTCGAAGCTTAAAGAAGGAATACTGTATGCATATATCCTAATATATGCGCTGTAAAAACTATTCCGCCATGGAATCACAAACGGTGCACCATACCTGCAAATACCCGTACGTTTTTCGAAATGTTTGCGGAATCGTAGCCGTAACCGTAACCATATGTCATTTCAAGAGTAAATGTTTTAGGTAAGAATCGTAACCGCAATCGTAACCGTAACCGTATCCATATTTCATGTCAAGAGTAAATGGTTTTAGGCAATAACCGTAGCCGTAATCGCAACCGTAGCCGTAGCCATATGTCATATCAAGAGTAAATGTTTTAGTCAATATATAAATGTAGGACTTCCTCGTAGGTAAATAATCTGTAGTATTTTCTCACTTCAAGTTTGAATTTTGTTAGAGCACATTTATAGAGCAACATAGTAAATCATAGATTGTATGTCATGTCCTCGCATTCATTACCCTCAGAACTAATAGCTGAACATTCAAAAGCGAATGAGTCAGAAGTACCAACAGGAAATTGGTTGTATCGTACGTTTTCTAAAGGAAGAACCTTGATTCCTATAGAAGGTAGAAATCTCTATTTTGTTTTTTTCTTAATCGGAAATGCTACCTTGTTGGATGCCATGAGCAGTAGCGCCATGTTAACATCGCTCATTGACATCCAAGTAAAGTTTGACTCCAATTACACTACAGTGTCATGGGTGCTCTCGTCGTATGCCATCACCATGGCTGGATTCATTATGGTTTTTGGCAGAATGGGCGACATCATAGGGCATCATTTGGTCTTTTTAGGAGGTGTTTGGGTGTTTACGATTACCTCCTTGATCTGTGCTGTCATTGAAAGGGAAATTGTAGCTTTGATTGTATTTAGAGCTATTCAAGGTATTGCTGCTTCTGCCTCGATTCCTTCATCGTATGCATTGATGGCCCATTATTTTTCTGGCCCTAAATTAACAAGGGCTATTACAATCCTTACCTTGTGTATGACAAGTGCATTTGGAGCAGGGACTATTCTAGGGGGTGCATTTGGAGAAACCAAATTAGGATACGCAGGATTCTTTTACCTATCCTTTGGATTGGGTATGATTAGTTCTATTTTCGGATATTTCTATATTATCCCCGTACCACCTTCAACAAAAAATGGTAGCATCAACACTTTGAATTATCCTGGTGCTGTCTTATTGGTTACAGGCTTCATTTTAGTCATTTTGGGCTTAACTGAAGGTGGTGACAATTGGAATTCTCCCAAAAGTTATATTCCATTACCGGTTGGTATTCTTTTAGTTGTTGCAGTTCTCATATGGGAAAGATTTTATATCCATCCATATCAAGTAAGAGTCAGAAATTTATCCGAGCATAAAAGTGACAAAGAGACGGCTATTAAGAAAGAAGAAGAAGAAGAAGAAGAAGAACATGATACAGAATGCAATGCATCTGCTGATGTTCTGGGTCAAGAAGATCTCAGTTGGAAAGCCACTGTGGACTTATTAATCCCAGCAGAAACATGGGCTGTTCCGAATCTTATCCTCTTGGTTTCTGCAGCTTTCCTTAATAATGCTAGTTTCTTTGGCAGTATAGTCTCCATTGTCCAATATTATGCATATGTGGAACAAAACTCCAATATTTTGGCAGCCGTTAAGATACTCCCTTTCACAATAGTTTTAATTATAGGAAGTGCCATATACAGGGACCATATTGCTCAAAGAATCGGGAAGAAATGGGTTGCAGCTGCCGGAGTGTCCTTGTGTCTAGTGGGAAATGTCTTAATGTCCAGAATGGACTATAGAGACCCAAACAATTACTGGAAGTTCATTTTCACGGGCCAAATCATCTATGGTTACGGTGCCAATTTGTTTTTCATATTGTATTTGAATTTGGTTATCGCCAACACTCCATTGCGTCTACAAGGCATCGTTACCGGTGTTTGCCAAGCTATACAGCAAACTGGAACTGCTGTTGTACTTGGGGCAATCTCATCTATTCTAGGAAACTTAGATAGTGACATTGGTGAGCTCGAATTGCATCGGAGATTCAAACATAGTTACTATTTCCTCATAGCAATTAGTGGTGTTGAGCTTATTTTAATTCTTTTCTTGAGAAACTCTCCGAAGGTTGCTTCAAACCCAACTGAGCCCGGTGAGAGCACAGGGCAAACTACTGAGTCTACAGTTTAATATTGGTACACGGTTTAATAGAAATTTCCATTTTGGGGTTAAATGTAGATATTTAAATGAGAGTGTTATGTTATCATAAAGTACCGTGTTAGCTCGCCCTTGACAGCATCGCAACAGGCAGATCGCGACATGCTTGCGCGGAAGAGGGGCACGACCCAACATCTGTCAGGTCATTGTAACAGACAATAACAAATAAATTGGGAGATAAATTACTTCAATTCATCTTGTCTGTTCGAATTCATAGAAAGAAAGAAATCGTGTTTGCGTAGATATCAACATGATTGGAATTAGAAACTTTTCGCTCTTGGCTACAAAGTCACCCATTGGGTTCTTATCGAGACAAGCCACTATTTTCAGACAGACAATTAAACAACAAGGCAGATTCTTGTCGTCTAGAAATGCGTTGAAGCCATCGGTTCCACACAGAAGCCCAGCCAAGTCTCAGAAGCTCTCGTTATTATTCGGCGCATCATGCTCGATTGCTATGATGCTAAACATGCGTTCGCCAATTTTGAGCAATGCCATTGGATACAAACAACCGGAGGTGAAGGTTCCCATTCCCCAGGTGAGAACGTCGAGATTTGGAGGGAAGCTCGATTACGGAGATTTGACGTTTGGGTCGATTACGGGGCTCTTTCTCGGGGTTGTCGTGGGCAAGTTGTCGTCTGTTTTGGCGGTGTTGTTCATCTCGGTCTATCTTTTCACCCAGTTTCTAGAGGACAGGGGCGTGATCTCCATCAATTGGAAGAGATATCTCTATTTGACGAAGGACAGCGTCGACTTGAGAGAGTTTCTCTTCGAGAAGCCCAGCTTCAAACTCAGCTTCATCGCCACGTTTGCCATCGCCGCCTTCAACATCTAGCCTGTGGACGTAACGAATATATGACGGTAGTAGTTTCATTCGCAATGTAGCATCCCTGCATCTAATGAGATGTGGTGAGAATCACACATCTTGCTCAACTGGGCAATATATGCATCTAATTCGTATCCTCACAGCTAATTCCGAAACAGGCGTATATACCGAGAGAGTGCCATTTGACCATATGAGCAATTCCATAGCGGTTACACAGTTGAGCAAAAATATTTTATTTTCTTATCATAGAGCATCGTACACGAACGAAGGAGCGTGATACTAGTGAGTTATAGAAGACGCCAGCCAAAACAAGACACACCGTAGCACGGAGGTTTCGGGGTTAGATATTTTTAATTTCTTTATATTGTTGGTTCCAACTGCATAACCAACATTTGTGATTCGAAGAACAGAGCCTCGCAACACCACATCGCCATCATGTTGACCATAGATAGCATGCCCTCGTTCAACATCAGCGAGTACAATCTCACCAACGAGACGTTGGCGCAACAGATCTCGCCGTCGCTCTGGTTGGGTCCCTATAACTGCATTTTCAACCAGCAATTCTTGGTAGCACAAAACATCAAATTGATCATAAATTGCGGCACAACCCAGGATTTCGTCAAGATCCTCAACGATTCCAGCTTCAATAACAACCAGTTGAATCTCCATATGAGCCATTTTGTCAACATTGACCCCTCGGAGGACATGACTGTCTTATCGTTTGACCCACATTTGAACACCAAAACCTTGTCCCAAGACGAACAACTTCAACTCATGGGCTTCATCAGCTTGTACAGCAGACCGTTGCAATCGTACACCGCGCAACAGCAGACGTTCAGTCTGGAACCAGCCGTCAGCCTTCCGTCGCCGGTTGTGACGGGCCCAATAAATAAGAACCTTGTTGAAATGAACAAATTACTCACATCATATAAATCCAGAAACCCCAAGAACCAGATTCTACTATTGTCGCAGGATGGGAACGAGAACGCTTCCACCATCTTGGCCATCAGCTATCTCATCAACAATTACAACTTGAACGTCGCTAGAGCGTTCCAACACATCAAGATGGAAAGACCCTACATCAAGGATTTGAAGAATGACGAAGATTACCTCCAATTAGAGAAGTATTATGAGGAATACTTGGCCATGCGGATGTTCGGTGGTGACAAACAGACTCAAAGTAAGAGGTCCATTGAAGTGGTGAAAAACGCTAACAAAAGAAGAAGAGACGACACCACCACCGAGAATCCCTAGCATATGGCTGGAAATTTTACATAACTACGGTAATAGGAAGGCTTTCACTTTGTAAAATGTAGTCTACTGCGAATTGTTTTTTCAAACTAAATAATATCCAATTACTCTATACAGAAATGCGATCCCACTATTTGATGTCGAAGATAGGCTTCAAGTGCTTGATCAATAACCAATCATCTCTTGAAACTTGGTCTCTGAAAGCTGGATCTTTCAAAGTATCAATCGATCTTCTGGAGATCAATGAGTACAATAAATCACTTTCATCAACATGTCTACCCCACACTGGTTGAGCGGCAGATGGGTTATCCAATCTCATGGCAACACCGGCACTGGTTTGACCCTTCTTGACGATATCGGAAGATTTGTGGTTCACTTCCAAGGAAACAACCTTACCCAACACCATGACTTGTCTTTCCTTGGTGGCTGGATCAATTCTGACAGCGGCAATTGGAGTACCAACTCTGACAGCTCCCTCTTGCACATCAACACCAATGATCATTGGATTTCTCTTGTTAATGATTTGGATGGTCTTCAAAACAGTTGGGAAGATAGCATATTCAAGGAAATCCTTACGACGTTGTTCCAATAACTTTTCTTGGTAAGCAGTGAAAGCATCAAACAAGTGATAAATAATATCAGCGTTGAAGATCTTGATACCTTGTTCTTCTGCATAATGTTCAGCTTCTCTGTCAACCTTAACATCGAAACACAACATCACAGCAAATTCCTTGGCCTTGTCCAACATGGTGGATGCCTTCATAACATCTCTCTTGTAGACTGGACCTAAACCAATAGACATAACAGGAATCTTCATATCCTTCAAGAAATCCAATAAGGCCTCCAAAGAACCTAAAGTAGATGCTTGAACAGTGACACCGCGACCGGAAGAATCAACAGAATCCAATAAACCAGTTACATCATCCATAACTTCATCCATCATTTCATCTTCATCGTCGTCTTCACCAACCACTAACAATCTGGAACCGGCAACAGCCTTTTCTAAGTCGTTAGCAGCGATCTTGACACCCAAAGCAGCCTTGACTTGCTTGTGATGGATATATTCAGATTTAATACGCAATTCTCTGGCAGGAGGAGGTGTCAATAACGCTCTGATATTTGTAGCTATCGGACCGTTCAAACCACACAAAACAATTCTATCACCTTCCTTCAAAACACCGTTGGACAAAATAACATCAATTGTGGTACCGAAACCTTCAACAACCTTGACTTCCAAAATAGTAGCCTCAAGCTCGGAGATATACATCAATTGCTTGGACATTCTCTTTTGGGTCAATTCCAACAATAACCATAACAAATCTGGAACACCCTCACCGGTGACGGCAGAGGTTGGAACGATAGACACATATTTGGCCATGTTTCTGTTTTGGAAATATAATTCGGAGTTAAGACCTTGTTCAGCCAAGGCAACCTTGATCTTGGTTAATCTGTCTTCGAATTCTTGTTGAACAGACTTGTTTTGTTTAGCGAAGGAGTCTCTGAAAGAGTTGTTTGGGATCTCCTTCCAGTCATACAATCTATCGATCTTGTTCAAAGCGACGATGAATGGAGCCTTTCTGTCTCTCAACAATCTGATGGATTCAATAGTTTGTTGTTCCAAACCATGCATGATATCGATAACTAAAATAGCAATGTTACATAAAGAAGAACCTCTGGATCTCAAGTTAGTGAAAGACTCGTGACCTGGAGTATCAATGACCAATAAACCTGGAACATCGAAGGTTCTCTTTTCGTAAGCTTCCATAACATTGGTCTTTTGCTTAAGAGATTCGACAGGGAAGTAAGTGGCACCAATTTGTTGGGTAATACCACCGGCTTCACCACCTTGGACATTAGTTTGACGAATCTTATCTAATAATTTGGTTTTACCAGTATCGACATGACCCAAGATAACACAAATTGGAGAACGTAATTCCTTGGCAGCTGGTTCTGGGGTGGCGTTTTTGTCGATTTTGTTTTGCTTTTTGCTGGGGACAACAGCTTTCTTTTGTTCTTGTTCTTTGATAAGTTCTTCTTGAGCCTTAGCTTCAGCAGCCTTCTTGGCAGCTTCAGCCTTAGCAGCGGCAGCAGCAGCGGCAGCAGCAGCAGCAGCGGCAACGGCAGCAGAGTCATCCTCTTCTTCATCTTCTTCATCCTCTTCTTCTTCTTCTTCTTCTGCTTCCTTTGGAGATTCACTTGGAGTAGCTTCAGTTTCATCTTCAGCATCCCAACTTTCAGCAACAGCTTCTTCGTCGTCATCATCACCGAGTTCAAATTGTTCCCAATCATCAAGTAAAGCTTCCTCATCCGCGACTTCAACCTTCTTGGATTCGACCTTCTTGACTTGCTCGACTACCTTCTCCTCTTGCTTTTGCTTAGGCTTCTTCTTGTTACCATAAACAACCTTCTTCGGCTTTTCAACTGGAGCACTGTCTTGTTGTAAACCAACAACTGTGACATTGCCGGCAGATAATAAAGCAGCACGACGTCTCTCCTGAAGCTTCTTTTCTTCCTTTTGTTTCTTGGTTAATAATTTACCCTCAGCCTTCAATTGTTCTTTCTTGGCCTTCTCTCTTTCCTTCTTAGCGGCACGAGCGGCTTCCTTAACGGCTTCTTCAGCGTCTCTGGCGGCCTCTTCTTCGGCTTCTCTGGCTTCTTCTTCTTCGTCCAATCTTCTTTGCTCTTCTTCCAATTGTTTCTTTAATTCCAATTGTTTCCTCAAGGCAGCCAAACCACCTGGAACACCCTTCTTAACCTTCTTGGCACCGGCCTTCTCTTCGGCTGGAGCCGAGGCAGCTTCTGGAACAGGAGTAGATTCCTTAGATCCGCTTGGAGTGTCGTCATTCTTTTGGTTGGATTTCTTCTTTTGGGCCAACTCCTTCTTACGTTGCTTCTCTTTTTCTTTCTTTTCCTTTTCCTTTTCTTTCTTTGATTTGACAACTGGACCGTTACCGTTCTCCTTCTTGGTGGTCTTTTCTTCGTCTTCCTTTTGCTTCTTCTTGTTCTTAGAACTACGTAAGGCACTCAAGAAATCGCTACTGGCTATATCATCGGCAGAAGCCACTTGGGGCTCCGAAGCCTCGGAGGAACCTTCTTCCTCAGTTGGAGCTGGGGTTTCCAATTCTTCAGTTTGTGGGACATCTTCACCAAGATCCTCATCCCAATCAGCAGCCTTATTTCCTTTCTTTCCCCTGTTCATGTTAATAACCGACCCTCACATGTAGATCATGTTGCAATCACGGCCCATCTTCAAGTCGTTCTAGCCAAACGGCCAGCTGCCCAAATCGCTCCGTTTTTTCGCAACACCAATTATCGAAATATATTCAATACATACTTCTTAGCCATTTTGAAATTTCTAGCTTCCTTCTGTATACTGATGCGATTATGTCTGTGCTTGTCAACCTGTTCATTTTTTTTCACCTACTGGACCAAGAAGTTTTCACAGTTACCCGGCCAAATAAAATTTTCAGAGCTATACAGTAGCGACAATGAAAAAGGTTGATATACACTAATAACAAGTGAAGGAACATTGTTAGTAAACATTAAGCCAAGATGACTACCGTTGAGAAGATCAACCAGATCGAGGCCGAGATGGCCAAGACGCAAAAGAACAAGGCCACCTCGTTCCATTTGGGTCAATTAAAGGCCAAATTGGCCAAGTTAAGAAGAGAATTGATCGAAGGTGACAAGTCCAAAGGTGGTGGAGGTGGTGTTGGTTTCGATGTGCAAAGAACAGGGTCCGCTACTATTGGTTTCGTGGGATTCCCATCTGTCGGTAAATCGACGTTATTGAACAAAATCACCGGTACCCATTCCGAAGCTGCTGCCTACGAGTTCACAACCTTGACCACGGTTCCAGGTGTTATCAAATATAGAGGTGCAAAGATCCAAATGCTAGATTTGCCAGGTATCATAGAAGGTGCCAAAGATGGTAGAGGTAGAGGTAAAGCGGTCATTGCCGTGGCCAGATCCTGTAACTTGTTGTTCTTGGTCTTGGACGTCAATAAGCCGTTGCAACACAAGAGAATCATAGAACACGAATTGGAAGGGTTTGGGATCAGAATCAATAAGGAACCACCTAACATTTTGATCAAGAAGAAGGAAAGAGGGGGTATCAACATCACAAAAACCGCCCCATTGACCCATATCGACGACGACGAAATCAGAGCCGTCATGTCTGAATACAGATTGAACAGTGCGGATATCGCCTTCAGATGTGATGCCACCGTCGATGACTTGATCGATACCATAGAAGCCAAGAACAGAAAGTACATTCCTGCGGTGTATGTTCTAAATAAGATTGATTCCTTCTCGATCCAAGAGCTTGACTTGTTATACAGAATCCCAGACGCCATTCCTATCTCCTCTGGTAACGGTTGGAACTTGGACGATTTGTTGGAGTTGATGTGGGAAAAGTTGACCTTGGTCAGAGTTTACACCAAGCCTAAGGGTAGATTGCCCGATTTCTCCGACCCTGTTGTGTTGAGAAACGAGAGATGTACTGTGGAGGATTTCTGTAATTCTATCCACAAGTCGTTGGTGGACGATTTCAAGAACGCCATTGTCTATGGTACTTCCGTCAAGCATCAACCGCAATATGTCGGGTTGAATCACGTATTGGAGGACGAGGACGTGGTGACCATCTTGAAGAAATAAGGTGTTAATGCAAGTTATGAGTAACAGATATGTGTAGTGAAAAGCCGATGGGATAACCGCGTTGTCTTGAACAGTTAATTCCGGGTGGTCATTGCAGACGAAAATATTTAGCATCTCTACACAATTAGAGATCTCTGCACAATTAGAGATCTCTACAGTGCAAATTAATAGATTCAGATACCAATTATTCCTTAGCTGACCATCACATTGGCTGCATGATGGACCCTGCCAAGTTCCTCCAGTAGTCGGATATACGGTATTAGGGTCACGCGACCAGGTCGGAATTAAGATTATATTTGCTTATTATCAGTTATCTAGAAAATGGAACAAACGAATTAAGGAAATAAGTTTCATAAATTATTGGAGACTAGCAATAAATAGGCCTGATTGCCTATTATCTTGTCATTATATTAGTCCTTGTGGGACATATTATGTGTGCAGGATTGCATACCAGGATAAGAATACATTAGGATAACAATACATTATGTTTTGTACAGATGCATGGAGTTAAGATTCGAGGACATAATTCAGAAAACGATTATATCGGGGAAATACAAAGGGTTGTAAACACATATCCGTTATATGTAAAAACTATAACGACGAACTTATTGGCAACCGTATTCGAGAAGGCAACACGGATGCCAACACATGACAAGAATACCGATTATTGCAAATATTATGCCGAGTCAATAGAATCAGATTTACTTAAAAAGGAAATTGCTGCAAGAAGGAGCGAATTGATTGAACCAGCAGATCAAGGAGGTTTTTAGTAGCGATGATCTGACAACACAGACGATGAATGTAAGTCGTGTGGAATATGAGAATACTGTACACAGCAAAATAGAGAAGCTGAGCTCAACTCTTTCCTTGTCAATCATCCTTCGCTCTCGATCCGACCCTACCAGTCGTGTCCTGCTCCACCATCTTATCGCCAGCGGGCTCCAGCCGCTTGTTGCTGGGATGCACGGAAAAGCAGAAGCACAGATCCGTCTGAGATGGCAGTCCGAATAATGTCCGTTGTATGTGGAAGATTTCTCCTCTCAAGTTAAATATGAATCATCCGCCACAGTCATAAGGTTGCATTTAACATATTTGATGAAGGGAAGACTCGTGGGGAAAACAATAGAACCTAATGAATCGTGAACCGGTATTAGAAACATCAATATGCCCTCTCTAGAAACATCAAAAGAGTCTCGCGATGAAGTTGCAGGTGACTCAGACTCACTCACCTCCATATCCTCTTCTTTGGAACATGCCGAAAATAACCTCATCATCGAAATTCCGGCGGGCATGGAAAGGGGAATCGACATCTTCCCCGTGTTAAGTAGAAAGCTCACCTCCATCTTGTCAAGAGCCGGCTCGATGAAAAATGTCGAGGAGATCGAAGCCACAACTGAAACGGAAGAGGAACTTGATCTAGACAACGAGGAAAAGGGCCAGAGATACAGGCTTTCTCCCGAAGATGAGCTAAAATACGGAAGATTCTCAAAGGGCTGGAAAAACGTCTTTTTACTCATTTTGGCGTTATCGTCCTGTCAGGGCCCATTCTCGGGTACTTCGTATTTACCAGCGGTCCAGGAGATCTCAGAACATTTCCACACCACCGGTGATGTGATCAATATCACCAGTGCCGTATACACCTGTGTTAATGCCTTTGCTCCGTGCATTTTCAACCCCATCTTTGACTTCTATGGAAAGAGACCAGTGTTCATCATCTGTTGCGTGGGTTTAACACTCACGAGTTTGGGAGTAGCCTTAGCCAATAGTTTGGCTATGTTCTTCGTATTTAGAGCGTTATCGGGTTTGTTCAGTGCCACTTTCATCACAATTGCTGGGTCAACAATGGGTGATATCTTCCAGCCAACTGAAAGAGCAGCCGCCTTGAGTTGGTGTCTTAGTGGTGTTCTTGCAGCAACCTCCATTGGCCCAGTCATCGGTGGGGTCATTGTGACCTTTGTCAGTTGGAGATATATTTTCTGGTTCCAAACCGCCTTCTCGGGGTTCATGACCGTGATGGGGATACTTTTCTTGAAGGAAACCGGCTATAACGTCAAATTCATCCAATGGAAAGAAGAAACCGGAAAAAAGTTCAAGTTTGTGAAAATTAATCCCTTCAACGTCATGACCTCGCTTAGAGTACCTACATTGGCCCTCTTAGGCTGGACCGTGGTGACGTTGATGTTCAACATGTATTCGTTATTGGTTCCAATCAGATATGTGATAGATCCCAGATTCGGATTCGAAACCCCAATCTTGGGCGCCTTATTCTATTTGCCTCCTGGTTTAGGATGTTTCTTGTCCACCTTCTTTGCCGGTAGATGGGCCGATTACACCTTGAAGAAGTGGATCAAAAAGAGGGATGGTAGACTCATTCCGGAAGACAGATTGAGATCCACCTATTTCTGGTATGGTGCTGTGATGCCCATCTCGATCTTGATCTATGGATGGTGTATCGAGAAAGAAAAGGGTGGAATGGCCGTTCCTATCATCGCGATGTTCTGTAACGGGTTCGCACAAACATTCATCTTTGCCAGTTTGAACACGTATTGCGTGGATAGTTTACCGCAATTAGGATCCGCTGCCTTGGGGTCCAATTATTTCATCAGATATTTGGGTGGGGCCTTGGGGTCCGCCGTAGCATTGCCTGAATTCGATTCCATCGGCATTGGCTATTCCTCCACCATCAGTGCTGGACTTCTAGTGTGTGGATTTGCTACATTATGGGTTTGTACAGAATATGGCCATGGCATGAGAACCAAATGGTTGAAGGCTCACGGTCATGATGTGTTTGGAAAATAAAATTAGCATTTGAAAAATAGCATTTTTATATTATAATGGCGATGTAGAGTTTAACCGAATGCAACCGAGTTGCAATAACTGACCAAAAGTTCTCCATTAACAGCGAAATTCTGTGTGTTAGTAGAGAGGCTCCTTCAAGAACGAGCAGATACTCACGTCGTAAAGATTGCCCAAATTCTCGTCGGGATTCGGGGCAAAGGAGTTGTTGATATAGCAGAAAACGGGCGAATTCGCTTTCTTTCTATTGATCTTCTTGTTCAAGAACTTCATTAGTACACTGACGGATTGATGGCTGCCTATCTTGTATATCTTCGGGTTTATAGGGGCCACTGCGCCGATGGGCTGGAACCGAATGGTTATTTTGTCTGTTTTCACAGCCTCATTAGCGTCTTTAAGCTTATTTAGACTATTTTTGGGTATTTTATTCAATAAGATGGAGGTAGATAAGGGGATTCGCGGTTCTATGGGTTGTTCTTCTAGTATTGTGTCTTGTTTGAGATCCTCTTCTTCTTCTTCATTCATTTTATCAGAATTGATATTGAGCTCTTCTAGTTCATTCTGGAGCTCCATATTTTCTCGTTGTTTCCGTTCATTTTATTGTGTAACTCGATTCATTTGACATATCATCTCTACACCAAAGACGTGTGTGAACCAGCCATTCTCGGTCGCCCCACCGGATCATCATCATCAAATACGGGGTCTGAAGTTGAACTCTGTTCTTATCGCAAACACCAAGGTTATTAAACTCGATTAAACAAACGCATCTGAATTCCGAAAATAACAACAATGTAAAAACCACATAAAAACCGCAATATTAATGTCTCTCGCAGCGATCTCGTGATGTTAGCGCCATCGCTTCCTTGCATCGGACATGCACGACCGTTCCGGTGCTAATAAATGTCGATAAACGACATTTGATATTTGGGTATTAAAGCCGTTGAACCAGCAACAAAGTGGAATTATGAACACCGCGAGAATGGCTGAGGATTTGGATAAGGAGCTTAGACTCAACGATTCTGCATTTCCCCAGGAATTGGCCGCAGCAGACTCAATTGGCTCGAGAAGGGTGTTATTTGAGGCACCAAGTGTGGAAAACTCTAATAAAGAACAAGTCGACTCGAACGATCAGGACTCTGACGAAGACAGCGACGAAAAAGAGGAATCCGATTCGGATGAAACCGTCACAGGCGAATCCAGACAATCGATTGACGAACTTCTAGAAAACTTGGAAACCGCCGCGGAACAGGCCATCGAGACAAAGGATTACTTGTCGTATTCAACCCTATTGGATGTGTATTTAGGCGACCCCAATCAACATTCGGATGAGGACTCCAAGATCCTTCTCGAGAAGCTTTTGGAGATCTTGGCGGTTTATCACGAGTTGACCTACGAAATTGGCTGGGATTTGCCGGCTCTATTAATCACATACATCGAGAGTTCGGATTATCATCCTGAACATGGCTTGGGACTGGGATATGTCCGAGTGATCATCAAAATCTTCGAGATCTTGGCATTATACGGTAATCCAAAGGAGCTCTTCTTGAAGGCCTGTGAATTGTTGTCCACCATCCGAATCACAAAGTTGGTGGACCCCGACGAGGACGCCCAAATGAACAGAGAAAGAATGTTTGACGTCAAGATCTATTGTCTTTTAGAGATGATCACCACCTGTCTGAAGAGAATCTCCACCTTATATCCATCGAGATTCCTCTCCATGGCCGTAACCTCCATCTTGAATAATTACAATAATAACGAAGATATGATCTTGTCGCTATTGTTTTCCTGTCGGAAATATTATATCTTTGCTAGAGATTACGTGGCTCCGTTACGACCAAATGACCCCGACGACACCCAACAAGCTTTGGATGACGAGAATTACTTACAAAGAAAGTTGTTGACTAGTTATTTGACCCATATTGTGGAATTCATGGGTAAGAAGAGAGGTCCCCCAAACTCCATAAGATATTATGGAGAGATACAGACTTCATATTCATTGGAAATCTACAAGGGATATTTTGGCTATGTCACCCTGTTCACGGAAATATACGATAGATACACCATGTTGTCTTTATCATATGATATTGATCTATATGAATCATTCGACTACCAGTTAAATGCTGCAGAAAGCTTATTTGATGCGCTTAATTACAAGTTATCCACCGAAGACTTGAGTTCTCAAATCTTCGACACAATTCTCTCCAAGAGAACTAAGGAAACATCGCTTTTGTCGGAAGAAGGTGCCGTCAGAATCAAGGATTCGGAGTTGGGTAAATTCCTTCTCTTTACCCAATATGTGGTATCTGAAAGAAAAGATGATGTCAAGATTTCTTTGTCGCAGGCTATAAAGTTATATTTGGTGCATGTGCTTCCAGGCGTGTTACATCCTTCGTTTTTATCTGTTTCTGCTCAAGACTCTTGTGCTCTCTTTTTATGGTATACCATTAGTCACTCAACCCAAGCAGAGTTGGTTAAAGAAATTTCAAGTCTAAACCATACTGTTTTGAGAATCTTCTTTCAAACATTGATTAGTATTGCCAATGCTGCGTCAACAAAACACCATCAATTCGTCATTCTCACCTTATTTGCTAAGCTTTTGACTTATTGGGATGAAACCTCTGTTGCTGACTTTTTGTTCGAGAGCTTGCGCGTCTGTCCATTTGAAAAAATCAAACCGGCCGTTATTGGTGTGTTGAAAGATTTGCTTATTAGAGACAGAATCGATGCTCTCGGTGACGAATTGGCAGCATTGGATCTCGGCAACGAGAGTAATAAGAAGCCAGCTCTTCCACCAAGAAATTCAAAGTACATAAACTTAACAAAACAGAGAGAAGAAATATTATGGGAATTCGTTATGGAGAACGTGAGTTCAACCTTTCCGGTCAATGGTGATAAGCCTATTGTGTTAGAGGAATTCACCTCGTTGTTGACCTATTTGAATCTATTAATTGCAATTAAGACTAGGTTAGACTCGCAAAACGTGAAGAGACTCAGCAGTGCTATCCAACAAAAGGCTGAGCCATACAGAAACGAGACCAATAATAATGCAATCGAGTTGTTAATGTTTACTCTTGAAAGTATTCAGAACTGAAGTTGTTTCGGATTAATTACTACTTATATATAGCCCTTAATTAACGAATTTTATTGCGCTGTAACTATGGCAATAATGTCATTGCACTGCCGTTATTCATTGTGCTGGTTGCTGCTTCTGGAAGAGCAGAGGAGGATTAGCTTCAGTAGATATAGCAGTTGCTGGAATCTTTTCTGCTGGTTGAATCGATGTTGATTGGGAAATATCATTATTACCGTTAGTATTTAGTAAAGCAGCAGCGGCAGCAGCTGCGGCAGCTGCTGCCTTTGCACCAGGTTTAGGACCAGGTTTCTTTCTCTCGACTGGTTGTCCATTGGGGCCAAGAGCACTCTGTGACTTTTTACCTGGTCCACCCTTTCCACCCTTACCCCTCTTTACAACAGAACCATCAGATCTTTCGATTCTGGCATGTTGACCTTCTTCTATAAGAGGTCCCCAATAAACAAAGAATCCATCTTTTGTGGCAGCAGCTTCCTCTTCCCATAGCAATTCCGAATCATCGATGAATGGATCACCGTAATCGTATTTTCCCACCTTCCTGTTCATTTGCGCTCTCTTTTTCCTTTCAGCTTCGTTGGCGTTTTCAATCGCCTTATTTTCATTAATTAGCTGACGATTGAGCTTGCCAGCTTCGCCCTCGATCTCTTCTATTGAATCATCCTCCATGTCATCGTCCTCGTAATCGTCTATTAAATCCATGGCAAACTTTGCACCTGGATGCATGGTTTTCCAGCCGTATTTGTCTTCTGCCATCTTCATTACGTTGAACACCACTTGAGCAGCGCCCGGTGGTGCATCCTTATCGCATAAGGGAATGTTAAGTGCAATTATAGGAGGACCAACATCGCCAATGGAATCCTTATTCGCATCATTGGCCATTGAAGGCAGATCAACAATATCCAAAAGGGTTGGAGGGGGTAAATTGACTGTAGGTTTTGGTATAAGGGCGGCAGATTGTGACGCTTCTTTCTCTTGTTTCTTCTTCGATTTTGTGGTGGTCTTCGTCTTAATGACACCGGTTCCATTCGGATCCTTTTCCTTCTTTTGTCTCTTTTTTGGCTTCTCTGTCCCTTCTGCCCCTTCAGGTTTTGCCCTTTTGGTGTAGGTCTTCTTTGGCTTCGCAGGCTTCTTTTTGTCGGTGGGTTCCTCTGGGACCGCGGGCTTCGACACATCTGGAGTGGGACTGTTTGTCAATGAAACCGCGCGATCATCGTTCATTATGGAAGATAATGTGATGGCGGTTGTTGGCTTGACAAGGTCCATTGTTTGATAGGGGTCGGCGGGAACATTGTGTGTGGTGGTGTGATCCTGGGGAGGAGATGCAATTTTAGGGATAATGCTAGATATAATACTAGGAACAAGAGGCGGTGGATCCTCGTCCTCGATCTCTATTAGAACCGGAGAGGCCGCCACGGGTTGTTCATTTATTAAGCTTTTCAAGTTGGATTGGTGTGAGTTCAAGGGCGATAAACTGGCTATTGTGAGAATATCCGGATATGACCTTCTTTCTGGACTGACAATTGAGGGGGATTGCGAGGTTGGTGGTGGAGGAGAAACCGATTCCGTATTGTCTATCAAGGAAGAAATAGATAGATCATCTGATATGGTCAATATGTGGAGAGGGGGGTTCTGGCGCAACAAAATACTCACTTCTACGCGACATGTTGTGGCTGGAGCGCTGATTCACCAAGATGTGGACTAAATATGGAGATAGTTTCAATGAATTATTGGCTCGTTTTTCCTATCTTACGCTGGTGTTGCTTTTCCGATTGTCTGGTGTGCAGGGGACAATCGACATTTGTATGGCCAGGTTGCGGTGGGCATAGGATTACGAGCCATGGTGCGTGGGAAGAGGGATGGGTGGAACGAAGGGTTATTGGAATATGGCGCTTACAATTATTTTTTGGCAGAAAATGGTAGAAAATAGTTTCGGCTCGTCATTTTGTATCGGGTTCCATCGGAAAACCTTATTTAGTTGACGGGAGATGGCAGCCTTCCACAACCTAATACGACTCAAGACATCAAATTATTTACAAGATTAAATAGTCTAGATAAAAAACGATAAAATCAAATGATTCAGATCCTCCAATCGAATATATCGTGAAAATTATTATAAAAAATTACATAAAGAAATATATTCCTCCTGGCCTGTCATTCTGCAGCATAGCATTATGTCCAGCGTTCATCCACCATATCTGGGGAATTACTCATATGGTCCGATGACACATGTGAGAAGGAAAAGTTATTGTTGCAATTGCCAATAATCCAGGATACAACTCTTGGAAGCAAATGTTAAGGAAAAATATCCGCAGGACGAGCAATTTGTCCAGAATCTCTTTCTGTTCGACTCCAAGATCGTATGGTACCACCCCCGATGCCGTCCTCCTTCAACCCGAACATGAGATAGATATCCATCAACTTTCCAAAAACCTCCTTGATTTGAGTCCTTATCCGCGAAACTCCATCATCTTGAACCCGCAACATTTCTACCAGAACAGAATCTTGATGGAATGGGCCCTGAAGGCGCCCCATCCCGTTTCCTTGCGACAATTGGCCGGGTTTGGCAGAATGCTTACCAAGGAAAAGATCATTACTAGTGCTAACTTTGTCAGAATCGAGTTGCCCATTCGGTTGGCTTTGAGAATACGCGATTTGCAGACCCTTCCTTTCGGTATGGTGAACAATTTCCATTTGACCCAGGTGTACGAGAGTTATTATCACGCCTTCAACTCGTTTAGAAAGATCCCTAGAATCAACACCTTGCAAGATAACGACGAGTTTTGCCAGTTTTTGTCCACCATTCTAGACGACCATTCCTTCAACTTGACCCATTTGATGATGGGTGCGTTGGAGATGAACATCTTGAACAAATTACCCAGCACCCAACTTGATTCGTTCATGTCTTCAATGTTGCGGTCCAGAATCAGTAGAAGAGTCATTGTAGAGGAACATCTCTCCTTGAGTGATATCTTCAAGTCCAATCCGAACGAAGCAAAACCCCCTGGTTACATTGGTGAGATGTTCCACGAATGCTCTGCAGTTGAGAGCATGAAACAAGTGGCCAAGTTGACAGAACATTCCTTTAAAGAAAGATATCCCGGAATCAAGATGCCGGAACTTATCATTGATGGAGATGATGGTAAGTTTCCCTTCATGGTCAGTCATTTACATTATCTTTTTGGTGAAATTTTGCGTAACTCCTATGAGGCCACGTTGAACAACTTCATCACAAATACCCCGGAGGCTCAATTGGCTTCAACCACTCCCCCTCCTATAAACATCACTATTTGCGACTCTAAATACGATATCTTGCTTAGAGTCTGCGATCAAGGAGGTGGCATGTCCGAGTCCAATTTGCAAAACATCTGGTCGTTCGGAAAATCGGCCGAAAAGTCTAGAAAGAGTTTACTGAACTTCCACAGATTGCCTGACATTCAATTGTATTCCAACTTGTCTGTTACATATTCGGGGTCGTCAAAAACAATTCTCAAGACCAAGGAGGACATTTTACGTAAGACGTCGTTGGGAGAGATTGATGCGAACGACAAGAGTGCCGCAAAATCGAGTTTAAGTTCTTTGATCACCAGACCGTACCAATTCCAGCTTGGATTGGGATTGCCCATGTGCAAGGTGTATTCGGATTATTGGAATGGTGATCTTCAGATGAACTCGCTTCATGGCTACGGATGCGATACTAGCTTACGGTTAAGAAAATTGGGTTTCCACAGCCAAAGCACGCAATTGGATAGAGCTTGAGAGGAAACCAACAAAAATATTAATGGAACGATTTATGATGCATGTTTGAGTTAATTCTGTAATTTGCGCTTCTTTCATCACCCCTAGTCTGTGACATGTTTCGCTGCAAATGCAGCCGAACCCCAGATCGCGAACTACTGCGGCGATTTGGAGCATCTGCAGCAGCGAACCAGCCCCGTCATTAATAGAACCTCGATCTGATCTTGATCTAAAAGAATCATTATTGTTTCAAAATTTGCGGTGTTGATGGAGGAGGGTTGTTGATCTTCTGTTGTTATTGCGTTGTTGTTTAAATTGCGTTCCGTACAGAGAATTCCGCACTGCACCAAGCACCATCTCCTTCAATTTTTCATTACTGCAACACACTTTTTCAGGGTTTTGTCCCGTCTAGAACTCGTTGTTCTTCTATTACTTCATCATGAATGCCACTAATGATGCATATTATACAAACACCTTTCTTAGAGAACAAGACAGACCCATCCAGAGGAAAAGAGGAGAAACCATAGTGTATTACGACCGGACAACTCAACAGGCTAGAGCGTTGCAGGCCCGTAGAGAGTCAAGAAACGCAGACTATGGTACTCAATTTGATGCCAGTGGTCTGCCATGGCGATTGCCATTAGTCGGAGACGACGAATCTGTCCAGGAAGAGAAGCCGAAGTCTAGAAAGGTGAAGGTTCGAGTCAAGTTAAACAAGAACGATCCGAATCTCTTTGAAGCGAAATTTGTTGATGGACTACATTCCGCTAATAAAAGAGTTAGAAATGAGCCGAAAATGGTTACTATGAGTGCTAAACCTTCAATTGCAGATTTGAGAGACGAATCACCAAAGAAGTCGAGTAATTCAATAGAAAGGAAAGAGATTAAGCCAGTGGAGAAGTGGGGACCAGACAAGAAGTCTGTTTTGCCACAGGAAACAAAGGTACAGGAGAAACCTGTATTGAAGCCTTTTATTAAGAAGGATCCTAAGATTATCCAGGACAATCTGACAAAAACAGAAGAAAAGTCGGCTTCTCCAGATGCTACAGTAGTCAGTGCTCCGGAGGAAAAACCGTTGAAATATGCAAAATTCTCGTTTCTACCTAAAAAGATAGTCAGAGTCAATACTTCAGATATCACTCCAGTTGATCCCAGAAAAGAAAGTAAGAAAAGTGAGCCTCTCGCAGGACTGAAGTCTCAAGATGACGTGGCTGAAGTTACTTCGTCTAGTGACAATGCTGTAGACGAGTCCTTAGAGTTCGGGCATAATGAGAGCCCCGACTTCCTAGAGAGTGAAATGCTACCAGTCGAGTTAAATCTACTTAACAATAGAAAGAAGAAGCGATCATATCAATCATATTACCAGAAAGGTAGAGCCCAAGGTCTAACACCTGATAACGACTTCCGTCATATTACTTATAATTCTGTTTTTGAGGATCATTCAGATGATTTTAATCCAATGGAATTCGTATTTGAGGATGGAGATAATGATAAGCGCAGTGGCCTTAGAAAGCTCATTCAAAAAATAAATGTTCAAAAGGACGAGCCCGATAGTGATGAAGAGGCAAGAGAAATTGAGGCAGCCATGATTGAGGGAAAGAGGAGAAAGAAGTTGGAAAAAAAAGAAAAGAAGGCAATGTCCAAGTCGGAAAAGAAACTTTTTGGCAGATTTGAAAGGAAAAGGGGCTCTAAATCCATTGAAGCATCTACTCCCGAGCCATCTGATAATTCAGATGCAAAATCTGTTATCTCGGTTCCTGCGTCGATTCAAGCTTCAGTTCAAGCATCAGTTCAAGCGTCAGTTCCGGCTACAGTTGTAGATGAAAAGCTGGAAACTGCCACAATTAAGGAGACCGTACCAGAACCGCCAAAAGCAGATTTTCATCCTGCATGGCAGTATGTCTTGTCTTGGTTAGTCTATGATTCTGTCCCTGCTGCAAAAGCTGTTGCTCCCCCAGCCGCTGTCTCAGCACCACCATCACCAAAATCAGTAAAAGAAGAAGTACCAGTAGCAGCTCCATCTATTCACGAAGAGGAAATAGCGAAAGATGAACCAGAGCCGGCTCCACCGATACAACCTTCGGATTCTGCAAAGTCTAGTGGGATAATGAACAAGTTGAAAATGAGAGGAATTAGACTGGCAACAAAGGCTAAATTCAATTACTACACCCAGCCAGCTTCCAACTTGTTTGGGAAGGAAGGAGGTGGATCACAAGAGAGTATCACATTCGATCCTTCTCAAGAGATCCTTATGGCAGCAGCAGGAATGGTCCCGGTAGAAGATACGCGACTGCTTCTTTCAGAGGATATTACCGAATACGAATTTGAATTTGATGAGGGTGTTGCAGAGCCACCGGAACAATTATACAGAGATAGAATTACTGGAGAATTGGGTCCTAACTTAGATCTGGCCATTGAAAAGAAGATATCATTAAAAAGTATGAAGTCAGTCAAAAGTATGAGATCAATGAAAAGTATTGGACTGGCAATGGGTCAAGGGACCAATGATAAACCTTTATTAAGCAATCTCACGAACCTCATGAAACAAATCAAATTATTAAAGTTGATTTTCACACCATTTGATGCTATTGCGTATCAGTTTCCTCATCTCCAAACTGTGGTGACTGTAGTGGAGATAGGAATATTCTTGTGGATATTCTATGAAGTGAGTCTTGTTATTGATGCGTTTTGTATGGCGGTGAAAGCAATGTGTGCTCCAATAATAGCAATCGGAAAATTTATGAATAGGATGGTTTAGAGAAGGACTTCAAGGCAAATGAAGTGGGAATTATATTAATAGATAGAATTACAAGGTATACAAGATGTAGACAGTATTCGTTATATTATATGCAAATCTAACAGAAGTTTCTTGGGATAGTGTTTTCCCAAACTTGTTCGTGAATCTTTTCATCACTTTCATATGCAATCAACTTGTTGTACAAGTAGAAGTTTTCTTTATCAGCCTTCAAGCTCGATGTGTTGACAACCTTGGTTTGCCATTCACCTCTACCAACAGTGATTTCCCAGTCACATTGGTTGTATGCACTAAGAGGGTCATTTTCTTTAATATACCACTTGTTAGTGTTATTTGAGCCGACCTCAACACCGTTTGCAGATCCAATAGTTGGCAATCTTCTCTTACCTTCGTCAGAGAAATCATCGATAGTCCAACTGTTGTTAATGACATCATAGACAACATTTCTAGTTCTTTCCTCAGATCTAAGAACCTCAACTTCACATGGCTTCAAGGCTTCTGGTTTAGGGAAGTTAATTTCCTCGTAATCAGAAGATTCAATGTATGGAAGAGTCAAGTTGGTTTCTGGGGCGTAAATAGTCAAGGTTGGAGTCTCAGCTAATGGCCAGGCAGATGGCCAGTCAGTTGGGGACAATGCCAATCTCAACTTATGGCCCTTTCCTAACTTGATTCCGAGACAGTCCATAGTGATCTTGACGTTGTATTTTTGACCAGGAACTAAAACTTCTGGGAATTCATGAGAGTTTCTGTGGGATAAGTTCAACATTCCCCAGGAAAGCAAGATGTTTTCACCAGTTGGGTACAAGTCAACTAATCTTGCACTCAAAAGAGCTTGTGGTTTGTCTGAAGAGACGGTGACGTTCAATTCAGGGAAACCTAATAAGTCAACATCTTCTTCGAAAGGAGCAGAATCAAATGTGATACATTTAGCGTCTTCGATTTTTTGGTCAGCTGGGAAATCACCATCTTGACCAAAAGGACACCAGGTACCTCTGAACAAACCATGTTCTAAGGCACCAGTAAATGAGACATCAGATGATTCAGCAACAGACTCCTTGTTAAGAGACTTGTTCTTAGCATCAAGGTTTAATTGAATTCTCTTTTCAACTGGGTAGTTGACACCGGCCCATTTACCTGGTCTGACTGAGTAAGAATCTTCAATAGTTGATGGTTCTTGGATGTAACCAGTTAATTGGGGCAACTCGAGGGTGTTTTCTTCCTCTGGGTATAAGTACTTGCTCCACCATTCAACAGCAAGTTGAAGGAAGCCCATACCTGGATGAGGTGTAGCAACTTCTGGGTATTCGTGAACCCATGGGCCAATAATGGCTTTTGACTCCTTGTTTGGTAAATTTTCAATCATTCTCAATACTGGGCTGGTGTAACCATCTCTCCATCCACCGACAGCCAAGACTGGGATTTGAACGTTTTGGTAGTCGTTTTCACAGATAGAACCATGTTTCCAGTATTCGTCTCTGGTTTGATGAGAGATCCAGGCAACAGAGTTTGGTGTGACTTGTAATCTCTTCAACCAGTTTTCTCTCCAAGAATCACCCACGATTTGCGGATCTTGTGGTCTTTGGGTGTAAGCAAACATGGTAGAAGCCCACCATAACATGTCACTAGCCAATAAGGCACCACCTCTGTAATGGACATCATCCGAGTATCTGTCGTCGGTAGACATCAAGGTGATAATGGTTTTCAAAGCTGGATGTTGTCTGGCAGCTAATTGTAAACCGTTGAATCCACCCCAAGACTTACCAAACATACCGATGTTACCGTTGGACCAGTCTTGTTTGACAACCCAGTCAAAGACCTCAAGACAATCATCTTGTTCTTGTTTCAAGTATTCGTCCATTAACACGTCATCAGAGTCACCACAGCCTCTCATGTCGATTCTGATAGAGGCGAAACCACTACCAGCAAAGTAGGGATGACGGATACTGTCTCTAATGGCAGTGAAGTCATTCTTACGATATGGCAAGTACTCGATCAAAGTAGCGACATTTTTCTTGCCAGCAACAGAATCCTCGGGGATCCAGATATGGGCGTACAATTTGCACCCGTCCTTCATTTGAATCACAACATCTTCCAATTTGGTGACTTTGTATGGTAACTCCTCTGGAGTGACACTCTTTCTCTCAGTAGACTCTTGAACGTTGAACACCATGTTGTCTTCAGAACAGCTCTTCAATATTAACCGACGTTATTTTTGTAATCGCTCAGCAGGTCTTTATACTAAATATCTCTCCAACGTTCTCTAACGGCTGCCGATGAGCATTTGAATTCTCTCCAGCTATTACTCGATTCCAGGTATCTATGCAGGCAAATGCACACTGAAGAAAACGGAGAAGAGACCCGATGCATATAACGTTGAGAAAAGAAGGTCGTTAGCGATGTGCGATTGCCCGATTGGGACGAAACCGTTAGATTGCCGCAGAAAGGAAAGTTGAACGATTAGATAATTGCGAAGGAGACACGGAAAGCCTGTATACGGTCAAAAAACGTTGGCGTGTGCAATAATATGTCTTTATGGCGATTGGTTTTTTTTCTGGAGACTTTATCGCTCGTTGCGTTACTGACGAAGAACAAGCGAGCCGTGCAGACTTCTCCCGTCATCGAGATGCGAAACAACACCGTGGATCAGCCTTACGTTAAAAAATTATCACCCCTCTTCGTCACATCTTTTCTTTTTCTCCGTCAAAACTACCAGGATCTTTGTTTTATTGCAGGGGATTGGCTGCTAAAAAAATGCGCATTTGGCCCCATTGCTCAATAAAGGCCGATGCCGTCCTCGGGTCGCCGTACCTCCGTCCTTATTAGCTCAGTTGGTAGAGCGTTCGGCTTTTAAGCAATTGTAAGGAACCGAAATGTCCAGGGTTCGAGCCCCTGATGAGGAGTTATTTTTAGGCTTAATTTTTGCAGCCAGGGGTGCGCATCGACTGACATCAGTGCCGAAAATGGTTGCAAAGGCATTTTCTAGACAATATCGGTTATAAATAGAGATTTTTTTAATGATTCAGCCCTTTTTGTTTTTATATGGAACCATGATGATTTACTTTAACCGTTTACTGATATTTTTATTGGGAATAGCCCTCTCGGGGTGTGTTGATGCCTTCTCATATCATTTCGACACTCATAAATCCTATGATAGTGTACGCAATGTAATAGAAATAGCCACATTCAGCGACATTCATTCAAATATGCTAAATAACGATAGTGCTATAAAGATTGCATATACAAATTCAATTATCCTTCCTCGAAGCGCTCTTCATATAGATACGAACGATAAGATAAACTTCCAAAGCGGCAAGTTAAACCCCAGGGGTAAACCTCTATCAAATCCTAATGCAGACTACTATGAAATCAAGGCCGACGCTCCTTCACTGCCATACCTTTCGGTACCTGCACCAATGGGTGGGTGTTTGGACAGTCGTTTTGGAGAAGGCGGTTCTGTTAGTGAGAGTGTATCCATTAGTTATGGTAATGCATATTCTGTTGATATTGGGCAAACTTTCAATTTCTCTGGAATAGGAGGTCCAGGTGTGGACATGTCTACTGGTTTCGGAACTGCTACCACTCTCACTGCTACTGTTGATTGTCTGGTGGGTCCTGGGGACTCGGTACAGCTTTTCTTCCAAATGCAGAATGTGCGAATTGCTCTGGCTCAAATCAGACCTATCAATACAGAATGGGATGGCAAGTTTCAAAGCCAGATGACTATTGCTCCTGGTGAATGGGATACTCTTGGACCTATGATTTATGTTCTTCAGAGGTCACCTAGAATGTTTTGTGTTTCGGGGCCCGTAGTGAGTGATAGTTGCAGCAGCCCATATGTATATTATGAACCACCAGAGCCAGGAACTGTCTCGGCAGACAGTTTGTATTTCTACGACGATACAACTAAAGTGGTGGAAGTTGTATTTTCTTGATGACTATCAAAATAAACAACACTTTTAGGACCGAGCCAAACTACAATATGTAGAATTCATAAATATTTTCACAATGAACAATACAATCTATTCTAAGCTAATAAAATCAGAAACTGTCTTCAGTAATCGTAGCTCACATTGTCATCATCTTTTTTGTTTAAATCAGCCAAGTCCTCAACTGGTCTTTCACCTTGAGGAGTAATTCTGAAGGCATGTCTTGAAGCTGGTGTATCCCAATCCAAGACTGCTGAGTGAATAACTCTTCTATTATCCCAAACAACAACCGAGTTTGATTCCCACTTGGCTCTCAATTGGAAATCAGCACTTGTCTCCAAATGGCTGTACAAAAACTTTAACAAGGCTTCACTTTCTTCCTCTTTCAAGCCAATGATTTTCCTAGAAAATGAACGGTTTAAGTATAAACATTTTTGTTTGGTAACTGGATGAATACGAACCAATGGGTGTACATGTCTTGTAGGCTTACGACGTTCAATACCACCATTACCTCTGGAATTGGAGGCCTGCTCCTCTGAACTATGCAAGACTTTTAATCCTTGAAGTTTTTCTTGCATTAATGGTGACAATCTGTTGTAGGCTTCGACTGTATCGGCAAAGATGGTATCTCCCCCACTTACTGGCCCTTCTAATACAGAAAAGAAGGTAGTGGCCGGTGGTTGTAACTCATACGAGACATCAGTGTGCCAGGCAATAGTTGAAGTCTTGTTCCTGTGAACTCTTGCAAATTCTTCTGGGTCAGCACGACGGTAAGTAATGTGTAATTCTGGGTGGCCCTTTGGAGCACCTGAAGTTGGGTGGACATGTAATTTACCGAAGTAGCTACCGTATTCCACAGCAAACCCTGGACCCTTTGAAGCAAAGTTTTGTTCTCTGAAAATAACAACACCTCTCTGAGCAACATACAAAGCCAATTGGTCCTTTCCAGCATCACTCAACTCCGATAATTGAACGCCAGTTATCTCGGTACCCAATTTTGGCGTAACGTCAACTTTCTGAACTCCAGCTGGGAGCAAATTTGGAAGGTTTGGGTCAGCAAAATTACCACGGTCATGATGCTCGTGGAATTCTAAAGGTGGGTATTTTTGGGATGGGTCCCAAGAAGGTAAAAAGTCGGGGTAATGTGATATGCTACGATCATGGGCACTCACAGTCAACACACCCTCTGCAGTGACTTCATCGATTCCTTTACGGAAATGTGTGTCGTAGTCTCCAGCTTTAAATTGTGCCATGTTATTAAAATTCAGTCTTCGCTGATGTGAGTCGGTTATATCAACAGTAAAAGATTACCTGTGGTGCAGTCAAGGATCTACATGTGGCAAGTTGTACCTACTTATATACGAATTCAGAGACTGATTTGAGGCTGTTGTTATATCACGTTATTTATGTCAACCTCGTGCCATAGTTTCTATTGTCAGCCAATATGGCCCTATCTCTTTATGTCAGCGACACCGGAGAAGCGATTGTGCAACTGTGGCTGCAGATTGTGAGATCTATATCTCGTTACTCACCCTTCTGCAGTCGTATGCATAGTATGCCTTCGACACACAGCAGTTGGCCTAATCATATCGTCTTACATTTGAAATACACAAGAATATTAAACACCATTGAAAGCTTGATACATATAACAACATACTTAGGAGATGAAAAAGACAATTAAACAGATCTTTGCTTAGAAGGTTCGAATGGGAAAAGCATAGCTCCAACACCAACGATACCGACCATAGCACCACACACCCAGATTGGAACTGAGGAGGAGGTGTCACCGAAGTAAGCAATAAGAGGGACAATACAACCAGCAACTCTGTTCATAACAAAGGCTAAAGAAGATCCGGTAGCTCTGCATGAGGAAGGTAACACTTCCGGAGTGAAACCGTAAAGACAACCATAGTAGATATAGATACAGATATAAGAGGCACATGCGAAGCCAACATTACCTGCTCTATTTCTAACAGTGGTGTAACCGAATAAGAAGATCATGGAAGTGATACCACCAATAGCTAATGTTCCTCTTCTACCAACTCTTGGGACAAGGATCAAGAGACCACCGATGAGCGGACCGAAGATACCAACGAATGTGGAAACAACGGCATCTTGATAAACACCAGCAGTAGTACTAGCACTAGTGTTAGCACCTCTGGTTGACAAGTAGGTTGGTAAGAAGGTAGCAAATAATGGGTAGGTGATACCAATACCGAACCAAGACAAAAACAACAAGATAGTATTGAGAGTCATTTTTCTACTTGCGAAAAGCATACTAACATTTCTGAATGCCATGTTGTAAGCCTCTTTCCATGTTGGAGTATTCTTGAAGTTGTCAGTATGCTTGATTTCACCACAAGCAGTTAAGTCTTCTAAAGTAAGGGAACAAGTTCTGTTACTTTCTCTGGCAACCTTTTGCAATGCGGCAACAGCTTCAGCATCCATACCGTTTGCAACGTAGAACTTTGGTGATTCGTCTAACTTAAGGACGAATAATCTGAAACAAGCCAATACGAAAACAATAGCAGCATTTGCGTACCAGACATATCTCCATCCTCTGTTCTCACTTGAAGGACAATCATCCATGGAAGAACATGAGTAGTTTGGAATGAAAGCCCAGGCAAGAAGCATACCGACGGTTTGACCGAGTGACCACCAACAAGCAAATAAGGTGGTGAGGAAGGTCCACTTCCATGGTAACCATTCTAAGAAGACAGTGGCATCGATAGCCAAGTTACCACCTAAGGCAAAGGATGATAAGGCCAAGAATAAACAGTACAATGGGAACGAACTCATACCACCGACCAAGAAACTGAAAATAGCAGATAACATCAAAGAGGCATTGAATGCAATTTTTCTACCAACGATATCAGCAGATAAACCCCAGAAGATACACCCAATTAACAAGGAAGCGTACAAAACTTCAGTGGTCACTGGGAAGGTTTGCTTGAATTGGAAATTGACATAGGTAGCAACAGTCGATTGACACATACCCAATTGGGAGTCAGCAGCATAACCAAAACCAGCAATACACATGACTTTGAAATGGTACCAGGTGAACCCAATCTCATCTAAGGCTTGGTTAATTAAGAACATCTTCTTGGCTAAGACTTCGTCGTCTCCATCCAATCCGACCATATCTTGGGGAGCATCGTAACCACCAGCCTTTTCAAGATCGTGAACTTCTTCAGCAACGACTACTGGAGACCCTTTATTCTCAAGACTACTTGCTGACATTGTGCTAAATTAAATAATATAATTAGTGATTAGCTATAACATTGTAGAGAGAAGTGGCAGCCAGCAGTGATTAAATACAAAGTTAAGGTTATGATCGGTCGCAACATTGCCCATTATAGGAAGATTTGAGCGGACTTACACCGCTGATAATGGATAAGACAATTACTACAGTTATGCGATGTATGATAAGTCTAAGGAGGGCAAATTGGCCTACGCGATGGCTGATGCGATCCAGTCGCGGAATAGCATCGCCACGGGAATTAGATATTTTTTGCAGCCTTATATGAGAGATTCTCGGTGTGAAAATCGTCTATCTATACAGAAACCTTAAACGGGTCGTTGGGCAGTCATCAGATGATCAGAATCATCACGTAGATTGAGAGATTCCCGTTTTCAATTGCCCTTCTTTAGCCGTTTTTCAAAGCGACTCGGTAACCCACAATGCAACGAGTTTCGAATCCTCGCTTGCACAAGCACTCTTAAATATATACAGACACTAAAATGTTTTAAACCCCCCGATAAGGCAGCAAGGGATCAATTAGAGCTACTTATCAGGCTGCAACCTTCCATGCATCACCATCAGACACGACCCTGCCATTGGTCTGCCGATTGTCATTTGCCTAATTAGGTGACAATTTGCGACGTCTCCAAGGCACCGATAGAGCAGTTCGTGTATGATTACACGATTGAGTTAATGAGATCATGGGCAAGTGGTTCTATCTTTCGGTAGGCAATAGATAACAATATGTAGATTAATAGAATATTTTACTATCTCTCGCTATCATCCCACCATATGGGCCAATCTATCTTGAAACTCTGCGACGGTCCCCGCCAGCCCATTTCTCACCGTAGAATGTCAAACCCCCCACCGACGCCAATCGTAGGGCATCAGGCGATACCGTGTCACTGATCCCAACAGTGCGCCGACGATGTGGATATTTCATTTTGGGGGGACTCAAATCAAATCGCCTTCCTTCAAAATAGCCGAGAGCCCAATGTTTCATGGTGACATTACCATAACTGGCAGCATTACTATGGCTCCCATAATGTCCGCCCAAACAAGCGCCTGCCCGTGCGATAACCATTTTCTTGCTACAGTGTCGATGCGATAGGTCAATTTGTAATCACCAGAAGGGCAATATGATCGATAAGAACAATTGAAAATAATTGAGAATAATTTCGAGCAAAAAATGGCCAGAGATTTTCCATCCTTGTCCAAGGAACAAGAATCTGAATTGTCTGAAAAATTGCTACAATGGAGTCTTGCCAATGGTCTTGTGATGTATCCTCCCAATTTCCAGTCCTATAGTGCTACCAATGCCCCCATTACGTTATTTCCAACACCATTTCCTAGAAAGTCGTTTGTCAACGCCATTGATGTCCAGAAGACCTTCAATGACTTGTATGTTCAGGTGGTTGCTAACAAAGATTGGCTTTTGAACGTTTTGAAGGATCTTTCCCAATTTGATCCCGATTTCACTGGTAAATTATTCAGCACTTATGAACAGGCCAAGGAGAAGGGAATCTCTCAGCCTTTGGCCTTGGGTTTATTCAGATCGGATTATATGGTGGATCAAAACCAAGACGACCAAATTAAGCAAATAGAGTTCAACACCGTGAGTGTCAGTTTCGGAGGATTATCTTCCAAAGTGGCTGAATTGCATTCTTTTTTGAACAAGGCTGGTGATTATGACAATGATGGCAGTAGACCATTCTATGATAAAGACGAATTGCCTGAATCCGATTCGATTTTCCATTTGGCCAGGGGATTGGCGGATGGTGACCTTCATTATAACAACGGAGCCACGAAGTCTGAGACTGTGGTTTTGTTCATTGTCCAAAATAAGGAGAGAAATGTCTTCGATCAGAGACACATCGAGTATTCGTTACTCAATAATCACAATATAAAATCCTATAGATTCACTTTGGAAGAAGTGTTGGAGAAGGTGACTATTGATGCAGACACCAAGAAGCTTCACATTAAGTCTACCAAGGATGAAGTTTCGGTCGTTTATTATAGAGCTGGTTATGCACCATCTGACTACTCCAATGATGCTACTTGGGAGGCAAGATTAGCTTTGGAGACATCCAAAGCTATCAAATGTCCTTCCCTTTTAACTCAATTGTCTGGTGCAAAGAAAATACAACAGATTTTAACCTCAAAAACGGAGATCTTGAAGTTTTTGCCTGAAATCTCTTCACCGGAATTATCAAAATTGTTGTCTACCTTCGTTACGATCTATCCTTTGGACGACACTAAGGAAGGTGATGAAGCCAAAAAATTGGCACTTGAGTCGCCAGAGACTTTTGTTCTCAAACCTCAAAGAGAAGGTGGTGGTAACAATATCTATAAGGAGAACATTCCTGGATTTTTAAAATCTATAGATGAAAAGGATTGGGCTGGTTATATTCTAATGGAATTGATAAACCCTCCAAGCTATAAGAATAAGATCATCCGCCAAGATGAAATATACCACGAAGAGATTATTTCAGAGTTGGGCGTGTTCGGTACTGTTCTATTTAATGAAGAAACAGGTGATATAATAACCAACGACACTGCTGGATGGTTATTAAGATCAAAGTTTAGTACCAGTAATGAGGGTGGAGTTGCAGCAGGTTTCGGATGTGTTGATAGTGTGTACCTATACTAAATATAGATAAAGAATAGACAGAAACTGAAAATTAATTAAATTCGTAGATTTCTAACAGAAGATCAATATATACTAAAGATAGAACTCATTTATTCAGCGTTTAAAGCAATATGGGGCGATGACATTATTGGTGTCTGGATCCTTGGAATTGCTTTCTCTGTGGCAATTGGTTTGTTGGGTTCATCTTCAAGATTTTCAATTGAAAGGGCCCATAAAGCTGCACCAACGGTGTTGGTAAATAAAAAGAAACTCCCGAGTATTGGGATAGTTTCCAAGAATCCAGAAATAATTCCGAATCCCATATACTCCCCAGTATGGGACTTGTACACACCAGTAATTTGACGCCTATCTAAACCTTTTAAATCAAAATATCTGGAATGAGCAGCGATTCCTTTTCTCGGTGCATTGATAAACATTACGATTAATGGACCTGCAAACGGTATTTGATTCAAGCCAATAATGGTAGCGATTCGGACAAACCACCAAGGAACAACCATTAACTTTGGAAGAGACCAAAGGAGTTGGCTCAAAGTAAAAGAAACAGGTACCCTAACAATTCTTCTTAATTTCCCATTCAAAACTAAGTCATCGTGACCCTCTCTGCTTAAGATTGAATCGAACAATAATCTTTGGGGAGTAGGGAACAATAAAATCTTTGTTAAGTACTGTGCAACAACAGCACTTTGTTGGAAGATGATATACCACGCAGAAAATATTCCCATGGGACCACTTAGAAAAGTTAAAAACATCGCAATACCAGGATAAAATGTGATATACAAGAACATGTATACCAAGAAGTACAACATTAACAGGGGAACCAACATATGTATATAGAATGGCCATATTGGAGGGTTTTTGAAGAAGTAATAGATGCCCCATAATGTTAATATTCATGAAATAATTAATTTTAATAAATAATGATTCTTACCGCTAAGGGAAATAAATAAGTTCTAGAATTAAAGAATTTAATTGGGATAATAATTGTTTTCAGAGCCCTACTAATAATCTTTTGAGAAGCATTATAAAATAATTCAGACATCATGAAATTTTTATCAAAAATATTGGGCTTAATTAAAAAGATTAGAAGAAATCCCAAATCAGGTTAAAATCATTTTTGTAGTTAATTGGTTACACAAAGACAACAATATAAAAAAATTAAAAAAGAATGGACGAGTCCGGAGTCGAACCGGAGACCTTTCCCATGCTAAGGGAACGCGCTACCAACTACGCCACACGCCCGATGAAAACCTTGGACGACATAGTCAAATATACGGACATAGAGGATAGTTGACCTGGCCGGGTGACTCGAAATCAGTATGGAATGAGTTACTTTACTTTGGTTAAGATATAAATGTCGTATCGAATTGGATTCCTAGAGTAAAAGTATAATATTTAAGCATGCTGAAGTAATTATAGACAATTTCTATTTGCCATTTTTGTTAGTCGTGTAAGTACCGTATATATGTTGCAGCCAATAAAGTTTTATTCTGGTGTGAAAGATTCAACTCTAATTCACAAATGCTTTTGGATAGTTTACAATTATTAGGTATCTCGGTGTTATCTCGTCATTATTGGACTTATCGTACGTTTTTACACGCCACACCGAGCCCAATTGTGGCCAAAGTATTGGAATTTTCAATTGATATGCGTAATTATGCATCAACCAAGACACTTGTTGCAACAGTAGCCACACATTGTAGCATCTAATAATTGAGGATTCGAAGGTAAGGCCATTAATTAGTATTATCGCCCTCCAATTCAAAATATTGCCACATTCATACACACGAGCCACATTTTCGTTAAATATAAATAGGGATTTTCTTCCGCCATCTATTCCTTCCACATGTCTTATCACAACAATAGTTTTAAATAATGACTTCAAATAGAACTAGATATACAGGAATTGCAGGCATTTACAGTAAGGAAGACGATATTGTTCATGCAACAGGTCTCATCACTTTAAATGATAAAGAACAAGATGGTATTCTCTATCCCGAGTTCCTCCCAACATGGGACATCAATGAGAAATATGAACCAATTCCACCATTCGCCCACCATGATCGTGGTAACTTCGCTGACCCGAATCTCCCAAATTTGCTTCCATCAGGTGTATCTAGACAAGAAATCACACCAAAATTAGGAAGTGAGCTCACCGGTGTCCAGTTATCCCAATTAACCGAGGCTGGTAAAGATGAATTAGCATTGTTTGTTGCTCAAAGAGGTGTTGTTGTTTTCAGAGACCAAGATTTTTCCTCGAAAGGCCCAGGATTCTTTGTTGAATATGGTAAACATTTTGGTCCCTTGCACATTCACCCAACCACTGGTGCTGCGAAGGGATATCCTCAATTGCATGTTATACACCGCAGAACTGAGTTAGCTCCATCTCAGCAATTCTTTGAGAGGAAGACAACAAGTGTCTTCTGGCATAGCGATGTGTCTTACGAGAGAAATCCACCATCAACAACATTTTTCACAGTGTTGCAAGGTCCAGATGCGGGTGGTGATACACTCTTTGCTGATACCGTGGAAGCTTACAACAGATTATCTACGGAATTCCAAAAGCGTCTTGAGGGATTGTATGCAATTCATTCGGGTGTTGAACAAGCTGAAGACTCAAAAGCACACGGTGGTATTGTTCGTAGAGAACCCGTTACCAACATCCATCCTCTCGTTCGTATTCATCCAGTCACCAAAGAAAAATCCTTGTTTGTCAATAGGGCATTTACTAGATCCATCGTTGGCTTGAAAGAGGAAGAAAGTGAATATCTCTTGAACTTTTTGTATAACCATATTGCTTATTCTGCAGATATTCAGTTAAGAGCAACTTGGAAGCCAAACACGGTTGTGGTTTGGGATAATAGAAGAGTGTTACACTCAGCAGTCTTCGACTGGGATACTCCTGTCGCAAGACATGCCGTTAGAATTACACCCCAAGGTGAAAGACCAGTTGCTGATTTAGTAGATTTAAATGAGAAACTTGATTAGAACTACTGTGCTTATCTCGCACTATAGAGGCTTTACAAATATTTCAGTATAATAAATCTATGATTAAATGCAATTGTATGCCTCTAGATATTCATCAGTCTCACTCAGTCAATTACAATGGCTGATTTATCCTGCGTATTCAATTTCAGCTCATCACCAAATAGAATGTTCTCGAAGAGCGCCGCAGTATTCTCTTCGTAGACCTTTTCATTTCCATCCTCCGCACTAATGGACTTGTCCAAAGCCAACTTGTTTTCAGCTAGTTGAAGAATTTTTTCTTCGACTGTATCCTTGGTAATTAACCTGATTACACTAACTTCCTTAGTTTGACCAACTCTATGAGCTCTATCTTCGGCTTGTCTATCATCATGAGGATTAAAACTTTGATCAAAGATGATAACCGTGCTGGCACAGACTAAATTGATACCAAAACCACCAGCTTTAGTCGATAGTAAAAATACTGGCACTGTTTTATCATCGTAGAAGGTATCAATGATATCTTGTCTCTCATCCACAGCAGTCGAACCATCCAATCTCAAATATGAGATTCCCATACCTGACATTACCTTCTCTAAGACATCCAACACTTGAGTAAATAATGAGAATAGCAAGACCTTTTCTCCAGATTTAAGGATTTCAGGTAAAATCTTCATTAATCTTCTGACCTTACCACTTTCTTTCCAGGCATCATCTGGCAACTGGTGAGACTTCAAAGTCCCAGGGAACTGAAGACATAATCTATTAAGCTCATAATCTGACATCACTTGCATATCCTCGAATATATAAGTCTCATCAGCTTGTAGATATTGCGGTTCTCTTTTTATAGATTTGGCCATCTGTCTTAATTTCTCATCTGTGTAAGAGTGTCTAAATAACATAGGGTGAAGTGATGCCTTTCTCAATTGCATCATGATATTGGTGGAACTAGGCATAGGTTGTAGTCTTGCTTTCTCTGCTTCCTTACCCTTGAGCTCCTTACGTCTTTCTCTTTCGGCACGAGCAACCTTAGCCCTCTGGATTTGCTCGTCATAAATCTCTTTTTGAACAGGAAGAAGCTCACAATATTCAGTTCTATGGGTCTTTGCTGGCAAATGTTGAAGTACCTGGTCCTTCTTACGTCTAAGGACAAATGGTGTCATCATCGTTTTGGCCTTCGAAATAGCTTGGACTGATAATAATGGGTTATAGTCATCATGTTGGTCGAAGGTTTTGACCTTTTGACTGAATAGCCCATGAAGATCATCCTTTTTCTCAACAAAGATATCAGGAAGAATAAACGCTAGCAATGAAACCAATTCTTTCAAGTTGTTTTGCAAAGGTGTACCTGTCAATAACAAACGGAATTGACCCTTCAATTTCATCAACTTAACATATCTCTCAGACAAAGAGTTTTTCAACATATGCCCTTCATCGTAGACAACCACATTGAATGGAATGTGTTTCAAGAAACTATAGTCTTGTTTAGTTCCTGCCGCCAAACTATACGTTGTTACCAACACATCAAAGTTCAAAGCATACAACTCTTGTCTCAAGTCCTCTCTTTCACTTTGGGAGCCATAGTAGGCTTGAACTCTTAGAGAAGGACAAAACTTGTTGAATTCTCTAAGCCAATTTTCCAAAGTAGAAGCAGGAACCACAACTAAATGAGGACCTGTCTTTGGATCCAACTGCTTTAGATATGCCATGAAACCAATGACTTGACAAGTTTTACCCAAACCCATCTCATCTGCCAATATCCCCGAGAGCTTGCTTTGATATAAGAGATTGATCCAATTCACACCCACTTGTTGATAGTTCTTTAACTCGATATCATCTGCCAATAACTGTGGCTTTTCCTTGAAGTAAGAATCGGGGTCATTTCTCTTTCTGTGATGAATCACCATCACATCATCATCATCGTCATCTTCAAGCTGTGGAGTACCTTCATCATCGACGTCAATGTCAACCACTTCCAACTCTCCTTTCTTCCCTGTGACACTAACACCCCATTTCTTGATTTTAGTTTCTATTTCCTTTCCAACAGCAGAACATTTCTTGATTAAAGAATCAACTGCTTGATAGCCTCTGAGCTTGTTTTCGGTTGTATCTATAAGCTTTTGGCCAACCGTCTTAGCCCTGGCATGCATCTTCTTTCCATTTGCAACATCCAGAAAATTCTCTTCCGCGATGTGTTGAAGAGTGCCAAAAGGTCTTCTAGTTATGATCTTTTCGGCCATTGCAGGCTGCACAGAACCAATATCGCAAAGATCTTGGAGTGAGCAATTGTTGAGAAACTCAAACACCTTTTCATCCACGGCGGAATAGCCGTAACGTTCCCCATCAGACTCCATGTCGGAATCATCTTCATCATCACTTAACCTTTCTTCCTCTTGATCACTCAAGATCGAAATTACATCAACGCTAGTTTCAGCGCCGTATTTTTCTTCGACTTTCTCAATGTCATCATCAGCCACGATCATATCATCCATGTCATCCTGTTCCTCATCATTGACGAGTTGTGGTTGATTTTGCAACTCATTTTTAGTCTCAGGTCTGGAGTCTTCAATCTCAATGTCGTCATCCAGCTCTTCAGCTTCATCGGAGCTCTCCTGTTTAAGAGAACTGGCACGTACAAGTCTTCTTTTCTTCGGCTGTGGAGCTTCAACCACTTGGATCACCTCATCTAAGGTCTTTTGTCTTCTGTTATACTTGTCAATAATGGATCTCTTGGTTCTCTCCATCTTGTGTTTGGTGGACTTTTCAGGTGAACGGTCCAAAGGCGGCTCCTCTTGTTGTTCCTGCTTTAGGCTTTGCAAGTGTTCGAGTCTCTTTCTTTCTTGAGAAATTCGGGCATTCTGCTCAATTCTCTTCTTCTGTTCTTTTACTTCTTCCTCCTTTTTATGTTGTTCCTCTTGCTGTTTTATGATCTCGCCTTTATCGTATTTTGAATTCAATTCTCTGGTGATTTCTCTCAAATTTCCCTTAAACTTACTGAAAATAATAACAAGTTCATTTTCATCCAAATATGAGAAAGCCTTTTTAATCAACGGATAATTGGAGTGTGCTTGGACTCTCTTTTTCAATGCATCGATTCTTCTCTGTCTTTCACCAGCATCCATAGCACCATTCGAAACGGCAGTGTTTCCTCCGACGCTTGTTGGCTTATTACCATCATATGCAAACTTTGTGAGCGAAGGAATTTTCATCGTGGTAGTACTTGGAGGAATCAATTCTCGTGGTGAGTTCTCACCATTACCCAAGGGAGATGATTCCGGGATCTGGATAAAGGAGGTGGATTTTTTGGGTGTTTCCGGGCCTTCTTCTCCGTTTTCTTTAGTGAACCAAGACATATTGCAACAAGTCTATTACAATATAATTAAAACTCCCTTTAGCTGGTGAAAACAAGTAGCAGATGATAGAAGTCCACCCGGTGAAAATTGACAGACGCGCTGCTTCACGTCTGGCAGAGCTGAGTCGCACACACTTGTGCCACACACGACATTGTTGCAAATGTATAGGACTAAATGTGAATGGGAGTGGGAAAAAAATAATATAAAATTAAATAGAAATGGCGTAGAATTCAGATGTGACGAATGGTGAGATTTTTTGATTATGAAATGTGCATGAGAGACGACCAGATAAGCGGAATACAATATGGGAGAAACCCATAGTTACAACTGACAAGAGAATAAGAAAACATTTTTAAATGACTCTAAAATATCTTTACAATTTTCTTATCAATAAACATTCATCTAACAAAAGTTTCTAGGAATTGTATTTTCCCAAACTTTTTCAAACACTTGTTTGTCGTTTTCAAAAGCCGTCAACTTATTGTATAAGTAGAAGTTCTCTTTATCCGCCTTCATGTTTGAGGTAGTGATTATTCTAGTATTCCAGTCCCCTCTAGAAATACTAATATCATGATCACATTGGTTATAAGCACTAAGAGGATCATTTGGGTTGATTTTCCAAATGTCTGTTGCAACGTTGGTTAATCTGATACCCTTGGCTCCATCATCCTCAAGAATCTTGTCACCAGCATCAGATATATTTTCAAGAGTCCAGGTATTTGTAATAACATCGTAAAATACTTTCTTACTTCTTGATTCGGGTGCAACCATGGTTCTGTTACCAACCTTCATGCTTTCTGGTTTTGGAAAAACTACATCTTTATAATCTCCAGATTCAATGTATGGGAGAGTCAAGTTTGTTTCGGGAGCATAAATGGTCAAGGTTGGAGTTTCAGCCAAAGGCCATGCAGATGGCCAGTCAGTTGGTGATAATGCCAATCTCAACTTGTGGCCCTTTTCTAATTTGATACCAATAGCATCCAACTGAATTTTAACTTTGTATTTTTCACCGGGAACTAAAGCCTCTGGAAATTCGTGAGAATCTCTGTGAGATAAGTTCAACATACCCCATGAAAGTAACACATGATCTCCATTAGGATGTAAATCTACCAATCTAGTACTTAAGATAGCGTTAGGTTTATCAGAAGAAACGGCTACATTCAATTCTGGGAACCCTAATAAATCAACATCCTCGTCGAATTCAGAAGAATCAAAGGTAAGAGACTTCCCATCCTCAATCTTTTGCTCAGTAGCAAAATCACCTTCTTGTCCAAATGGACACCAAGTTCCTCTAAATAACCCATGTTCCTGGGTACCAGAGAATGTTATTTCAGACGAGGCAGGTATATCCTTCGTAAGACCCTTTCCAGATGTGTCAAGATTTAATTGCATTCTCTTTTGAATTGGATAGTCCACACCAACCCATTTACCAGGTCTTGGACCATAATAATCTTCAATGGAACTTGGCTCTTGAACGTAAGCACTAAGAGGCGGTAAATCAATATCATCGCCTGATTCAGGATTTAACCATTTGTTCCACCACTTGACAGAACTTTGTAAAAATCCAATATTTGGTTTGGTTGCACTCGCCTCTGGATAATCGTGAACCCAAGGACCAACTATTCCCCTAGACGCTTTGTTTGGCAACTTATCTACCAATCTGAAGACAGTACTGGTGTATCCATCTCTCCATCCACCAACGGCTAAAACTGGAATCTGGACAGCCTGGTGATTGTTTTCACACACAGATCCATGTTTCCAATAGTCATCTCTGGTTTGATGGGTGATCCAAGGAATTGAATAAGGGGTAGTATTTAATCTTTGAAACCAATTGTCCCTCCAGCTAGCACCAACGACAGACGGATCTTGAGGTCTAGCTGAATACACAAACATGATGGATGCCCACCACAACATATCACTGGCGAATAAGACACCGCCTCTATAATGCACATCATCAGAATATCTGTCATCAGTAGACATCAAGGTAATAATGGTCTTCAAAGCTGGATGTTGTCTAGCAGCCAATTGCAAGCCATTGAACCCACCCCAGGAGAAACCAAACATACCAATATTACCGTTGGACCATTTCTGGGAAACAATCCAATCGAATACTTCGAGACAATCATCCTGCTCCTGTTTCAAGTATTCGTCTTTCAAAGTTTCGTCAGAGTCACCACAGCCTCTCATATCCACTCTTATGGATGCAAACCCAGCACCGCCATAGTATGGGTGACGAAGACTATCTCTGAGAGAGGTGAAATCGTTCTTACGATATGGTATATATTCCATGACGGCAGCTACCTTTTTGTTTCCAGTCAAAGCATCTTCTGGGATCCAAATATGAGCGTACAACCTGCATCCGTCTTTCATAGGGATCACTACATTCTCCAACTTTTTCACCTTATAAGGTAACTCTTCGGGTGCTACCCATCTTGTTTCTTCCATGTTACCACGTCTATTAATTTGTTCTCGGTTCCATATCTTAGTGGTAAATGTGGGGCATTTTACACCAGAGCTCTTATATAATTTATCTAATCTCGCATAAATTAGCCGTTCGGATATCATTGCCAGATGAGTGATCTCGGTGAAGGATCCTAGCGGGTATGCACTGAGTCCACTCCATGGAAGGAAAGTAACTATACAATGTGCATAGAGGGAATTGTAAGGGATGTGGACTAATTAAATGGGGCCGAGAAAAATATACGAGTTTTAAAAAGAGGTTGAATATGTTCTCTTCCGAGAGCGTGAATCAATAGAAAATGAACTCAAGTAAATTTTTTTCCATATACGGGAGTCATATGTACCAGAATCCCAGATTTGTTGATAATAGTCAGTAAACTAAACAAGTTTCTCTTACGTTGCCTGCTTCATTTAGCTGATAAAGCAGTTCCTACACCGATGACATTGGTTCGCACGGAAAATTCTCGTTATCTCTCCCTGGAAGACGTATGTTACATGATCTAAGCCCATAACTGCAGCGTTATCCATAAACTAATCAGTATTATACCAGCTTGAGGCTGTCGCAAATTGTCACCTATTTTGGCGAGTTGCACATGTCAGCTGCATCGAATGTTGCATAGCTATGCTTCCAAGATCGATTCCAGTTGCCTTATCGGAAGGCTTAATTCTATGAAGTCTCCCAAATACCTTGCCGATGGATGATAATTGTCTATTACTATGAACACTTCGAGTAATATATACAATTGTTCACCTAAAACACTTCAAAAGCTATTTCGATAACCACTCATGATTGTGGCTATCAAGAAATTGCAGCCTCTTGATGCTATTCCGCATATAATTCGCATACCAAGAATCGTAGGCCAAGAAGAACCCCCAGATTAAGATAAGCCGCTAGGTCACTCAGATATCATGTAGGAGAGAATGACCGTTGAGTGTGAATCCGTTGGGCTTTGGATTCTATTCCCACTTTGAGTAGATAGTTTTGCAACTCCTTCCCTGCTAATCTCCCTTAATCTGGATGCTCCTTATAATCTTTATTCTGAGAACTAGCAAGCTCGCATGTCTCACTCACCGGCTCCATTTTGAATTCTGAGGCATATGTCAGGTTGCATATCATATTATGAAACTCTTATCAATTACGAGATAAATATTACCGCACGAATCTCCTCTTAAGGCATGTGTTGGGAAGATGAGGTTAATTTAGTATTTAATCGCGTGTTTTCCTGCTTTCAAATTTATCATTAAAAACATAATAAGTAATATTTCAGTTTTAACACTATGTCAGCAAGTACTCTTGAAAATAAAGGGTCTCCAGTGGCTGTCACTGAAGAAGTCAATGACCTTGAAAAGGCTGTCTTCGATGCATCCAAGGATATGGTCGGCTTAGAAGGGGACGATCTCGTCTTAACCAAGAAGATGTACTTGGTTAACCAAGCCTTAGATGAGATTGGATTCACCTGGTACCATTTCAAAGTCATGTGTATTGCTGGTTTTGGTTACTCTGCCGACTCCCAATTGGGTATGTGTCAATCGACTGTTGCTACCTATGTCAATTTCCAATTCAAGCAAACCTTCCCAGTCACCACTGAAGTTTTGTACGCTTCCTTGTTAATTGGGTGTATTTTCTGGGGTTTATCTGCTGATATCGTTGGTAGAAAAATTGCATTCAATGCCTCTTTGATGTTATCTTCGATCTTCAGTTTCTTGGTTGGTGGTATGAGTTCGTTCCCATTGTACTGTTTATTCTTGGCCTTATCATCCTTTGCCTTAGGTGGTAACTTGGCTATCGATGCCACTGTCTTCTTAGAATGGTTACCATTTAAATGGACCTTCCTTACTACTTTATTCGCCTGTTGGTGGGCACTTGGCCAAACCGTCGGTATGCTTCTTGCCTGGGCTTTCATTCCAAAGTATTCATGTTCTTCGATGGATGATTGTCCTTCAAGTGAGAACAGAGGATGGAGATATGTCTGGTACGCAAATGCTGCTATTGTTTTCGTATTAGCTTGTTGCAGATTATTCGTCCTTAAATTAGACGAATCACCAAAGTTCTACGTTGCAAACGGTATGGATGCTGAAGCTGTTGCCGCATTGCAAAAGGTTGCCAGAGAAAGTAACAGAACTTGTTCTCTTACTTTAGAAGATTTGACTGCTTGTGGTGAAATCAAGCATACTGATAACTTCAAGAATACTCCAACATGGAAAGAGGCTTACAACATGGCATTCAGAAATGTTAGTATGCTCTTTTCAAATTCCAAAATGACTCTCAATACCTTGTTATTATTCTTAGCTTGGTTGGGAATTGGTATCACCTATCCATTATTTGCTACCTTTTTACCAACCTATTTGGCCACCAGAGGTGCTAATACCAGTGCTAGTACTACTGCTGGTGTTTATCAAGATGCTGTTGTTTCCACATTTGTCAGTATATTTGGTCCGCTCATTGGAGGTTTCTTGATCCTTGTTCCTTGGATTGGTAGAAGAGGTGGATTGGCTATTGGTGGAATCACCTCAATGATCTTCTTGTTTGGTTACACCACTGTTAGAAGCAGAGCAGGTAATGTTGGCTTCGCTTGTGCCTCTTATATCTGCATTTACATCTACTACGGTATTCTCTATGGGTTCACTCCAGAAGTGTTACCTTCAGCTTGTAGAGCTACCGGATCTTCTTTAGCCTTTGTGATGAACAGAGTCGGTGGTTGTATTGTTCCGCTTATTGCTTATTATGGTGACACCTCCTCCTCCGTTCCAATCTGGGTGTGTGGTGCTATGGTTGGTTTAGTGGGTGTTACTGCAATGTTTTTCCCATTCGAGCCAACCAGACAAAGATCTGTTTGATTTGTCCTTTTTGTCGTTCCTTTTATTGTTGAAGTTCTTATCATATTTAACTTTTAGTTTCCAGGAGAAATTTTATGACCAAGATCTATATCTTTTGTAGGTTGTCAAGCGAAAAAAAGAGAATCTCCCACACCACCAATTTTCTCTTCTTATTCATGGATGTATCTTGTGGCATATGGTTTAGTACAAATATATATTCAATATATTTCCGCAGATTCATAATTGTGTTTCATACAAGATTTAGAATAATGAAAAATTAGAATGAAAAATTATAAAATATCATAATCAACAGGATAAGATGCGAAGAAAATTCAGGAGCCAGACCACGATTATAAAAAATATAAAGGCATTCTATATAAATTATATATATTTTTAATATTTTAAAAACTGATTCAGTTCAGTATATGATATCTGTGCACGTGACAGACGTACCTACCGAACTGTTGCAATTGATCGATGAGAACGATAAATACCAGGTTATATATAACAACAGAGTAAATGAGTTTAATGCATGATGGGATTTAAAATATTGGCATGTGGATCTAATGGAAATCATCAATTGGGTTTGAATGACGACCAAGATCGAGATACTTTGACCATATGTCGTTTCAGAGGTGACAATGACATTGATGTGACCGAAATAGAGGATAGACCACAAAAGATCATATGTGGAGGTAACCATAGTTTTATTCTATTTGAATCGGGAAAGCTTTATTCTTGTGGAGATAACAATTTTGGCCAATGTGGACTTCCCGCTGTGGATAGACATCTTCGATTATTCACCGAGGTTCCTTTTGTCAACGGAGCCAAATGGACCCATGCTAGTTGTGGATGGGAATTCTCGATTTTGGTGAATGCCAATAACGAGATATATTCATGTGGTTTGGGATTGAAAGGAGAATTGGGACTTGGGGTTGGTGTCTCTAGATCTGTAGACAATGCTACAATATGTCCGTTGAAAACCATTCATCTAAATACAGAATCTGGTATTAAACAAACAATATCGTCTTTGAACCACACAATTATCCAATTGGAAAATAATGATCTACTAGGGTGGGGAAATGGAAGAAAGGGCCAATTAGGTAGTCCTGCTGTATCTGTAATTTGGGAGCCAAGGAAGCTCGATTTGGCAGCCAAAAGTTATGCCCTTGGAAGAGAATTCACCGTAATTGGCTCGAATAAACTTGAATTTCTCGGAAATGACAAGTTTGAAATTGAGAAGAAATTACCCAGGGATTTTGTTTCTTTCAAAACGATGTGGTCGTCGATCCACATCCTTGACAAGAGTCTCGAATCGTACGGGAATAATAGTCATGGCCAACTATTCCCAGACGAATCCATTACGATACAGTCTTTCGAGGTGGGAAGTGAACATGGAATCTTGTTGGACGAAAAGAATCAAGTTCTTTGTTGGGGATGGGGTGAACACGGAAATTGTGGGAAACACCCAGAAAATGCAGTGACATTCGACCGTTTGAATGTCATATACAAAGAAGACGCGAAAGTGGTGTTGATAGCGGCGGGCTGCGCCACCTCATGGGTTGTGGTAGAAATATAGAGCAGTACAATACAATTTATTACGAATGTCACGAAGTATCTTTCCCATATTCATCTATCGCTTAATGAATAAAGCACAAAGATGGAAAATATGTTCAACGTAGTTGCTCTCGGATGATTGTATCGATAACTAAGCCATAGTAGAATCAGACAGTGATGTATCAAGACCAGAGATCAAGCTACCCATCCAACCCTAGCCACCCAGCACCTTCTTATCACCCGCTGAATAAATGACATTGCTGCTATCCCCAACTTATCAACCTTGACAACATGAAGTTAGCAACAAGTCATTCATTTCCGAATCCCATGGATTCCCATTGTCTAGAAGATTCTGGATAGTTTGTTAAACGAAGAAAACTCTTCTAGAAGAATGGGGGAGTATGTCGGAGCCGGGTAACACCACAGATGGCAGTTTATAGGGATCATATATGTGGAGCAGTGGGTTGCTTTGTATCAAAGAGAGAGAGAAATAAATTGTGTTTAGATTGAGAACCCATTCGTAGATTGGCTTGTAGCACATTATAGAGAAAAAAATGTTCGGGGTTGTTTGTTCTGGAAGACCAAGTAAGTGATAATGAGGGATGACTAGAGAGGAACATATTAACGGAATACAGTCCAGATAGCCAGTGAGGTCGAGCCCACCAAATACGTGTTTAATATAGAAAATGCGTCGCATGTCAGCCATATAGCCATGTTTCTTCTACCCAATACGCCATTCGATGCCAATTACACCGCATTGGTGTTCTTCCAATTGCCCAATTCACAGGAATTCAAGCTCTTGGGCAGCATATCGCACGACAAACCATCCGCCATATTCAAGATCAATAACAATAAAGTCAGTAATAACATGTCGCAATTGGACGATGTGGACATGATGGACGACGGGCTCAATGTGTCCACTCCAACCGATGGTCCGTTGATGATCGGGATATCCATCGAGCCCAACGACCAGGCCAATGTGCAATTGGAACAGGCAAAGAAAGACGCTGCTGTCACAAGACCACAATTGGCATTGCCTGCCCCCAGATCGTCAGCCGGCGAATTGGCCAGTAAGGACCCCAATTCGACCGCGGTGTTGGCTAATCGAATCGTGCAACATGCCTACAATTTTCTAGGGAGTTTCGTCGATAGCAACGGAAAGGTGCCCATGAAGGCGTTCGACACGTGGTGGGAGAAGTTCAAGGCCAAGCTCCAGAATAACCCCAAATTCTTGGATAATGTGGATTAATCACCGCGAATATATGAGAGTCGACTTTCTCCGTCTGTAGCCGTTCTGCAGCTGGTACAGGTCTCCGTCCACAGTGCGGACTAAACATGAGGCGTTTTGACATGCCAACATCAAATGGCTGTACGTACTCCAGTAACGAGCGGTATTTGGCAGGTATTTGTAATACAGTTCGTCAGATGGAGATATATCGCCACGGCTATATCATGTGACATCGCGTAACAACGCTGGCAACCGACAAGGTGATCTTACCAGAGCCCTTTGGAGAGCTGTGAGATGCTGTCGTAATTGCCATTCATCTGCACCTCATCTCATTGCGAGGTTGCAAGGGGAAGCACCAGATTGAAAAATTTCTTTTTCTGTTCTACCACAAGTGTTATATATAGAGATTGCACCCGACGCGCGAAACATCTCTACTCGGCGATCAACACACATTATTGTAAAAATGGTCTCAAACACTTCTAATTACGGCTTCGGCACTAAGGCTATCCATGTTGGTTCTGAGCCAGACGGGACCACTGGTGCCGTCATTGCCCCAATTTCCTTATCCACCACGTTTGCCCAATCTGAGCCAAGTAAGCCATTGGGCATCTACGAATACTCGAGATCGTCCAACCCGAACAGAGACAACTTCGAGAAGGCTGTTGCGGCCTTGGAGAACGGTAAATACGCCTTGGCCTTGAGTTCGGGTTCTGCCACCACTGCCTTGGTGTTGCAGAGTTTGCCAATTGGCGCCCATGTCATCTCTGGTGGTGATGTCTACGGTGGTACCCACAGATATTTCACCAAGGTGGCCAATGCCCACGGTGTCACCACCACCTTCACCAACAAGTTGATCGAGGAATTGCCCTCGTTGATCAAGAAGGAAACCGCCTTGGTCTGGTTGGAGACTCCATCCAACCCAACCTTGACCATCACCGACATCACCAAGGTCTCCGCCATCTTAAAGAAACACCAGGAGACCACCGGCCAAAGAGTCTTATTGGCCGTGGATAACACTTTCTTGTCTCCATATCTTTCCAACCCATTGAACTTTGGCGCCGACATTGTCGTCCATTCCGTCACCAAGTACATCAACGGTCATTCCGACGTTGTTTTGGGTATTGCCATCACCAACGACGACGAGATCCACGACAAGTTGCGTTTCTTGCAAAACGCTATTGGTTCCATCCCATCTCCATTCGACTGTTGGTTGGCCCACAGAGGGTTGAAGACTTTACACTTGAGAGCCAAACAAGCCTCGTCCTCCGCCTTGGAAATCGCCGAATTCTTGAACTCTAACGACAAGGTCATCAAGGTCAATTACCCAGGTTTAGCCTCGCATGCCAACCATGAAGTCATCAAGACCCAACATAGAAACGGTTTAGGTGGTGGTATGATTTCGTTCAGAATCCAAGGTGGTGCCGAAGGTGCTGCTAAATTCACCTCTTCCACCAAATTGTTCACCTTGGCCGAATCCTTAGGTGGTATTGAATCCTTGTTGGAGGTTCCAGCTGTCATGACCCACGGTGGTATTCCAAAGGACCAGAGAGAAGCCGCCGGTGTGTACGACGATTTGATCAGATTGAGTGTTGGTATCGAAGATGTTGAGGATTTATTAGAGGACATCAAGCAAGCTTTAGAGAAGTCTACTTAGAGGAATAGTGTGTATTATAGAATAGACAGGATTAATATTACGAGGTTTATGTCATAACTGTATGTGTCATCCCAAACGGGGAATTCAAAAAATAAAAGTCCGGTTAATATCTGCAACCTATACGTGGCATATAAGAGGTATCATCACAATTATTGGCGGATGGCTACATTATATTTAGTTTATTAGTAGATTTTGTAGAAAAGATTAGATTTTTCTTCGTCTCGAGAAAAAAATATTGCCATCAGAGAACATCAAATCGAAGAATCATAGATACCGTTATTTTCGAGGTGTCTCCACAACATGCTATTCAACAAGAGAATTCTTCTAGTATTATTATTTCTGTTGACAACAAGCATCCAATCCCAGGTGATTCCGCAGAAGAAGTTGATTTGTCCAGATTCGGATCTCAACAATTGTTATCCAAGAATCTTTGAGCCTACACATCATTGGAAGGAGATCCTTCCTGACCAGGAAATACCCGGAGGTTTACATGTTAGATTGAACATGGATACGTTGAAACGTGAAGGGAAATTGTTAGATGAAGCTGGCTCGTCCGATATGAACACTGATCTCGAGGTGGTTCCGGTGAACGACGAACATGAGGAATTGAGGGCCAAGATAGCTTCTCATAAGGAAAATATAAGGAAACCGGATGGTGAACGAACCGATTTCCAGTATGCTATCAACGAGGTGGATCATTTGTATAAGGTTTCACGGAATCACCCGGAAAATGAATTGGATATCCATTATTCTTCAAGATTACTAGAATCGCTCAATATCTTGGTCGAATTGAGCCACGATTTGGATTATGGTATCAAGATCTCCTTGGACAATACGTTTGAGAAGTTGAATTCCTTGAGCCATGCAAACCACAACCATGAAATCAAGGAGAAATGCTACAGAATCATGGCTGCCGCTTTGAGAAACAACCCTATTGCTATAGACAACATATTATTAAGAGATATTAACATCTTCAACGAATTACTCGAGGATTTGGATCAGGAAGAAAATAGTGTCTTACAGAAGAGAATATTGGGTGTCATTGGTGGTTTGATTCAAAGTGACCAGGGCAAGCAAAAGATTGTCAGGATTAAGGGAAATCAAAAATTGGTCAAGACATTCTCGAAATTACATTTAGATGCACAGACTAGAATTACAGAAATATTAGAAGATTTAAATGTCCAAGAAGCTAGTTTACATAAACGGTCGGAGGAAATGGAAGATGACTTGCAACCGAACTCGAAGTTGTCAAAAATGATACAGACCAAGATTGTGCAAGAGCAATTAGATTCGCCTGATCTAAAGTTCTATTTCAACCAATTGTTATCTTTGCACAAGAATGACAAGTCATTGAAGCCCGAAAGCGATTTTGTCAATTGGATAATCAAAGAAAATGAAGAGAGAGCCAATGATCTACTGAGAAGGGACAATGACGATTATGACGAGGAATTTGATAGGCTTTTAAAGGTGTCCAGACACGAGGTGTTTGGCAATCCCATGGGGTTGAGAAAAGCGCTTGCGGATGAATTATGACCCAATATACGTTCTTCGATCCTACACAATGTAATTCGTAGTGCTTCAATTTAAATTATACAAAACAATTAATCTTATGGCAAATCGTGACAAATATACATTTTTTTGTTTTTAGTTGATTTAATCGAATAAACCGAATCCCATGTCGTCATCGGATTCTTCCTTTTCTTCTTCAACTTCTTCTTCAGCAGCTGGGGCGTCAGTAGAAGCGGAAGCACCAGAGGCAGCTGGAGCAGCACCACCGGATGGGACAGAGGACAACTTGGTGTTACCTTCAGCAATCAATTCTTCGATGTCCTTACCTTCAACTTCGGCTAATAAGGCAGCGATCTTGTCATCTTCGACTTCGATAGCGACAGATTCTAAGACAGACTTGATGTCAGCAGCTGATGGGGTAGCGTTACCAGCGTTAACTAATAATAAATAAGCAGCTAAGTATTTCACTAGGCCATGTTAGTATTTAGACTTTTCCATAATCTGGACATGTTGACATGTATAATATCTTGATAACTCTCGTTTCGAGGACGTATATAATACCTCATATTTGGGGCCTCAACTACGAATTTTATCACAACAAAAACAATCCTCTTGTATCATTTTACACGATTCTCAACACACATCCCACATTCTACGTACTTTTATCTATATGTATTCACTTGTACTAGTTCTATATGAGTTGTATATTACGATCTCCATTTAACACTGTTAATTTTTCACCAGAGAAAACCAAAGCTGGAACCGCATTTGGAAAAGCAGTCACTTTAGCCCCACACGACGCAATATGGGAAACGGTTAACGCACATCGTAGAGTCTTGAGATTGATGGAAATTGGCGTGTACACGCCCTTTCACCGACCAATACATAGATTAGTAGATTTGAGAGGGTGAATGAGATCAAGGGAAACAGAATTGGAATCAAGGAATAAAGAAACATGTTTAATCAGGTCGATTGTTTTTGTTTTAGAAAAACGAAGATCTGTGCTCAAACTGCCATTCTCATGATGTCTCTCAGCCAAATTGTACTGCATCTCCCCGCGTCTTCAAGTTTACGTAGACAATACAAATGAACACCGTAAGATATTTATTGCATCATGAATATTGCGTAAGGAATCACCTGTATTCGCCTGATATTGCGTGACTTTTCCTTCTTAGAGATTATGCACTTCTTCGGAAGGTTAAATGAGACGTACTCTTCATTATCTTCTCACCCCCAGTGGTAAATCGCATATGTATGCTTATAAATTAGAGCCCCAGAGAAAACGTAAGACTTTGAGGTTTTCAATCCATTATCGAAAAGATTTCCAAATTTGAAAAGCTACAATTTTTCGATGAAGAAGAGTGGACGATTTCGTGTAAAAGAAATCCATTTCGCTTCAATATTGTTTGCCAACTCGCACATCGTAGATATTTGCAACCATTTATAAGTGGTGCATGTAACTGCTGATAGATATGCATGCCATATCGAATGAACTTTGGAAATGGTAATTGTGGCTGTTATGAGCTCTTATCGGATAATGTAATGGGGTGTACAAACCTCAGACTATAAAAGGAGTGGTCAACCTTTCAAAGGCATAAATCATAGGCTCAACAATACCTCAAAGATGACAGTTAATCCACCTGCACCATGTGTATCTTACTTCACTCCAAAACAGACCGTGAAGGCGGGAAAGGCCATTGATCCACAGCCTAATGGAAACAAGATCCCCAAGATTTTCCAGCCCCTCAAGATCAAGGGGTTGACTCTCCAAAATAGAATCGGTGTCGCTCCAATGTGTATGTATTCTGCCGTGGATGGAGTTGCTACTTCATTTCACTTGGCCCATTACGGCTCTCTTGCCACCAGGGGACCAGGGTTGATCATGACCGAAGCTTTGGCGGTGGTTGATTATGGAAGAATCAGTCCTAATGATTTGGGTATCTACAATGATGAACAGGCATACAAGTTAAAAGAGACTGTTGATTTTGTGCATTCACAGGGTCAATACATTGGTCCTCAATTGGCCCTATCTGGAAGAAAAGGAAGCACTGTACCTCCTTGGGTTGCAATAGATGTGAATTCTAAGACGGAAGATGGGGGATTTGGGGACAGAATTGTTGCTCCATCACCTATAGCATTCAAAGAATTCAACCCAATCCCACACGAACTCACAGAGGAAGAAATCAAAGAGATTGTGAAGGCATTTGGGGAGGCGGCAAGAAGAGCCGTTTATATTTCTGGTTTTGACTTTGTTGAAGTCCATGGTGCTCATGGCTATTTGGTGAGCAACTTTTTATCATCTTTCACTAATAAGAGAACTGATAAATATGGTGGTTCATTTGAAAATAGAATTAGGTTTTTGTTGGAGGTTATTGAAGAGATCAAGAAAAATATCAAAGAAACTACACCCTTATTTTTAAGATTCTCTGCTTCAGAAAATGCCGATGAAGAACCATTGAGTTGGACTATTGAGGACTCAATCAGATTGTCCAAGATTGTCGTTGAAAAGGGTATCGACTTGTTAGACATTTCCTCTGGTGGTAATATTCCAACTCAAACACGCCGAGGTAATGAACAAGGGTTCCAAGTCCCTTTATCAAAGGCTATAAAGGCTGCAATCGGAGACCGAGCATTGGTGTCAGCAGTTGGTGGAATCAAAGAGGCTAAATATGCCAGCGACTTGGTTGAACAAGGTGTGGTTGATTTGGTGCTTGTTGGTAGACCATTTTTAAAGAATCCTGGGTTGGTTTGGAGTTGGGCTGATGATTTAGATATCAGATTATATCAAATAGGTCAGTATGAGTGGGGTTGGTTCGGGTCTAGGGATAGACAACCTGAACTTTATTCTTCTGATGACATAGATAAAGAATTATAGAAATGCATAAACAGCGAGGCCTGGTTGAATGTAGCAGCACAATAGAAGTGATCTTCTGCAGACGAGAACTTAAAATGAAAGGGGAAAGAAAGTTTGGGAAGATGTGGGAGACACGGAAGACTTTATTCCAAGGAGGCGTCATGCTATAATTATAATTTGGATCTCAAAATCAATAGCCTCTGCTTATGGAACTGAAATCCTTTGAAAATTAGTTTTGCATTCTAATCAATCTGCTGCAGTACGAATATGGCTGAAACGTTTACCAAAGAAAAGATTGAAGCTCTTACAGGTCAGCTAGACTTGATTTTGAATGAAAGCGTGGCTCCCGAGAATCCTGATCGTATTAATGGTGTTGTTGCTGGAGTCACGACAGAGAAAGGTACAATATACTTGAATGCAGCTGGATATGCCAATACTGAAACTGAATCGCCAATCACTAATGATTCAATATTTGGCTATTTTTCAACAACCAAATCAATGACTACAACCGCTGCTTTGAAATTATACGAAGAAGGAAGGCTAGATCTTGACTGCCCAGTAAAAGAGTATCTTCCAGAATTCTCCAAAATTGGTATCTTGGACAAGGTTAATGATGATGGAACATTTGAGACACATCCTCCAAAAAATGAAGTAACCATGAGAATGTTGTTAACACACACAGCAGGATTTTCATATTCCTTCTACAGTGAGGAATATGCAAAGATCAAACTGATTACAACCCAGCCAGATATTTTGAAAGCGAATGAGAGGACATTACAATGTCCTCTTCTATTTGAGCCTGGGTCCGAGTGGCACTACGGTATAAATGTGGATTGGGCTGGAATGGTCATTGAGAAGATTGAGGGAAAGAAACTTGGTCAATATTTAAAAGAAATCATATTTGACCCAGCAGGGATGGATTCCTGTACTTTCCACTTAACTGATAAACTGCAAAAGGAGAAGCTAGTCTCAATGTATCAAAGAACGGTTCCAAATCAACCAGTTTCACTATCTCCATATCCCGTCTCACTAGACCCACCAATTGATATGGGAGGTTCTGGGGTATTTGGCAACGTTGACGATTACTTAAAATTTATAAGAATCTGGCTCAACAATGGAAAATGTGATTCTGGTCATCAAATACTTAAAAGGGAGACAATATCGTACGCCACGCAGAACCATCTACCAGTTGATATGGTAGTAACTAAATTATACAGCTGGGAACCACATTTATCAGGAAGTTCAGAGTTTTTCGAGAATCAAAGGAAGACTTGGTCTTTAGGGTTTATGATTAATGAGGAAGACGTGTTTACAGGGCGACCATCTGGGAGTCTTTCATGGTCAGGTTTGGCTAATCTCTATTTCTGGATTGACCAGAAGAATAAATTAGGAGGTTATTGGGCGTCTCAGGTGTTCCCTGCTGGCGATATTTCCATTTTGAGTTATTTTAAATTGGAGTCTACAGTATACAACATATTGAATGGATGAGCGATATATTTATAGTCAATTTTTAGTATAATACAAGTCTATTACCCTCTATATTATTCATATTATTCATAAAGAATCTTTTTCTCATAATTAGCTCTTTCTGGGGAAAAGGCTGGTCCAAGCTCAATTAAACCAGTCTCAGCAACATAGTCAGTCCAATGTTCCAATAATTCATCCAACTTATGCTTATGCAGAGATATGAGATTTGTAGTTTCACCGGGGTCCTTCTTAATATCGAATAACTGCCAGACTCCGGGACCAAACGGTTTTGGAATAAATAGGGCCTTGTAATCACCCTTTCTTATTGCTTGTTGGCCAAATAATTCCCACCCTGTAACTGTATCCTCTGAATGCACTGCTTCAGATTTACCTGTGAGATAATCTACCCAAGACAGCCCTCTTGGAGTAACAACTTGACGACCACGAAAGCTGTTACCAGGATGTTCTACCCCAGCCAACTCTAATACAGTTGGTAATATATCCATCACTGTCGAGAAAACACCAGAAATCTTCCCATCGTTTTCCTTAAGTAGTGGTGGATAGCTCAAGACTAAGGGACAACGTATACCACCCTCTGATGCCCACATCTTGTACATATAAGAAGGTGCAGTTGCTGCCTGTGCCCATTGATCAGAATAATAAACAAACGAATTTCCTCTCCCAATATTTTCATAGCTATTATCATAATATTTGGTGACAATATCTCCAATTTTTTCTACCGATAATGGTAAAGCTTCCATCATCATACCTTCTGCACCATTATCTGACATAAATAAGATGAAAGTGTCATCCAATTCCCCTGTTTTTTCCAAATGATCTAAGACTTTTCCAATGTTTGTATCCAATATTTCAACCATTGCAGCGTAAGTTTCCATAATTCTGGACTCAATCTCCTTTTCTTCCACGGTTAAATCTTTCCAAGCTCTATCTCTTTGAGTTTCAATGGTGTGAGGTGTGATACCATCTGGAATGATACCTTTGGCTAACGCAGCTGACAATCTTTTTTTTCTCAACTCTTCTGGGCCATCATCGTATACGCCCTTGTATTTGGCAACAATCTCTGGAGGTGCTTGGTATGGCCAATGTGGAGCAGTATAGGTTAAAGACCCAAAAAAAGGTCTCCCTTTACGCAATTCTTTGTTGGATAAGAATTCTAATCCCTTCTGAGTAAAGAAATCGGTACTGTAGAAATCATCTGGTAGATCAGTTTTAGCATCCACGGATTTATTATCCTCAACATAAAGTGGAGGCATGAATTTCAATGGCTGGCCACCTACAGCATCAACAGGAAAAAACTTATAGTGGTTCCCGGCACCAGGTAAGAGAGTGAATGATTTCTCAAAGCCTCTATTGTACGGCCAATATTGTTCAATAAGACCCAAATGCCACTTACCACTGATGAAAGTGTAATAGCCTGAATCTCTCAAGATCTCAGGCAAAGCGGCCACTCGGTCATTTAAATAGCCTTCATAGCCTGGCTTACCACCAAAGGTTTCAGGGAAGTTTCTAGCAAATTCTGCCATTTGGCCCAAACCAGCAATATGGTTATCTGTACCAGAGAACAACATGGATCTCGTTGGGGAGCATGCAGAAGCAGTATGGAAATCAGTGAATCTTATTCCCCTTTTGGATAACTTTGTTAAATTTGGGGTGTTGATCTCACCTCCAAAGGCTTCAAGATCGGTGAATCCTAAATCATCTGCTACAATGATCAAGAAATTTGGCTGTTTGACCATGGTTTGCTATCTTTTTAATTAACAAAGACAGTTGCAATTATATCTTCTTGAGAATAATAAACTTCGAATTGTTTTTCTATTTATACTGAATTCATCTTACTCACTCCTGCACCCTTGGCTGTTAGCGATGTTGCAATATTGCATGAGATTACAGGAGCCACATTTATAGGAACAATGTGGCATTTGATGAAACAATGTTCTCGTCATTTCAGCTAATATTCAGCCACTTTCGAGGCATTTCAGTCATTTGGGAACAGTCTTATAGAGAAATATTTTATACTCGTGGTACTATATGCTCCTCGGCGATTGATAACAATCCCGCATGTAGCACCGACATCGTCTACATATTGAAGTCTACCCATAATATACATACACTGCACAATACTATACAATTATCAATATTTCCGTTAATTTCATGATTATACTTACTCTAATGTGAAGTCATATTCTTTGAAAGCTTCTTTGAAGAGCTCGCTTTCCTTGGATTCCCTTGTTACAGATTGTTTGCATTTATCCCAATATGTTCTCTTAGGGTTCTTTAAAACATGCGCCAAAACTCTTCTTGGGAATTGCAAGTCAATATTTCTATCCTTCTCTAATGCACATGCATAATGTATTTGCTTCTCAACTGAATGTGCTATGGTTAACATCACATAATCAGAAGAATTTTGAATTTTATTCAATTCCGTCATCTCTTCCTCGGAGTCTGAGTTATATCTGATAAAGGATAGTTTCTGGTTTCTATCAAACTTCTCATTGTTAAGTCCCTCTTGTTTTCTTAAAAATCCTTCAAAATCTTCCAACAATTCTGTTGCAACAGGCAACAATTGAACATGATAATGAACTGAGCTATCTCTATTTATTTCAAAGAAAACCAAGCTGGAGTCATATGAATTCTTAAATAACTTTATTAATGCAATCTGGAATCTCATGATTTCTTTCACTAGAGGAGTCTGAAGTACGTTCGAATATTCACTTTCTTCCAATAGGACCCTTGGTGTAGGTATATGAGCAATTGGAATTATAATTGCATGACCAGAAAATGCTCTATCATCCTTAGGAGTAGATAATGGACCTTTTGCAATAGTTAAATAACAGGTTTCGCCGATTGCAATGATCATATGAGTCTCAAGGTTGGGATTAGAAAGACAGAAGAAACATTTGTCGGGCAAAACAGTCCTACGCTTCCTGATAACTTCATCTGAGCCATCAAAATCTTGTACTCTCTTCATAGTTGAATCCTCGGAGGGTTTGGAAGGAGCTTCAAAATCCTCCAATGATGGCTCTACAACCTCCTCAATGAGGAAAGGGTTTTCAATGAGATTGGAAGGATTTTCCAATCCAGCCAATATCGGCATCCCGAAAGCATAAAACCATTTATCCTTGGTCCCCTCTTGACCTAGACTTATGAATCTCGTGATTCTTTGATCTTCCTCCCAGCTAAATGGTCCATGTTCATAGAAACGACCAGATTCAGTCCCAACGGCGAAATGATATCTTGGATGGGTCATTTTAACCAAATTATCTATGTTTTTGTCTCCAACTAAAGTGAGTTTGTTTTGTTTCCCAATCTTTTGCGTCCAATGATAACTGATCAATATATCTACCTTTTTTCCCTCGAAGATTTCCGTTAGTGTTTTTGCTTCAATGGTGGTAGCATCCAGTATATATCCAATTGTCACACCTGATTCCAGTGTCATTATCCCAATATCTCCCAAATAATGCAAATTCTCTATCTGGGACACCGAGCTCGCGTCGATAGGATTGGATACTCCTGATACAAAATATGTCAACTGGTTAATTGGAGTCTTTGGAAGCGGGGTACCAAGAGGAAGGGAATCTCCTAAGAGAAACACAGCTTCGAATGGTCCATTTTTGGAATCTTGAATATTGGCCTTCTTTAATACCTCTTCAAGGTTAGAAGATGACGGGTTGAGAATTAGACTGTTTGTTAGTATCAGAGTCTCCAGGCTCCCGACCGAGTAACAGAATATTTACTTACAATTTCCTTTTATCTGACATTCTTGGGTCCTCTAATTATTAGCTGAAGAACAGATAATGATGCTTCATCATTGATATTATGAAATTTTCGACTCGCATACACCTGCGCGATGGGACGCAGCCAACGATGGTATCTGGTTTCTACAAATACACCATTTTCATATTTTTCATTATATATATACAGAGTGATTATAATTTGATATAGATGCCCAATTTGTCCAAAACGACTGCAATGACAGCCAATGCGAGTGCATAGACCACTAATATAACCATGGCGATATAATTAGTGCAATCCAAAGTGTTGATTGTCATGTTGACTAAACCAGTTCCTAAATTGGCAATCAAAAATATCGCCAAACCATTCTTGTTTATGGAATCTAAGATGGGAGAAACATCGTACGATCTTTCCGACAAAATGGTTCCAATGAGCTTGTAGCCAAGAAGAAACCACATGTTGTACGAAACAACCCAAAGAACATATGGAAGGTTGGCTATTCTTCTCGAACATGTGTATGGGTAGAAATTGTGTAACAAAAGGAAAGCAGTCTGGTAGAAAATTGCAAAAATGGCCAATCCTTTTGTATCTGAGACGGTGATAGATTCTATGTAGCCAGATTTCTTTGCGATCTTTTTGTAATTATTGATCTCCAACCCATTTGAAGGATAAATCAAATTTCTCGGGGTCTTGTAGCCGGTCAAGACATATAATCCGGATGCTTGACCACAGATAAAGATGCTCAAATATCCAACAAAGGACCAGATTCCTTCTTTATTGGAACTGAAAAGATCAACTCTTGGAGCGCTCAATATGAAGGATAACAAATCTGTCTTCGCCAACAAATATTCATAAATACCACCGACCGCAAGACCGACAACGTATCTGGGGAAGAATTCGAGTAATGGGTTGAGAATTGATAAGAAAATAGGCAAGAAACCTAAAGTGAAGAAGAAATTCCAATGGACACCGTATTCCGTGACATGTTCCTGGTATTCTAAACCCTTGACACTGATTAATCTGATGACACCCAATACTAGAATTGGGAGCGAGGATCTAATGCTCTTGAGCAAATCAAGACCATAATATTTCATGCTCTTAGTGAAACTCGAGGCTCCAGAAGATTCATTATATTTATGTTTAAGAATTGCTCTGGAATTGACCAACCCCATAGAAAATACGAAAGAACCGACGCCTAAGTCCATTAACGAGGTTCCCCACGTTTCAACCTTGGCAAACCTTCTGGGGAAGATTGGAAAGTCTACCTCAAGAATCGACAAACAGGTGATGATCATCATATGGGAACGATATGAGGTAATGTAGGACTTCTTTGGGAGAAAGTCGATTTCCGCCTGTTTTGAGGTTGTAGTTGACTTGGACTTTCTAGACTTATTGAAAGCTATGTATAACATTGCTGGGATCACACATAACACAGTTAAATAATCTACATGGGAACTATATGTGGTGGTAGACAATAACAATGGGATCCAATTCAAGAGAAAATCGTAAATATAATCATTTGAGTTTTTATTATGAAATAAATCGGTGTATCTGTACAATAAACAATATAATAAAGAAGAAGTCTAAGGTATGTTAGTCAGAAGAAGGAACAATTGTCAAGAAAGACTTACCAAAGCTGCAGAAGTGACTCCATAAATCTCGAGAATTGAGCCCCCTGCGAGTCCGGAAACAAAATCCTCTTTTCTTTCCTTGAGACTCGACATAATTCTCTAATTATTCGTTATTCCAATTGGTTGGAGTTGCTGAAAGTGATGATGTGTTAGATCTGATAAATGTTGTAGTGTGGGAACCGTAAGTACAGGGCTCATGATTGTAATAGAAAAGAGCGAAGGGAGGAAAGGGATCTCATAGGATTATAGGATTATAGGATTATAGGAATAGTACAGGGATAGTCTAGAAATATTATAGAAATATTATAAATGAACTATTTAGTATATTTCAAGACTTATTTGAAAAAAGAAAAAAATCATTTTAAAATTTTAAATTTATTTCTTTAAACATCTGTATGAACACCCTAATAATCCTGAAACACATTAAAAGAACTTAACCCACAAAAAATGCAACATAATTATAAATAATACCAGATTATCTAATAGAACCTCTATTACTTGATTCCCCTGGTTGAACAACTCATTCCTGATCTCATGTAAGCCACTCATTACACGTAATTAATTATCCTGATGCGGAATATTCCCAATTTGGAATAATGAGACGCGTCGGGGACATGCAGGTCTTTTCCAATATGTTCGAGTTCTTCAACTCATAGAAGAAATATATTTGGCAAACGTAGTGATTATTTCTATCAGACCTTATAAGTAAAATGGACGAAATAGAACCTGTGGATGCCGTGTTCTCCGATAGAGTGAGACGTTTTCAAGAGTTCTTGGACTCGCCTGATGGAACCACCGACTACAGAGAAGCGATCAAGGAGATGTTGATTAGAAACCAACAAAGATTGGTGATTTCCCTCGACGAGGTCAGAGAATTCGACAGAGATTATTGGAAGGGGCTTTTGGAATTCCCTGCGGATTTCTTGCCCGCCGGAGAAAGAGCGCTAAGAGACACCATCTTGACCATCTACGACAACAATGATCCAAGATACGAACATATCGACGAACAAACGAGTTTCTATTTGAGTTTCAAAGGCGCTTTTGGGGACCATTCCGTCTCCGCCAGAACCATCACCTCGAACCATTTGTCCAAGATGATCTCGATTGAAGGTATCGTCACCAGAGCGTCGTTGGTCAGACCAAAGGTGATCAGATCTGTTCATTATGCCGAAGCTACAGGTAGATTCCATGCCAGAGAATACAGAGATCAGACCACCTCGTTCGACCCAGTGACCACTGCTGCCATTTACCCCACAGAGGACCCCGAGGGTAACAAATTGACCACTGAATATGGATATTCCACCTACAGAGATCACCAGAAGATCGCAGTTCAAGAAATGCCAGAGACAGCCCCAGCTGGTCAATTGCCAAGATCAATTGATGTGATCTTGGACGATGATTTGGTTGATTTGACCAAACCGGGTGATAGAGTTCAAATTGTCGGTGTTTTCAGATCCCTTGGAGGTGGACTGAGCAACGGATCCCAATTCAAAACCGTGTTATTGGCCAACTCGGTGTATCCCTTACATGCCCGTTCCACGGGGGTATCTTTACAAGAGAAAATCACCGATAATGACATCAGAAACATCAACAGAATCTCCAAGGAGAAGAAGGTGTTTGACATTATTGCCCAATCATTGGCTCCATCCATCTTTGGCTTTGAATACATAAAGAAGGCGGTTTTGTTGATGTTATTGGGTGGTTTGGAGAAGAATTTGGATAACGGTACCCATTTGAGAGGTGACATCAATATCTTGATGGTTGGTGATCCATCCACTGCTAAATCCCAAATTTTGAGATTCGTTTTGAATACGGCTGCTTTGGCCATTGCCACTACAGGTAGAGGTTCCTCAGGTGTCGGTTTGACCGCAGCTGTTACTTCTGATAAAGAAACGGGGGAAAGAAGATTGGAGGCTGGTGCCATGGTTTTAGCCGACAGAGGTATTGTTTGTATTGATGAATTCGATAAGATGTCCGACGTGGATCGTGTTGCAATTCACGAAGTCATGGAACAACAAACTGTCACGATTGCCAAGGCAGGGATCCATACTTCTTTGAACGCTCGTTGTTCCGTCATTGCTGCTGCCAATCCAGTCTTTGGACAATATGACGTCCATAAGGATCCTCATAAGAATATTGCCTTGCCAGATTCCTTATTATCCCGTTTCGATTTATTATTTGTTGTTACAGATGATGTTTCCGACCAAAGAGATAGACAAATCAGTGAACATGTGTTGAGAATGCATAGATTCATTCCTCCAGGCTTGCAAGAGGGACAACCTATCAGGGAAAAGACCAACTTGTCTTTGGCTGTCGGTGACGACTCCACTAATGAATTGGAAGAATTGGAACAGCCAGTATTTGAGAAATTCAACACCCTTCTTCATGGTGGTGCTTTGGAAGCTCACAACAAAAGTGGTAGAAAGAACAAGAATGGGCCAAAGATTTTGTCTATTCCATTTGTCAGAAAATACATCCAATATGCCAAACAAAGAGTTAAGCCAGTGTTGTCTAAGGAAGCTTCCGATTACATCGTGAAAACTTACTCTGGCTTGAGAAATGACTTGATTGAGAACAACCAGAGACATACAGCTCCTATTACAGCTCGTACTTTGGAAACCTTGATTCGTCTTGCTACTGCACATGCCAAGGTCAGATTGAGCAAAAGAGTTGAGAGAAAGGACGCCAAGGTTGCCGAAGAGTTGCTTAGATTTGCGTTATTCAAGGAAGTTGCCTCGAGATCAAGCAAGAAACGTAAGACCGAAAGATACGATAGTGAAGATGATAGCGAGGAAGAAGCCGAATATGATGAGATCGAAGAGCCAGAGGCTGGGGACGATGCACCCGAATACCAAGCACGTCGTACCACCAGAAGAACACAGAGTCAACCACAACAGACGGACGAGTCCCCCGTGGCCCTTGATTCCTTACAAATCTCGGATACAATTGAGGACGACTCTCAGCAATTACAAATCGAAGAGGAGTCTCAACAATACGAGGAGGAACCAAGTCAAAGTCAACCGTTGGCCGAACAATCTGGAAATAATGTCGAATCCTCAACCATCTCTTCCCATAGACTTCATATTCTCTCACGTCTTGTTGCAGCCATGACTCAAACCAGCTTATTTGAAGAAGAATCGTGTGCCGTGAGTACATTGATCGAGAACATCAATAATAGTATGCCGGAAGAAGACCATTTCAGTGTCGAAGAGGCCATGGCCGGGCTCCGTGAGATGGAGATCGAGAACAAGATCTACATAGCCGAGGGAAAGATATGGAGAGTTTAGTTTTTATCGTGGTTTGTAAATTATGGGTGTTTGTTATTTAGGGTTTGAACTATATTTGTGTCAGAATTGGCTGTAGATTGCTCGACTGGTTATTTAAAGTATCCAAACAGTGTCTTGATTACACCGCCACCACCGCCACCACCACCACTCTGTCGTGCGGCTCTCAACGAAAAATGGCCACTGCAATCGCAGCACGGTGAGGCCGTCGAAGATAATTGATCTGGTGAAATTTAATTGAATAAAGTATTTGCCGCCGTATAGAGCAGAAGTTATCCCAGGATTCCAATCAAATGTCGGAAATAGTCAATAATAAGACTATCCAGAAGGCGGAACTCTTGGTTCCTAAGGGCTTAATCGGAAGACCCTATGTGTGGCCCTTCTTGATTGTGTACCCGATCTTCACTCATGTCTATCTCAACCATTACGACACCTACATCGTCGGTCCAGAATGGACATTTGTGTTCCTTGGAACCATTCTCTCCTTCAACGCCTTGTTCTGGCTTATGCCACATTGGAATCTTGCCATCGAGTCCTCGTTCAATTACGCTCCAGTCAACACTATTGATGAGGCCAGCTACATCAAGATCACCCCCGCCCCCAACTCCGGTATCGGTGCCATCTGTAAGATTAACAGAGAGGTTTATCACGACGGAGAGGCCCAGACCAGTTTCTTGTACCAGAAGAGAAGACATTTGTTCCACGAATCCACTGGAAAATTCTCTCCTCCAGAATTTTTTGTTGATGAAGACCCTAAATTGTCCGCTTTCCAGAATACCACTGGTTTACTCGGTGATTTGGAGAAGACCATCAGAACCTACGGTGAAAACAAGTTTGATATCCCCATCCCAACCTTTTTGGAATTGTTCAAGGAACACGCCGTTGCTCCTTTCTTTATTTTCCAGATCTTCTCGGTGGCCTTATGGTGTATGGATGAATTCTGGTATTATTCCTTGTTCACCTTATTCATGTTGGTTTCGTTCGAATGTACTACTGTTTTCCAAAGAAGAACCACCATGGCCGAGTTCCAATCGATGGGTATCAAGCCATATGATCTTTTCGTTTATAGAAGCAAAAGATGGCAAAAAATCACCACCACCAGTTTATTACCTGGTGATGTGATTTCTGTCACCAGAACCAGCGAAGAAAGTGCTTTACCATGTGATTTGATCTTGCTTGATGGTTCTTGTATCGTTAACGAAGCTATGTTGTCTGGTGAATCCACCCCATTATTGAAGGAATCCATTAAGTTGAGACCTGGTCAAGAGAAATTCCAACCAGAAGGTCTCGACAAGAATTCTATTTTACATGGTGGTACTATGGCTTTACAAGTGACAAAACCAGAAAACCCAATTCTTCCTTTGGCTCCAGACAATGGTGCTTTGGCTTATGTTACTAAGACTGGTTTTGAGACCTCCCAAGGTTCGTTGGTTCGTATTATGATCTTCTCAAGTGAAAGAGTCTCTGTTGGTAACAAGGAATCCTTATACTTTATTCTTTTCTTGTTGGTTTTTGCTATCATCGCTTCTTGGTACGTCTGGGTAGAAGGTACAAGAATGGGAAGAATTCAATCCAAGTTGATCTTGGATTGTATCTTAGTTATTACCTCTGTTGTCCCTCCTGAATTGCCTATGGAATTGACTATGGCTGTCAATGCCTCGTTGGCCTCGTTATCCAAATATTATATTTTCTGTACTGAACCTTTCAGAATTCCATTGGCAGGTAGAATTGACGTTTGTTGTTTTGACAAGACTGGTACTTTAACCGGTGAAGATTTGGTATTTGAGGGTTTAGCCGGTTTCAATTCCAAGGACATTCGTCATTTGGCCTTGTGTTCAGATGCTGAAGTCCCAGCCGTCACAAGCTTAGTATTAGGTTCTGCTCATGCATTGGTCAAGTTGGATGATGGTGAAATTGTTGGTGATCCAATGGAAAAGGCAACTATCGATGCTGCTCACTGGAACATTGGTGAAAAGGATTCTGTCCACAGAACCATTGAAGGTAAGACTGAAAAGATCAAGATCTTGCGTCGTTTCCAATTCTCTTCTGCTTTAAAAAGATCAGCATCTATTTCGACTCACTCTGGTAAAACTTTGGTATCCGTCAAAGGTGCCCCAGAGACCATTCGTTCTATGCTTACTGAAATTCCTGAACAATACGAAGAAATCTATAAATCGTTTACTAGATCTGGTTCTCGTGTTTTAGGTTTGGCTTACAAATATTTGGAAGACAACATCTCGAACACAAGATTGAATAAGATCACTAGAGAAGAGGTCGAATCGAAGGTTATCTTTGCTGGTTTTATCGTTTTCCACTGTCCATTGAAGGATGATGCCATCGAGTCTATTAGAATGTTGAATGAATCTTCCCATCGTTGTGTTATGATTACTGGTGATAATCCATTAACTGCTTGTCATGTTGCCAAGGAAGTGGAAATCTTATCCAAGGATGTTTTAATCTTAGATGCTCCAGAGGAACATCATGGTGATCACGAATTGGTTTGGAGAAATGTTGATGAATCCAGAATTATTCCATTTTCTTCAAATGATGAAATTGACTTAAATCTTTTCAAATCTAATGATGTGTGTATCACTGGTTATGCTTTGACTAAACTTGTCCACCATAACCAAATTCTTGACTTATTAAAACATACTTGGGTTTATGCCAGAGTCTCTCCTGCTCAAAAAGAATTCATCTTGACTTCATTAAAGGAATGTGGCTACAATACTTTGATGTGTGGTGATGGTACTAATGATGTTGGTGCCTTGAAGCAAGCACATATCGGTGTCGCTTTATTGAATGGTACAGAAGAAGGTATGAAGAAGATTGCCGAAAACAAGAAGATCGAAATTACTCAGAAAATGTACGAGAAGAATGTTGATTTGTTGGCCAGATGGAATAAACCTCCTCCACCAGTTCCTCCACTTATTGCTCATTTGTATCCACCAGGACCATCAAATCCAAAGTATTTAGAAGCTATGGGAAAGAGAGGTATCACCATTACCGATGAAATGAAGCAATTAGTCGAAGTTGCTAATAGACAAAAACCGGTTGTTGGATCAGGTGGAAACTCATCCAATATGGCTGAAAGTTTATTAGGTGCTTTGAATGAAGTTGAAGATGATATGGAGGCTCCTACCTTAAAATTGGGTGATGCCTCTGTTGCTGCTCCATTCACCTCCAAATTAGCCAGTGTTTCTACTGTTACCAATATCGTTCGTCAAGGTCGTTGTGCTTTGGTTTCTACAATCCAAATGTACAAGATTCTTGCTCTTAATTGTTTAATTTCTGCTTATTCTTTGTCTGTCGTCTATTTGGCTGGTATTAAGTTTGGTGATGGTCAAGCTACTATCTCGGGTATGCTTATTTCTGTGTGTTTCTTATCTATCTCTAGAGGAAAGCCAATTGAAAAATTATCCAAGGAAAGACCACCTCCTGGAATCTTTAATATCTATATCATGGGTTCGATTTTAGGTCAATTTGCCGTTCATATTATTACTTTGGTTTATATCACGGCTGAAATCTATATCTTAGAGCCAAGAGAGCCACAAGTTGACTTGGAGAAGGAATTTTCTCCCTCCTTATTAAACACTGGTATTTTCTTATTACAATTGGCTCAACAAGTTTCCACTTTCGCAGTTAATTATCAAGGTCCTCCATTTAGAGAGAGTATCAGAGATAACAGAGGTATGTACTGGGGATTATTGGGTGTTGCCTTCTTAGCCATTGCCGGATCTACTGAGTTCATTCCAGAAATGAACGAAGCTATGAAGTTTGTTCCAATGGATTATGTTTTCAAGGTCAAGTTAACCTCGTGTGTATTGCTCGATTTGGCTGTTACTTGGTTGATTGAGATCGTTTTGAAGCACTACTTTATGGACTCTAAAGCTGCTGATATTGCCATGAGAGACTGAACATTGTTGTGAAGAAGGAGAAGGTCTGTGTATATTCACGAAAAAAATATAAATGTCAAAGTGCACAGCTCTATTTGACATAGATCGAAGGGGTTGAAGATATCAAGTATGTCGGCTCTATAGATGCACAATTATATACATTTTATAGAAGATTTAACTGGGCAATATTATATTGTTAATATTATTTTATGTAGCCCAATACATGGATACTTGACAAGGAGAAATTGCAAATTCGAAATGCCATTTTTTCTGCTGAGAGAGAAGGAAGAGTAAAGAAGAGATGAAGCACCTGGGAATTTCCATGAAATGAGCGTTGTAGATGCAGAATATGAAAAGAGGGAACTTGACTATATTTATCGATGAACTTCTGCTACCATGAACGATTAATCATATTAATTATACGTGTGATAATACCTTAATTAAATATATACAAATAGAAGTGATGCTTAATTGCAATAAGATTCTCGCACTCTTCTTGAATGCAAATTCAGTTTTTCGTTAATGAAAATAAATCCTTCTCCCTATCCAATTGCCCGATTCTTAGCGCTGATATATTGTCTATTATGACCAACTCTATACCCTTGAGATTCTTTGTAATACTCAACACAACATCCTTCACTTCGTCCACACTTATTGGATAGTCGAAAGTGTCCTGGCATTCTTGAATGACTTTATTTAGAGACACAGTCTTCCGCTCATCTTTCTTGATTCCAATACTCTGTTGATAGAGGATATTATAAATTGAGCTAGATTTACTTTTGATGTAGGACATTCTCTTGATTTCCAAAATATTGGACTGGTCAATTTTCTTGTTTTCGGCTTCTTTGAGTTTGATCCGTTCCAATAACGACAATCCCTTATTTTTAAGTTCCTCATGCTTCGAGTCTTTGGCTACGAATTTAAATTTGGATGAGTCCTTCTTAAGAACAAGCTTCGACTTAGACACTTTGGATTGAGTTTGGATGAGTTTCTTCTTGCACAAAGAGTTCAATTCAAACGAGGGTATACCACAATTGTTTGTTTCATACCATTCAGCTAGAAGTTCATTGAATTTACATTTCCTCTGGTCCAATTGCTTACTGAATTTTCCAACTGATTCGTCCGGTAGGGAAATATATAAACTATTTGAATCGTCGTCTGTTGAAATTTTGTAGGATGAAGGGTATATAGAAAGGATCTGCGAAATATGACTTTCGGTTATATTATATTTCATCAAATCCGATACCTGGATCATTATCTTTGAGAGCTTGGGATCGTTCGTATGGATTGAAAAGTGGAGATTTATGATATTGTCAATGCCCGTAAACAATCGGAGTAAGAATTGTCTTTCCTTTTCCAGGACATCTCCCACCTCACCCATATTCCGCTATTAAAGGCGTGGTCTTTATATGTTCTCCACCGCTCATCGTTATTTAGAACTATCTGGCATCTGTCTTAATGCATGCCAGATACACCAAAAATCAAGACTTCCTAATTGGGTAGTATGCCCTTTCCAGAACTATATAGCATAGACTAACTAAAGAGGAAATAGACAAACAAGATAGACGGAGGAGAGAGACACGTAAAGAAGAGAGGTTGGTTATATTAGCAATGAAAAAGAGTATATAACAAAAACTCAGTCCCATGGCCCCTCAGCAGCTAACTTGAGTGTGCTGCAAGTGTGTGAACTTCCCAGCAAACTCAAATACTCCGTATTTTCCGAAGACGGATTATAAATAACCAGAAGAGTATTTCATCAGTCAAGTATAATTCTGAATATATTAGAAAGCATATTTCTACCGGTACTTACTTCATTACCGCAATTTTGGAAGATAAACTAACAGTCACAGGAGAGTTTCCCTTGTTAGAAAGAACTGAATATGTTTGCTCAATGAAGACGGAACTCACTCGCACAATGTTTTGTATCATGTTCCGATTTCTTTGGGATAGAGATCATTATGAAGTGATTGTTATTAATGCTCCAAGTTCCTTTCTTCGTCCTAAGAAGGACAATCAGGCATATTATATCTGATTGATAGAGATGTAGTTTCTTTGTATGATAGTTTTGATGAAGCTCGAGAAGTGTAGATTTTTCTGCGGCAGTTAACCAGTTGGAAGGAAATTTTGTGGGTGAAGGAGGAACCAAATAGTATGGATGGTCGCTTACATCTTATGTGAGCAAAATTGATGACATAGAGTTAATATACTCTTGAAACGTCCATACTATGTGGTATATTACGTTGACGACATATTTCCAAGTGAAGCGGTATTTTACACATGTAGTGAAGTAATTATCTCTGTTCTTTCGACATAGCATACAACTGCAATTTTTTCCCACAGACCGAGCCCTTCCAGACCTATTTCCTAGTCACCCAATTACTGGGCCTTCCAGACCTAGTAATATCTCTACTCAATCTTTGGCATATGATCCCACAGGTGATCAAGTATCTCATTCACCTTCTAGCATTATATATATATTATTTCCATGGCTAAGTCAGATGTCTCGTATCCAATTTAATAACACTATTTTCATCAGAAGACCACATGTCACTTCTATCAGACTTGATTCATATCTTGAAATACCACATCCAATTCCAGAAACAGCTACATCACACTCTTGTAGCCTCAAGAAGTGAAACATGCATACATCTAGAAAATACTTCAGTAAATTATTTCATCATTATTCAAGTATTATTTTATAAAAGGTGCAATCAAAGAACATTCAAGTAAAAAGTCACATCTATTGAACTGTTAGTAACCTGAGGCTGCGACTCTCTATGTTCTGCCATGCTCCGTGTCAACAAGTAGACATGGCTGCAAATTGTATCTCTCCGCCAAAACAAAATAGAAGCAATAAAAAAAAGTCAGAGAAGTATTATAAACAACTAAGTACTTCATGTTCCTCTAATCTAATACCATTCTCTTATTTTATCACAAGAACTATAATCAGCCTGAAAAACGGAGAGACAAATTGCAAAATGTAGCATCAAAGATCGATATGTGTTCTTTTGGCGTTAGTTGTAGATATGTAGTCTGACTACAGATCCTAATGTTGTAAAATAGATCTGGGGAATATTACCCCTTGTTCCTTTAATTTCTTTTCTTCAATAATATATTCGTTTCTAAATACTTAAACTGATTCATTCTTAGTTGTTCAACCAGTTTTCCCCCACTTCTTGAGTCAAGAGTGCAATGTCGTCTTTGGCTGCAAATGTCACTTACAAACAGAAGAGACGGCTAGATATATCTACAATATCCCTTAAACCATAACAAATCACACATTCATTTTACTTCGCTTATGCACCAATTTCAGATAAAACCTGTTTTAACACATCCGGATACCATTTCTCCGCAACGTCTTGATGTGACTTGATTCTGTTCTTAAAACTGTAATATCCCACAGGTTTATCACCTTCGACCTTATATTGAAATCCAATGTCCGATCTATTGATAGTTCTGTCTCTTTCCCTTTTCAACTCCAAGATGTCTTCCGGGATGTCAAGCTGCGATCTATGGGAATTGATATCGATACCCTGGAAAAATGGTAAGGAGATCCTGGCGCCTTCGCCTGGCGATGGCGTTAATACCCTATGAATCGTGGCTGTACACACACCATTGGTCAATCCTTCCAATGTCAAACCCACATTGACTACTAGGGTATTTGGAATTGGCGGAACCTTCAACCAATTCCCCTGGTAATTTTGCACCTCTAAGGAGTTATGTTTGGTGACTTGATGTATATAAGTCAAAAAGCCCGAATCTCTATGGGGACCACATCCTTGGCCGGAATTTGGATTTATGTTTTTATCAATGTTGGAAGTGAGATGGTTGTGTGACGAGTAATCCTCCAAGTCAGCGGTATCGGGATATTTGATGATTTTCATCTTCATTTCCTGGCCGTCTTTACGGGGAAAATACTTGTCAAAAGTATCTGAAGGCAATTTCAAGGCCTCGGTGACTAAGATGGTGAATTCTCTCGAGAAGACGGTCATTGTCTTCAAGTAAGTTTCCACGGTTGGTCTGAAATCAGGCAAAACCTCGGGATTGGGCCACAAATTGGGTCCCACCAAGTTCTTATACAACGGATCTTCGGGGGATGGAGCTGGGGCCTCGGTGCCAAAATCAAGCTGTTCTCTCCAATCCACTTTCAAACTGGTGATCTCGTTGGCCAATTTGGTGTATCCCAAGAAATGCGGAGAATGGACCATTTCACATTTCAACTTCTCGTCCGTTGGGAGATCGAAGAACAAATTGGATTGCGTCTCCAAGTCTGTGAAAATCGGGTCAGGAATGTCGTAATTCTTGATATAGAGGAACCCAATGTTGATCAACGCATGTCTCAACTCCGCCAATAATATGGGTTTTGTAGAGGGGTCCTTTGCTAGAGCCAAATCGATGATGGGGACGTTTCCGGTGGCCATTTCGTGTGCTAGAGGTGTTGAGAGTGTATGGTGAAGAGACGGTGCACTTCGAGTTACTGAAATGACTCCATTTCTTATCGCGCGATTACGCAATGGCAGGCTCTCCACAGCAAGATCTGTCATTTGTCAGGACAGAGTTGCACAAGGTGCGAGTATCCATTCCGGAAGAGGGTTCGAGAGAGATTTGGATTTCGATTCGTCTACGTGTATTTCTACAGCTGAAATTGTCGTAATAGTCTTTTTGGCGAAATTTCACTTTTGACATCCCTAAGCTGAGTCAACCATTGCATGTCGCAACTACGAGAAGCCAACGAGTGGCTGGTCACACAATATATGTGCTACGGTGCCACAGGCCCAATACTCTACCGACAAATAGAATCGTGGCAAAACCCAGCCGTTTCTAACACCGATGGCTTCGATCTAAGCTCCGACGGTACACACTCACTTAAAGTGCTCGGCAAACCCCAACCGGTGGAAGTCGCGCACTTAGCGATTTTGGTTCAAATCTTGTGAGAAAAACGAAGCACGACATTTTATCAGCAGGTGCTGCATCCCTCCATGAAACTATATAACTACGGGGCAAGATAGCACATTTAAAATACCCCGCTTTCAACTAGTCGCGCCATTCGTTCAATATGTCTACTAACGACAAACTCGATCAGATACTAAATTTGATGGGCCACATGCAGTACAACACCAACCACAAGGAGGACATGATCGAAATCAAGTCTTTCATGATCCAACAGTCCAATAAGATCGATTATTTGGTGACGTTAATCAATGACTTGATCAATAAGAACAGTCTATCGTTTTCGCAGGGCTTGTTAGTCGCGAACGATCTCGACCAAGTGAATAACAGAAGAAGATCAAAGACTCAAATACCACAACAACAGGTTGTGCAACTGCAACAACAACAAATCCAACAACATCACCATAACCAGCAATTACGAAACCAACAGGTTCTAGATTTCTCCGGCTTGGGCAACGAAATCAGCCAGAATCTATTGAATCAGCTGTTGGAACAAGCAAACAACAGCGACATGTCAATAATAGCGCAACATGCGGGCCAACGGACGCAATCGCAACAACAACAGCCATCGCAGCCAATTGGTAATGAAACTCCTCCTCCTGGTGAGCAGACCCAAGGTTCTCAATCTCAAGGCGCGAATTCGCCGGACCAGGAGTACGCTGCTACATTGACGTTCAATGGGGCCCCGATACCGTTACCTCGCATCCCCCGTAGATTAGTTCTTGATTCGTCGTTGAACCAGAAACTCCCGCCCACAAAAAAGCCCAGGGTGAGTTACAATTTCCTCAACAACCCCACCTCGGTCAAGGACATCTACGAGGAATACCACAGCGGATACAATGGCCAGACGCCGTTGGGCCAGATGGACGTCAAGTATGGAAAGGCCTGGAGGGGCAACAGTCGGTCCAAGGAACTGAAACGGTTCCAGAGAAGAAAAAGGGTGTGCGACGTGATCGAGTACAGTGTCAAGAAATTGGGAATCACGGTGGACAGAGCTATCGAGATGATCGAGGTGTTTAGAGGCGGCAAATCGTTGACATGGGTGATGAATGGCAATTTTCCCAACGAATTGTTGGAGGATGGCAAATTGGCTGCGTTGTGAATTAGGGTGTATTTGTATTATTGTGTATAATTTTGTGGAATGTAATCATATGGGTGCAATGGATCGAGCTGTATGTCGCGGTTAACAGAGTGCAGCAAACGGCACATGAAGTTCAACGCAACCGAGTCGGGATCGGTTAATTTGCCAACGAAAGGGCGTTCGCAGCCAAAAACCACCGTTCCCCGTGACCACCACACATCGTCCGGGTGACCTTTGGCGGTTAGTTGGTGGAACATGCTGGAAAGTGTCAGAGTTGGAAAATTTTACTGGGAAAACTATTTGTTGCCTTCGAGTTGAACCTCTATTCTGGTTAGAAGATATAAGTCTATACATTATTTCTTGTACATATTATTAGATTTGATTAACTATGTTAGCTAGCAAATTTGCCCGTAACGTGAGTATCAGGTGGCGATGGCAGTGCGGATGTCGCAAGCGACTCTAGAACAATTACTAACAACTCCAGGCATCCCGTTTACCAACCTTGAAGCGTTTCAACACCAATGGTAAGGTCCAAGGCTCCGTCATCGGTATCGATTTAGGTACCACCAACTCGGCCGTTGCCATCATGGAAGGTAAGATCCCAAAGATCATTGAGAACGCCGAAGGTGCCAGAACCACCCCATCCGTCGTTGCCTTCACCAAGGACGGTGAGAGATTGGTCGGTATTCCAGCCAAGAGACAAGCCGTTGTCAACCCAGAAAACACCTTGTTCGCTACCAAGCGTTTGATCGGTAGAAGATTCGAGGACGCCGAGGTGCAAAGAGACATCAAGCAAGTTCCTTACAAGATTGTCAAGCACACCAACGGTGACGCTTGGTTAGAGGCCAGAGGCGAAAAGTACTCTCCATCCCAAATCGGTGGTTTCGTTTTAAACAAGATGAAGGAAACCGCTGAAGCTTACTTATCCAAGCCAGTCAAGAACGCCGTTGTCACCGTTCCAGCCTACTTCAACGATTCCCAAAGACAAGCCACCAAGGACGCCGGTCAAATTGTCGGTTTGAACGTCTTGAGAGTTGTTAACGAACCAACCGCCGCTGCCTTGGCCTACGGTTTAGAAAAGGCCGACGCCAACGTTGTTGCCGTTTTCGATTTAGGTGGTGGTACTTTCGATATCTCCATCTTGGACATTGACAACGGTGTTTTCGAAGTCAAGTCTACCAACGGTGACACCCATTTAGGTGGTGAAGATTTCGATATCGTCTTAGTCAGACACTTGATCGAAGAATTCAAGAAGGAAAACGGTATTAACTTAGAAAACGACCGTATGGCCATCCAAAGAATCAGAGAAGCTGCTGAAAAGGCCAAGATTGAATTGTCCTCCACTGTTGCCACTGAAATCAACTTACCTTTCATCACTGCCGATGCCTCCGGTCCAAAGCACATCAACACCAAGCTCTCCAGAGCCCAATTCGAATCTTTAGTCGAACCATTAATCAAGAAGACTGTCGAACCAGTCAAGAAGGCTCTTAAGGATGCTGGTTTAGCTACCTCCGATATCTCTGAAGTTATCTTAGTCGGTGGTATGACCCGTATGCCAAAGGTTGTTGAAACCGTCAAGTCTTTGTTCGGTAAGGAACCATCAAAGGCCGTCAACCCAGATGAAGCTGTTGCCATCGGTGCCGCCATTCAAGGTGCTGTCTTGGCTGGTGAAGTCAAGGATGTCTTATTATTAGATGTTACCCCATTATCTTTAGGTATTGAAACCTTAGGTGGTGTTTTCACTAGATTGATTCCAAGAAACACTACCATCCCAACCAAGAAATCTCAAGTTTTCTCCACCGCCGCTGCCGGTCAAACTTCTGTCGAAATCAGAGTTTTCCAAGGTGAAAGAGAATTAGTCAGAGACAACAAGTTGATTGGTAACTTCACCTTATCTGGTATTCCACCAGCTCCAAAGGGTGTCCCACAAATCGAAGTCTCCTTTGACATTGACGCTGATGGTATCATCAACGTCTCTGCCCGTGACAAGGCTTCTAACAAGGATGCTTCTATCACCGTTGCTGGTTCTTCCGGTTTGTCTGATGCCGAAATCGAAAAGATGGTTAACGACGCTGAAAAGTTCGCTGAATCTGATAAGGCTAGAAGAGAAGCTGTTGAAAACGCCAACAAGGCCGATCAATTATGTAACGATACCGAAAACTCCTTAAACGAATTCAAGGACAAGGTTGAAGCTGCTGACAACGAATTATTGACCAAGAAGATTGCTGAAGTCAGAGAATTAGTTGCTAGAGCTCAATCTAGTGAAGAAGTTGACGCTACTGAAATCAAGGCTAAGTACGACGAATTACAATCTGAATCCTTAAAGGTCTTCGAAAAGTTATACAAGAACACTGAAAACAACAGTTCTTCTGAAGAACCAAAGAACTAGGTTCTTTGTTAATGTTAGTTTTTTAGTTTAGTTTTTGTGTTGTGTTTCTGATTGCGTTTCTTGGAATTATCTCCATAATGTTGGGAAGGGAAACGAAAAAATAATTTATGTGTTTTAGTAAGGTATTAAGCCTACAATTTGATGCGTTTTTGTATATATCTGTTAATTTATCCTGTTTCAAAAAATATATGTTGTATATAGGATTATTTTTTAAATGGATGAATTCGAGTGTTGATTGCAATTGTAGAGTACGATCATTTATTGTAGACGGAGATTCTATCGAACCATTGTCTTATTGTAGGATTCATCCAATTATCCTTAGTGATTCCCTCCACATGATCGAGACTTCCGTATTGAATGGATAGTTGAATCCAATATAATCTTGCATAAAGAACGAAATCGGCATAGGAGATCAGGTCGCCATATAAGAATCCATTTTGGAAGAGTTTTGATTCCGAAAGGGAGTCTGACTTTCCAATGGCATTTCTCAACAAGCTCAAACTATTCAATTCTCCAACTAAATTCGTCCAAGTGTCGTTGACAGTTTTATGGTCTTCTCTATAGAGCAGCAACTCTCCACCGACTGGCTTTTGTTTGGCAACAGCATATGCCTCTGAAGAGCCCTCTTCCAAATAAAGCTCAGTAAATGATATTCCAAGCTTGAGCCCAATTTTCCCGAATTGAGCATCCAGAACTTTGAAGGCATGCCAGAACTCCTCATCTGGAATCACTCTATTTCTTGGGACATTGTATTTAACTTGCAAGTAATCTAAGATCTTCAAACTATCCATTACCCATACTCCATTGTCGTTGATAGTTGGAACAGTGTGAGAAATATGGGCCTCTTGTGGAACCTTATGTGGAGGAACACCAGCTCTTTGCAAGAATGGAGCAATGTCTGGAAATGGAAGCCATTCTGTCTCGAATGGTAATTGCAAGTAATTCAACAAGAGTCTAGTCTTGAGTGTGTTTGGGGACCATTGTTTGGGAATTGCATCCGAATTCAAATCATAGAGAATTATCTTGTTACTCATTCTATTGTTATAGCTTCTGAGGGTGGTGGTGATATGTTTTTTATAAGGTTTATGATGGTGATGCGTGCCTGAAATGCTAAGTGTTAGCTTGCTTTGGTGAGGAAATGACATCCCACACAATTGAAAGAAATTTCTAATTAGCCCAAGAACTGTGTGAATGTTTATTTCAATCTCTAGATCGATGTGTGATTCATGTTGGCATGGAAGTGAGAAGTCCCAGTTCTCCTTACCCCGTAATACAAATGTAAAGCTTCAAAAGTCAAATGAAATATATTCAATATTAGACTATCCTGATGACCTCAAAAAGAGTATTAGTAGTTGTATTTGGAGATTCTCTCAAACCATCCAGCCAACCAAGGACTGAGTAACTCCTCCTTGTCAATTCCCTCTACATCCATCCCTCTAACAATCGAAACCTTGGTCCACCAGATCTTGGCATAAAGAAGAAAATCTGCGTAAGAGATCTTGTTCCCATAGAGATATTCGCCTTTGAACAATTCGTCTTCCGAAAGAGAGGACGAGCTCTTCACGGCTTCTCTCAAAATGCTGAAACTTTTCAATTCTTCGACGAGTTTATTCCAAGTATCGCGAACATACTCCGCATCTTGTCTCACATCAGCCAAGTTCCTGCCAACACGTTTCAACTTGGAGTTGTTGAAATACTCCTCGATAGACTCGTCATCAAAGATCAATTGGGTGTAAGCCATGGCAAGAAAGACAAATATCTCTTGGAATTTAAGATCGAATTGGCTTTTAAACACCTGCCAGAATTCTTCATTGGGGATTATCTTCTCTCTGGGAATAGAGAACTTGTCGAGAACATGTTCAAGAATCTTCTCGCTGTCCATGACCCATAAGCCGTTATCGTCTATAGTGGGCACTGTATAAGGAGCATATGCCTCCTGTGGAATCCTTCGAGCAGCCAATCCCGAGTTCTTCTGCAAAAAGGGGGTGATATCTGGATATGGTAACCATATAGTCTCGTAAGGGATCTCAAAATAATTGAACAACAATCTTGTCTTGAGAGTGTTAGAGGACCATTGTTGAGGCGTTAGGGCTGAGGCCAAGTCATACAAAATAATCTTTTCAGTCATTTGGGTTAGTCAATTGTTATAAGGAAGACTCAAACTAAAGTGTTCCATTGTATTTGTTGGTTCACTCGATCCATTAAACAATGCACTCCACAATTCGGCGATAACCGGCACACTTACCCATTACAACTATGAAGTTACAAGAATACTTTATTGACTTGTCCACTCTCAAAACTTGAAATACACCGAAACCTTGTCATACCATTCGTTATACCAAGGACTCAACCAATTCTCCCCTGTGAGTCCATCGACATCCGCAAGTCCACCGCCGGAAACACATACCTTTGCCCAGAATACCATTCCAAACACAACGAAATCAACATATGAGAGCTCATCACCGTAGATATATCCTCCTTTGAATAATTCGTCTTCGGACAAATTGTCCGATTTCCTAATTGCTTCTCTCACCCCATTCAAGGTATTCAATTCCGCGATGAATTGATGCCAAGTATCGCTCACATATTTCTTATCTGCTCTGATATCGTCCAATTGTCTTCCCACAAGCTTCGATTTCGAGCTATAGAACCCATCTCTTGCTCGACCGGCCTCGAATAACGGATGGGTGAAGGTAACACCCACTTGAGCAAAGATACCGAGTAATAGACGTTCTTCGTTGTCTCTATAAACGATCCAAAACTCTTCATTTGGAATAATCTTCTCCCTTGGAATGTCAAATCTCTCGAGAACATGCTCCAAGATCTTCTCACTGTCCATGACCCATGTCCCGTTGTCGTTGATCGTTGGAACGGTATACGGAGCAATGGCCTCTTGCGGCACCTTTCTCTCCACCAAGCCCGGTTTGCCTCTCAAAAAGGGGGTCACATCAGGAAACGACAACCATTCAGTTTCGAAGGGAATTTCTAGATAATTCAATAATAATCTCGTTTTGGCAGAATTCGAAGACCATGCGGGGGGTGTTTGGCCCGTCTTGATATCATATAGGATTATTTTCTCCGACATTTTTTTATATGATTACAATTATTCTACGTTATTTGAGATTCTCCTCATTATTTATATCAACTCCTCCGATGACTAACGGGACATGTTGCATCCGAAACTACTAGTAATGGCTGCATGAGCCAACTGACAGCGAGAACGGTTGCAAACGCCATCCGCGGTATGTCCTCGGGATGATGAATTGATTGGTTATTACTAATAGAGCCGGAATAAACTAGTTGTTAAAATATTCGCACTATCTACAAATTACTTCATATCACATTGTTTAGCCAAATCCCGATGTGCAAAATATATACAATTCACATTCACCAATAACCTCAAAAAAAGTATAAAAAGTCGCATACAATACGCCGATATCGAAGTGAATCTCATTTATCCGATCCATCCCAGAACCAGCCTTTCTTGTCATTAGTTGAATTATAAGGCTGTTCGATAGTACGGGGGACCGCAGCAGAAGGGTAGAATGATTTAGAATCGCCAGAAACTTCCTTAACATTCTCAATAGCATTCCAATTATCGCTGTTGGCAGACATTTCTTTCACATTCTCAATAACGTTCCAATTCTTGCTGTTGGCAGGCTTAGTTCTTTCGATTTCTTTCAAAATAGAAGAACCATCGTCATACCATTTCTGGATCTTTTCGGTCTTGGTATACCCGTTCTCAGTCAGATTGTAGGTAGTAACCTTGGAAGTGGAAATGACCTTCTTTTCGACGTTGATCAATGGCTCATCTGTCGCTTCTTGGACACGCGAAGAAGCCTCCTTCCATCTCTGTTTCTTGTCATGCCAGAATTTCTTTCTATCTTCCATTTTCTGCACTTTATCTCTAGCCACATTTTCAACCATGACACTCTTCCAATTCATGTAGGAGTCGAATTGTTTGAAGAACTTGCCCTTGACACCAAAATCAATCACACCATTTGAATCCATTGCAGACACACCGCCGGCCTCCTGGAAGTCCTCCTTGGTGACAATTCTTGGATTCGAGTCATCGTTCAATACTAAGAATTTCTCTGGAACCGAAGCCTTGGGGAAAAGACATCTCCAATAGCCATATTCGTCCCACACAGATTCACCTTCCATCTTGGCACAAGCATTGTACAAGGTTGGAGTGGGGGTGGGGTAAGCATACAACCCAAACGGAGTCTTTCCTTGTTTGGCATGTCTTCTTCTTCTCCAGGGAACCGAGTCGAAAATGGTTTCGAAAGCAACATCCAGTTGGCCAAATACGGGATTTCTGAAGTCGGTGAAGGGCTCGAATTTGCCCTTAAACAAGTCGTCGACCACCATATCCACCGTCTGTGTGGCAATATGGTCTTCGGGTAAATCGTTATCCACCAACCAGTATTTCAAGTCCTTCATCAAATGGGACGAAGCTTTGGAAGCCAATTCCGAGCCGTGGTTGAAGATAAAGTTTCCAAGTTGGGAAACAGAGTCAATGGTTGTATCGAGAGATGATTCGAACGATTCCAACTTCTTGTTGAATTCTTCTTCCTGTTTCGTTTTATCGTTCCCTGAACCGCACATCTATTCAATGAGTCAATTGGCTGCAAATTGCTGGAGCACCGCAGGGGATGTCAAGGTTATATACCTTGGGCCGTTTGAGCCACACACTACTCGATGGCAAATACGAAACGTGACAGCAAGATGTGCAGAGATAAGAGTTGGAGGAGATGTTGTGGTATTTGTTGTTGGATAAGGCTGTTGGAATTGTGATTGGATGATATGATTGGAGTGCGATTTTTTGAGTTTTTTGAGTTTTTTTTTACTTCAAATGACCATCTAGACTAATTGACAATGAATGAGTGTGCTCATGTGTTGCATTATTCTTATGGTTGATTGTCGGGTTCTTGTATATTCTTATGATTGATTTTCGTGTTCTTCTATATTCTGATTATTGATTTTCGTGTTCTTGTATCCTCTAATGATCAGATAACCACACCACTAACACCGAAGTGAACAACTCCTACACCCTACTTAATACCTACACCCGACTTAATACCTCCACCAATGCAATAACTATAAAGAATCTATAATGGTGTCAACCCAATTAAATATTTTTCATTCTCGTTCAATATTTCCATTCTCGCTCAGAAATTGTAATCGTCATCATCACTGCTGAAAAATAACCCAAACGCGATGATGGTCCCGTACACCGTCAACCCACCGGCCATACTCATCACCATGGCGGACAACTCGATCAAAGCAACATGATACAAAACCAACGGCAATCCCAATCCGCTCACAATGAAGAACCCCGTTAAGAATTGGCCGAATTCTTTGATCGGGTTCGACGACGTATCTGCTAGAATGTCATGATCGTTGGAATGATTAAATAATGCATTTGGGATTGGCGCAACCAAGAAGAATAGAACTGCAAATTAATAAACTTCCGTCAAGTATAACATATCTTCGCCTTACTCACCAACAAACAAGGGTCTCCAATTGCCAAAGAGAGCACATGATAACAAAATCAACAAGAATCCCGTGGCCAAGAATGCCGATAAAAATATAATCTTATTCAATGGATTCATATTTATGTTGTATTTCCCTAATGTCTCTGGCTCTTGATCTTACTATGTAACTTATGTTACAGTCGGATCAACCAGATAAGTTGTGGCACGTGACTTGGACTAGGTGGGCTGGTGGGGACATAAGTTGGCATCTATATATATATATATAAATGTTATTGATTATGTTGTATATTCACTCTACACCCTACAATTTCCATGTTAATATCGTATTGTGCCATCACAAATATCTGAAACCAAAAGAATCAAAACGCCTATTTGCTACCCCAAAAAAACCCATTGTACCATTGTGAATCGCCTGGTTCGTTCCTGTTGATTAGAAAGTCTGGCTTTTTCTCGTCCGATGCCAATCTAGAAGAAGCCGTCTCTCCATTAGTACCCAAAGACGGGAAATTGGGTTCCTTTTTGTCGGTTGTTTCAGGCTTTTTCAAGAAACGTTCGTCTAATGTCCTGAAAATAGGCAAACTCTCGATCTCCTCCCTATTTTCGTGGAACACCTGGTTTTTGGGCATGTTATAATCGGGAGGAATGTCACAAGCGGGGATTCTCAAGCCCGATTTGCTGTTTCTCAAGATCTGATCCCATTCTTGTTTCTCCAAACTAGACAACCTCGAGTCTGTCCATATCTTCAGATACGAATCCTTGGAATCCTTCAATAAGGCGTTTATGTTCTCCTGTTTGATCAAATTCAACATATTCTTCCGCCAATTCTGGTACGAGTCGTAATCCTTGAAGAAGATCTTATCCAAATAATTGATGGGATACGAATGTAGCAAGCTCTCGCTGATTGTGATTATTTTGCCATCCTTGTCGAATTTCAACGGATTCAAGAAGAATTCCCGTGAACTCTTCTGATCTTGCCACCATTCGGGGTCATCGTTGTAGGAGGGCAAGATGCAACACCAACAGCCCTGGCCATTCCATGTGGGGTAGCCCTTGGCCTCCTTGCAATTCCGGTACATGGTTGGACTTGGAACGGGACTAGCAGTGATAATCTTTCCGGCGCTATGTTTCACCCTGGTGGAATAGGTGTAGGTGGAATCCCATGGAGATTTCCTCGTGGTTGAAACCTTCAAGAACTCGAGAAACACTTGGTTATTGTAATCCTTCGAACTCAATAGTTGGTCGAGGTTGGTGTATCTCGAATTGGTGATCTTGATTATATCGTCTTTGGAAATGAGATTTATGGGGTTCAACTTCTTATACAACAAGTCCGACTTGACATTGTATCTCAAGAACTCTCTGGGGACCTCCAAGGTTTCGTCCGACATTATACAATTTGCTGGAGAAATATCAAATCTGAGTCAAATTCCGATCAGCGACATGACTCCCTTATATACGATCTCCCATAGTTAAGCACTACCCCATAATATGGTTTAGTAATGCGTCTATGACCATCGCCCCATACAAAAGCAGCAAGTGTGTCCCCATCATGTGGAGCGATAAGGGGCAATGGCAATCATCAATTTTCTCCACTGTGACGCCATCATCGGAGGAGAAGAGCTGATTGGCTGGATCCGTCGACAGGGTGGTCATTGGGTTATTGTTGCCCATCTGCCATCGTTGTTTCAGTTCCCCCTGGTCCTTTAAAGTTGACGTCTACATGTGGGCCGGGAGACTTGCTCGTATTCTACGTACTCCGAGATTGGGGGTTAAGTTCCGCCAGAATGTTTATGACGGACGGTGGTTAAATTTGGATAGAAGGAATTGGAAATATATGCTGATTTCAATGTCTATATGGATTTTAACACCCTTTCGCCCATATATTTCTTGTGTCTTCTGATGTTCACATCTGGCCAGAAGAGACGCAAGGCTGAATTTGTGGGACGTAAGTGACATAAGTCCCACTGAAACGGGTCGGGTCCGACATGGACTCGCTCTGCCAGAGATAACCATATTCTATCTAACCAACCAATCTTGCAACTCAAAAATTAAAATAATTGGCGTTCTTGTAAACATAATTGGAATTCTAAATTTTTGTCAAATATCAAACTCTACTTTCTCCGAAGAACTCTCATCCCGGACCAACATGCAGTCCCCGGGATATTTATACCCAACGATTTCAAAATATGAAGATAATGATTGAACAGGATACTCAAAATTCCGAATGATCATTTCCTTTTGAGCTCACTGTGCATCCCAATTGTGGGGAAGACATTTGGTTCGTCTATTTTCTTCAATTAATCTAGCTTCTATGCTGTAGATCAATAGGGGTATCATTTTCTTTTCCCCACACTCCAGTTCATGAATAATTATAAGCGAGCGCTTTAATAATAAATATTATTAAATTTTCAATTTGAAAGAATTGATGTTTTTTTGAGTATTGTCTAACTATTGCGCTTCCACCGACGAACTGAAAGTACTTGATTGTAGGGATTTGTTCAATATGTTTATCCCCAAGACGCATGTATATCACTTATCATATATAATCAGCTATAATATTACCAACATATATCATGTTACGATAAATATGGCTATCCCCAATGTTCACCATCACATAACCTTGCAGAGTGGCTCCCTCAATTCCTTGAAAACCACCGTGAATTCTCATTTTAAAATTCCTTCAACTCCTAATTAATATCTTGTCACTCGTGAATTATTCATATCCTCATCAGTGACCACTCACAATGAAATAATAATCATTGACTTATAGAGAATCTATGTTGTCGTGCATAACACATACATGTCGCAAAGTTCAAATCCGGGTAACGGAAATAAATTATTTTTATTTTATTTTTTTTATTTTCTTGATCTTTAATCACAGAGATGAGCTTCATTATTTGATATACCAAGTCTACCAATACAGAAATGAGACAAAAGAGAGCTAAATCCTATAAAAAGCAAATGAATGTGTACTTACACACTTTCAAATTTAGAGAGCCCTACCAAACCATTGTAGATGACGAGCTTATTCTTTTATGTGAGAAGGCTCAATTCGATATAGTGAAAGGTCTCGAAAGAACCGTTCAAGGTGAAGTTAAACCAATGATCACGCAATGTTGTGTTCAAGCCTTATATAAAGCCAATAATCAGGGTGCTATTAGCATTGCCAGGGGATTTGAAAGAAGAAGATGTAACCATCAACCATCCGATCCTGCCACTCCAGAAGATTGTATTCTCTCAATCACAAATGTCAAAGGACAAAATAAGCACAGATATGTTGTAGCGGCTCAGAATTTGGACATCAGAAAGAAACTAAGAAAGGTTCCTGGTGTTCCAATGATTTTCATGAACAGATCTGTGATGTGTATGGAACCTATAAGTAAGGCCACCACCAAGTTCAACCAATCGATTGAAGATGCCAAATTGACTGGAGGTTTGAATGATGTGAAATATGCTGGTATCAAGAAGGAAGAGGAAGAACCCAAAAATGGAACCAAACCCCAATCGAAGAAGAGAAAGGGTCCAGCTGAGCCTAATCCTTTGAGTATGAAAAGAAAGAAGCCTGAGTCTACAGCAAAGCCTACTGAAAACTCAGACGATAAAAAGAAGAGAAGAAGAAAGAATAGAGCTACTAAAGAGGATGAGGAAAGTCAACCAGAAAAAGTGTCTGAAAACAACGAGGACTCGGATTAGTTTATAGTTCTCCCCATTAAAATAGCATAATTGTATAATAGAAGTCATTAGGTGAATCTTGTAATAACTGTAATTAAGGTTATATGGTTCTGATTAACCCTATAATTAAAGCATGCTTAGTATCTTATCCTCGCTATCGCGGATTCAGGCTCTTGATAGAACATCTCCCCGTTAAGAGTCTTTCAGCAGGGAAGTTATTCCTATGGAATTGGCGGAGAAGTGAGTATAATAAGTCCCCTCACCCGAGATAGCAGAATCCAAAATGTATTTCACATAACCCTACACTCTCACCTTGTTCTATTTTTATGTATTTCTAGTAAATCTGGCACTGATATAACTATGATATCGGCTCCTGGCACTAAAACTATCACAATAAAGAATCAATGTATAAAGCTGACGAAACAATAACCATGATCTACCCAAGCCCCTTATCCAGTAAGAAGAATTACATATTTTTAGAAGCTTTCTTGTACTCTTCTTCACTTACCTCCATCTCAGCATAGGTATGCTTAACATAAGCTTCAATATCCTGTAATTTAGAAATTGTGTCAGCCTTATCGAAGTGCTTGTTAGTCTTGGTGATTTTTTGCAAGTCTTCTAATCTTGCCCTTAAGATATCTGATCTGTAATCGATCCATTCGGGGTAGAAAACATCGTATCTGGGACCGAAATTGACTTCTGGTTTGACAGTACTCAACACTGAACCTTCTTCTACTAATGGGTTCTTAGCAATGTAGGAAGTGACCATGGTAATTCTTTCAGAAGCACCCAATGGCTTGGGTGCAATATGTCTAATTAATCTACCTTGCAAGATAGCAGCACTTCCTTGTTTTGGGCCTGGAACAGCTGCAATCTTGCCATTTCCCATTCTCAAAGAGGTCTCTCCACCAATCATAGTAGTGGTGTCAGATAACATCAAAACACACACGAATGGATAAGAATCATAGTGCCATCCAACAATAGCTGGAATATCTTCACCGGACGTAACACCTTGTAACACCTTGTAACACCTTGTAACACCTCGCTTCTGGCGTTTTGGGTACGTTCTTGTTCGGCTTCTTCTCTCGACTTCATACCAACATTGACGTTGGCAACTTCATAGTCCATGATAACCTTTAATTCCACACCAGCCATGGCAGAAACATCATCTATAGTATCAGGATGAGTCCAAGCAGCTTGAGTGAAAGGACAAGATTGTTTTGCGAAACCTCTGATTGAACAATCAAGACCCGAGGTGGAAGAATGGGAGAATCTTGCGTACTTTTCAAAAGTTTCCTTCGTTAAGATCTCTTGTCTCATAATGGCAACAGCTTCCTCGGTGAATAATGGGAAAGGATCACTGACACCAATTTCGGAGATTTGTTTTTTGTTGGACAATCCCAACTCTTCCATAGTAATTCTCCTGGTCTTTTCAGCAGCCTCTACTGTAAAAGCCAAGTGCTTGGCAGGATCAAATGAAACTTTAGACAAGTCGTATTTCTTCAACTCATCATAAATTGGTTTCAAGTTTTCCTCGTAAGCTTCAGCGGGAACCATTCTATGAGGGTTTCCCTGTTCGATTTTAGAGATAAGTTCTGCAGAGGCCATGTTTAGATGAGACTATTTTTGTGTAGATATAGATTTTGGAGATATAGGTTGGATGGTGCAAAGTCCTTCCTTTTATAATAAACTTCTCATGAGCCCCCATAAACTTTCAATGCTATCAAGAATAGACATTTGTCCCAGTCCTGTGGTACGTCGTTGTAGCCGGGGATTCTACTCCAAAATTCAGGTACCCGATGAGGGAAAATTTCGAGGTTGACGGGTACATATGGCTGATCTATCGCGAAGAAGGGAAAAGAAGCGAAAACATGTTCATTATGTCCTTACAATTAGAGATAAGAATGATGATCAATGGGTTGGTTCCGTTAGGTTCTGCAAAACAAACAGATTGTTTTCATCTTTTGCATACAACTGTCCACACTTTTTATTGATATAATATGTCAGTTACTTGGATTTGGACTCCCAATCCAGAAGAATCACCCATAGACACCAGATAAGGTGGTGCTGCTGGTGGTGCTGCAATAGCGCATATATTTCCAGAATTGACCGCAGGCGGCATATTGCAATTTGGTCCCCGTACCGTATGTGGGGCGGAAAGGGCCCTACCTATGGTTCTGTGTTGCACACACATGTGTATGAAAAAGTTGAAGAGAGCTGAAATGCAGAGAGATGGCAATCAATATAGCGAACAACAAGATGATTCCAAGACTTTTATTGAGAAATGGGAACATAGCGAGTCAGACGATTCGTTTGGCGCAATTTTCTACGAAATCCCCCGTGTCTCCCGGCCCGGAACAGGATGTCTCTCAATTGAGTGAAGAAGAGAAGAGAAAACAGGCAGCCCAACTTGCCATCCAATCGTTGAAGGATATCGGGTCGATATTCTCGATCTCATCGTCGGATTCCGAGGTCAAGGAAATCGACACCGCTCCTATCTTCAAAAACCCCAAATTATTCCCGTCCTTGAACATGTTGCACCAAGGACAGGTATTACAAGAGTTGAACCTCAAATTGGAGGGAAAATGGAAGAAATTGACCAAAGAGGAAAAGATCCTCAGTTATTATCTTTCATATGGTGATTGGGGCGCCAGAGAAAAGTTCGAGAATTGGGATAAACTCGAGCCACCATACGATTTACCCTTCAAATTGCCCACAACCTTGCAGACCACCAATCCAACAAAGGATACCATAATCCATACGGTTGATCCTGTGAATTTGTACGAGATAGACGCCAGAAAAGGCGAATTCGAGCTCAAGAGATTCGACAGTTTGACGAGATTTTTCATGTATTTGATAATAGCCCTCACGGTGACCGCTGTTTACAGAGAAAAGAAATTGGGTCAACAGCCGCTTCCGGAAGAACAACCTTTTGTCGATTTGGATACGGATTTGGTTGAAAAAATCGAGAGTGGTCCGATCTCAGTTGCAGAAGTGGCTGTGGAAGAGGTGACAACGCCTGTTCAACAGGAAAACCCGCAACCCGGCAGAAAATGGTACTATTTGTGGTTAAAATGAAGCCAATGACTGATGAATTGCTTGTATATAAGAAAATAAACAATTGTACAATGTTGATATTACCCAAACTTATATGCATTTAGACACCTATAGAAACAAACAAAGGAACTTAAAGAGAAACATAGAACTATCAAAAACCAAGAATAACAACTCCTTCATTGTCACATCGAATGTTAGATTGAAAATCTTATAAAAAAAATGCCAATTTTAAAATACAATGCGTGAAAATTACACAACACACACACCTTATCTACTCGTCATCGTCATCATCATCGTCATCCAACTCATCCTCGTTCCAGCTGGTCTCTACGGTTTCTCTGACTCTCTTGACATATTGGGATCTATGGTCCTTATATAAGTTGGCGGCCTCAACGTTGGCAGGAGACGAGATATTGGGGTCGTTCAACAACGATTGAACAGAAGTCAAGATACTGGCCACATCGTACGTGGGAGACCATCTATTCTGTAAAATGTCGAGACACAACTCGCCCGAGGCATAAACGTTGGGATGGAACATGTCCGAGATGAACTTGACTGAAGGAGGCTTATTTGGGTATTGTTCATCGAATTGCAAAACTAAACGGAAGGTCCCGTCCTCGAAGGGCGTTTCAGAGGGTCCAATAATAACGGCATTCCTGTAAATTGTTAGTCATTCGCCTACAATTCGTATCATCATCGCTCTTCTACTCACCATGTCATCACATTATCTGGTAACGGAGAAGCAGAAACTCCACCGGGAGCATCTTGTTGCATCCGCTATCCACCATTAGTATATTGCACCAAACACATCTCGCACACTACTCACCTTGAAATCACGCATAAGTCTCTTTCTTGCTGGTGTAGACATTGTAATATATCGCGATTCTTATTCGTATAGGAAACTTGTCGAGATGCAGCTACGGGTCGGCTATATATATTGCGAATTTTCTTTTATTCGCCACCAAAAACAAATATTATTGAACGTTACTTTGTGCTGCTTGTCGTTCTAACTATGACAAATTCAATTTAGTGGTTCTCACAGCGCCTTTGGCTATATGCTCGATCGGGAAAACAGTGGCAACCGACGATAATAGGTTCCACACGACATTTGTTAGCGGCAACAGATTGGCCGAGATGACATGAATAATTATTAATCAGTGGAAAGATTACTATAGCTCTTGATATACAACATCCCTAATAACCTACATCTCTTATCATAACAATTAAATTAAAAATTAACAAAAACCATCCTCCTTCCAACCAAAAATACTAGTAAAATATGGGTTAATGAACTGAAAAAAATATAGATGAAGACTGTATTATCCCCATGCAATTATTCTAAAATTGTGAACCCTCCAAGAAAAAATATCCGTTAATAGTGTAACTTATGATGAATAAGCCTTTTCAACTAATTGTTTGATTTCTTCTTCCAAGTTTTCAACAACTCCTTCAGTTAATGAGTGGATCTTGGCCTCTAATTCTTGAATGTTGAAGGTATCATCATTCTTAACAGCCTTGGATTCGACAGATGACGACTTGTCGCCCCAGAAGCTAGTCAAGTTTTGACCAGCACCATTGTAAATCAAAATGTTTGGAGATCCATCGTTTGGAATGTCAGTTAACAAGTCTCTAGAACCAAAGGCAATGATGTTCTTCTTTAATTGTGCTGGCGAAATACCGTCAGCAGCAGAGAAGAATTCAGATTCAGCACCTGGTTGTAATGATAAGTAGTATGATAATAAACCACACACGTGTGGAGAGGCCATCGAGGTACCAGATAAGGTAGCAGTGGCATCAGTGGATCCAATGTAGGTGGATAAAATGTTTAAACCTGGGGCAAAGATGTCAACACACTTACCAATGTTGGAGAAGTAAGCTCTTGAGTCGGCCAAGGTAGAAGCACCCACGGTGATGGCGTTTTCAGCAGCGGCTGGGGAGTAATTACAAGCGTCAGCATTGTCATTACCAGCAGCGACAGCGAAATGAAGACCAGCCTTAACAGCAGCGTTAACAGCCAAATCTAATGCTGGTGATTTACCACCACCTAAGGACATGTTGGCGGTGGAACCCTTGAAACCCTTCTTAGCGTTCTTAGCGGCAGTAATGTGGGACTTAGCAGCAAATTCGACACCCTTGACGACATCGGACATACTACCGGAACCGTTGGATCTCAAAACCTTGACGGCGACAACTTCAGCCTTCTTGGCAACACCGTAGCTATCAGAGGCAATAGTACCGGCACAATGGGTACCGTGACCATTACCGTCGACATCAGCATCACCGGATGGGATAGTAGCACCCCAGATGGCTCTACCCTTGAATTCTTGGTGTGAGACATTGATACCAGTATCAATGACATAGGCGGTAACACCTTCACCAGCATCATCATCATAGAGGTACTTGTTGAAGGAGCCCAAGTTCAATGATTCTCTGTGGGAGATTCTAGCCAAACCCCATGGGGAGCCATTTTGAACGTCGAATTCGTTGGCATAAACCATAGAATCCTTTTCAACAAAGGCAACCAATGGATTACGACGGATTAAGTCGATGGTTTCGTCCAAGAAGAACCCGGAATAACCGGCAATAATATCCTTGATGTTGAAGGAGTCCACTAAACCACCCTCGATGGTGACTTTTTGGGCCTCGGTGGCAGCGAAGAAGGAATGGTCCTTGACATTTTCAATCTTGCTCAAGGAATCGGCATGTTGGACAGCGACCCATTCTTGGTGGAAGTCGATTTCTTCCGGCTTCAAGTCTTGCTTGAAAACGACAATGTATTTGTGAGGAATAATGTCTCTGGTAGCTTCGGCATTGACCAATGGAGCGGCTTTTTCTTGTGATAACAAATCGATCTTCAAGTTGTTCAAGATCTCCTTACTGGTGGTGGTTAACTTTTCTGCAATGGAGTCAACCTTGCCTTCAATCACCTTTGGAGACAAGGAAAAGGCCTCGGTGATTTGGTCAATGGAAGGAATGACCAACCCTTGGACAGCCAATGACGACAAGATGGAAAAAGCAATGGATTTACTTAACAACATGATGGATTAGTGAGTTTCTAATAAGAATGACGATATCAAAGTGGTGTGAGCAATTTTTTTTTCTGGTTTTGTTGGTTGGAGCTTGATGAAGGCCAAATTAGAACAATGATAACTTGAAATAGACAATGTACGAACTGATACAGTGTCTACGGTGGATTTCAGCAGAAAGTTTCCCAAAATGAAGTGGCGATTAAAACATATTTATAGTGGCCACCATTAACTGTGTGGGTGGTTGCCGGGTAATATGCCCTGGCTCATCGCTGCATGCGGTCGTCTCAGCATCGAGTCCGATAAGGCAATGAAGTCTCCCGAAGAAGAATAAAGGGAGGTTGGTCGGGACGGGAGAGGACAGAATAGGCCAAAGAGGGTGTGCGTCGGTGAAAACGTTGTTTAATTAGAATTCACTTGTGTATTGTGTATTTTGTCGTGTTATCTGGGCCGGCGATATCGCGTGCTCATACCTTAGTCTTATCAGTGATGAAAAAGAAACGTCTGACCAGTTGTGGTGCCCGAAGTACATGACGTTAGGCTACACCATGGACGGGTCTTATGACATCAGTCGCTATGTGACCAGAAATACGCCTGAAACAGCGAATCTAGATTAACCCCTCTCGAGGGAGATAAGGAACCGGTTGCACTGAGACTGTGATGGTATCTGCGTGTTAAGGTTATGATAAGCAGATAGTGAATATTCCGCGAAAAAAAATCTATTTGATATGGAAATATCCCCTTAGAGGTATAATGGAGATGGCAAAAATATTCATTTGCCAAAAAAGAACTCCTCATCAGGGGCTCGAACCCTGGACATTTCGGTTCCTTACTATTGCTTAAAAGCCGAACGCTCTACCAACTGAGCTAATAAGGAAGGAGTGAAAAAAAAAGGCGCATGGTATGTGAAGGTGAACCAATGTGTGTGGTACACGACTTTTCGATTTCGCTTTATGTTATTAGCTATCAATTGGATTATATAAAAGAATAAATAGTAATAGATAGTAAAATTGGAGTTGTGTTTAATTTTTGTTGCCATTTTACAGTTTTTATTTTTATTTCACAGTTTGTATCGTGTAATGTCGGCTATTGACATCCAAAAATAGATTTCACATTGTTCAGTGACAAGAGAGATCAAAGATTGTTTGTTACAAATTCGTGTGACTATTTAAATTCCTATCTTATGATTGTTCCCATATCTCAGATTAACAATCATTTCGGACTTTGAGCTGCTTGTCTCCATCTACATGCATCTTCTAAATACTTAGCGAACTCTCCATCTACGTCTCTTTTCGAAAGAATTACGTCAATAACGTTCCCATAAGCCACCCATCTCCACTTTTTCTCATGTACAACTCGCTCTAAACATATAGAAGCCTCCAAACCGTTTTGATGACCGTTTGATGCCAGACGGAACCCATGCCCGTAATTTGATCTTGTTCAAGCGGGCCAATGTAGCTCTGCAGCGATTAAGTTCCTCGAGATCACCCAACTGGAAAAGCTATCCGAACGGCTAACATGTGCGAGATCAGAGGAATATATAAGAGACTTCACCATATCTTTTGTAGTTGTAGAGTACGTAGAGAGACAGCGCTTGTAGTATGGAAGAAACAAAATGGGTGCAACCCGAGGAATTGCCTCACAAGGTCAAGAAGTTGGAGAATGTAGTTATCACCATGAAAGACGGGTGCAAGTTGTACGGCCATATTTGGATCCCAGAGGAGGTTTTGGCTGGCGACAAGAAGGTCGCTGCCTTGATCGAGTATCTTCCTTACCGTAAGAACGATTTCACCTCGCTCAGAGACAGTCTCCGTCACCCTTACTTCGCTGGTCACGGCTATGCCTCCATCAGAGTCGACATGAGAGGATGTGGTGACTCCGACGAGTTCTTGGAAGACGAGTATTTGAAACAGGAACAAGACGATTGTCTCGAGGTGTTTGATTGGATCGTGGCCCAAAAATGGTCCAATGGTAACATCGGTATGTTTGGTAAGTCCTGGGGTGGTTTCAACGGCTTACAATTGGCTGCCAGACAGCATCCGGCCTTGAAAGCCATCATCACCTTGATGTCCACCGACGACAGATATTCCGACGATGTCCATTACAGAGGTGGGGCTGTGTTGGCCAGTGACATGTTGTGGTGGGCCTCCATCATGTTGGTCTATTCTGCCAGACCTCAAGATCCGTCGGTTGTTGGCGATGGATGGAGAGAAAATTGGTTTGAGAGATTAAACACCACCCCTTATTCCATCCCATGGCTCACACATCAAACCAGAGACGAATACTGGAAACACGGTTCGGTCTGTGAAAACAACCATCAAGACGTCCAGATCCCGGTCTTGACCGTTGGTGGCTGGAGAGACGGTTATACCAGTGCTGTCTTCAGATTGGTGGATAAGTTGCCAAACAGAGACTCCAGAGGTATCGTCGGTCCTTGGGTCCACGAATACCCCGAAATGGGTACTCCAAAACCAAGTATCGGCTTTTTACAAACCTCTCTCAAATGGTGGAACAAATGGTTGTATCCAGAATTGGGCGATGATATCGATTTACCTCATCTTAGTGCCTATGTTCAAGATCCAAGCTCCATTGAGGATTCATATCCCTCAAGATCCGGAAAATGGGTTGGTGTTGATTATCCAATTCAAAAGAGAATCCAATTGAATCTTGATGCCTCTGAAAAGGCACTCACAAAGAGTATCCCCGGATCCTCTGAAATCACATTTTCTGGTAGCCAAGAATACGGATTATTCAGAGGTAGTTGGTGTCCATTCGGCCAAGAAGGTGATTTCCCTCCTGACCAAAAGATTGAAGATGGAAAGTCTCTTACCTTTGATTCTGCTGAGTTCGAGGAGGACGTTGACTTATTAGGGTTCCCAGAATTGAATGTAACCGTTTCTTCTGATAAACCAAACGCTATCTTAAGTGCTAGATTGGTCGACTTGTATCCTAATGGTGAGAATGTGTTGATTTCGTGGGGTATGTTGAACTTATCTCACAGAAACTCTCACGAATTCCCAGAGGCTTTAGTTCCTGGCGAAAAATACAAGGTTAAAATTGAGTTGGATTCTGTTGGTATCAAATTAGAAAAGGGCCACAAGTTGAGATTGGCTTTATCACCAACTGATTGGCCATCTGCCTGGCCTTTGGCTGAAACTCCAACCTTGACCGTTTATGCTCCAGAAACAAACTTGACCCTCCCATACATTGAATCTGGAGATTACAAGGATGTTGTTTTTCCAAAACCAGAAGCTATGAAGGGTGGTAATAAGACCATTGTTGCACCAGATTCGAGAACTAGAAAGGTGTCTTATGATGTCATCACCAATTCCTGGACTCTTGAAAATGTTTCCGATGCTGGTAGTAAGATTCTTGAGGACGATGGTGCCAAGGGTATCCAAATGTCCAATATTGCAACAGACATTTGGAGAATCAACCCTAGTGATCCTCTCAGTGCTTACAACCAGTGTGATCACGAATTGAGTGTTGGTAGAGGAGACTGGCAAACTAAGTTAGTCACCACCTCTAACATGAAGGCTGACAAAAAGAATTTCTACTTATACAATAAATTGACTGCCTTCGAAAACGACAAACAAGTGTTCGAAAAGGTCTGGGAAAACACCATTCCAAGAAACTTTTGCTAGATACGATAATGGATAGTTACAATAATACAATTTACTGGTATTTTTATATATTACGAGTAGATGTTTTTTAATTAGTGACTGTGGGGCTTGGCCAGATGATTCAGGATAATTTCTCGTTCCGGTTTTCAGGTGACTCAGGTGCATGGATGGTTGCAACCTTACCTCTTTTATCCCCCCAATCCTCCAATCAGAATTATTCTTAACTAAGCATTTCACGTAATTCATATCTCGAGGAATTCTTTATTGTATTTTGTTTTCTTTTTTGCATGGACAGAAATGAGACCCAGATTTATCAGATTCTTCTCCTCGCAAGCAAGATTGTTTGCTCCGACTAAGAATAATGTTTTGAAGAGTCAAAGAACATTCACACCTGTGAATGTAGACTCGAATTTGAATTTCAGGATTTTAACTTCAAATGAAGACATTTCCTCAAAACTGAAGGGGGCCATAGATTTGGCATTATCTACACCCGCTCCCTTAAGCTCCTGGACAAAAGAACAAATCAGAGAGATTTACAACACTCCTTTAATGGAATTAGTTTATCAATCGCAAGTCCAGCACAGAAAATACCATGATCCTCTGAAAGTCCAATTATGTACATTATTGTCTATAAAGACAGGTGGATGTACAGAAGATTGTAAATATTGTGCACAATCCTCGAGATACGACACTGGGTTGAAAGCAGAGAAAATGATTAATATTGAGGAAGTGATGGAAAAGGCCAGAATCGCTAAGGCAAAAGGATCCACGAGATTTTGTATGGGAGCGGCATGGAGAGATATGACGGGGCGTAAATCTGGTTTGAAGAGAATTGCAGAGATGGTTTCTACAATTAATAATGAATTGGGAATGGAAACCTGTGTCACTCTTGGAATGGTGGATTCCAAACAGGCAGAACAACTAGCAGATGCTGGATTAACCGCCTACAACCATAATATCGATACTTCTAGAGAACATTACCCCAAAGTGATTTCAACCAGATCGTACGACCAAAGATTGGAAACTATCAAGAATGTCCAAAATGCTGGAATTAAAGCATGTACCGGTGGGATATTGGGATTGGGGGAGACTGAAGAGGATCATGTTGGATTTCTTTACACGCTTGCCACGATGGAAAGACATCCCGAATCCTTACCCATCAATAGACTCGTTCCTATTAAGGGAACGCCGATGGAGGAGGAGATATCCAATTTGCCAAGAGAATCCGAAAGAAGATTGAAATTTGAATCTATTTTGAAGACAATTGCCACAGCCAGATTGATCATGCCTGAATCCATTATCAGATTAGCTGCTGGTCGTTATACCATGAAGGAACATGAGCAATTCTTGTGTTTTATGGCAGGATGCAATGCGATATTTACTGGTGAGAAGATGTTAACTACAATGTGTAATGGATGGGACGAAGACATCGAGATGCTAGCAAAATGGGGATTAAAGCCGATGAAGAGTTTTAGAAACGAGAGTGTTAAATCGAGGCAATCATTTCCATTATAATATATTTTTTTTCTATTATTTGTAATTCTATTCATAGCCCATTACGTCCGATTGGGGTGAAGGTCACATGACCGGCCCGATCTCTCCATAGCCAAGAGACGTAAAGGAGTCGATAACCAGTGGATGGTAGTGTAAATCAGCTAATTAAGGATCTAGATAGACATGTCACTCTCTCTTTCCAAGGTGACGTTATTGCTAGATCAGGCGGAAACCTTGATAGAGGAAAGACAACGGTTAAACGAGTTAAATTTGAAGCCATCCAAGATTGAGAATAACGACTTGATCAATGTATTGAACAAGATCATCAAGAATTTCAACTATTTCCATGAAGATTTGATCAATTTGATAAATCGCAAGAAATTGGCCGTGAATGTTCGAACCAAATAGTAAGTAATGATGGATGAATTTAGTGGGACGGCGATTAACAGTGCAGTGACAATGATTTTGACAAACAGGTGGACAATTATGAGCAACTACTCCATAAACTTGACGATGATTTATTGATCAATAATGACGATTTCAAATATACGAGGGAACCATTACCGGAAATGTCCAACACGAAGACAGTGAGATTTAGAGACAATCTAGTCGATGAGGAACCGGAGCCAACAGAAACGACTCCTTTCAAGCCGTATTCAGATAATCCAGATGAGAGCGAGACGGCACGTTTGGCCAAACAACAGCTTTTCAGTGATAGAACCATCTCCCCTAAATTATCGCATTCGTCGTTAAACGAGTTTTCCACACAACAGATATTCGTTCAACATCAGCAACAGATAGTTAAGCAAGACGACCAATTGAGCTTGTTATCCAACTCCATACAGAGACAAAGGGACTTGGGGTTGATCATAACGGACGAGTTGGACGATCAGATGATCATTCTCAACGATGTGGAGAATTTGGTGGATCGTAGTGAGAATAGGTTGGAGAATGCAAAGAGAAGACTCAACCATTTCTCTCGTATGGCAAGAGAAAACGGCCAATGGTTGACCATTATAATCTTAACAGTTGTGTTGATTATTCTCTTGGTTGTTTTAAAATAGTTTACTCTGTTACCATGGTTTGTTAGGGATGGTTGGTGTTTTATGAACTTTGTTTTTGTCTTGTTGGGATTTCTTTAGACTGACTTATACAGTATTTCGCAAAAAAAAAATAATATAATGATTTAATAATGCAAATAATAAATAGAAACTGTGAAATGCAACTTTTTTTTTAAATAATGACCCGTTATAATAAATACAGAAAATAACCAAACTAAACAACACGACGGAGCACAATATGACCCTAAAACCTTTTTTTTAAACTTTATTTAATTAATGAAACCGAAACCCAATATGACTTTTTTTTAAATTTAGTGAATGATATATGAATGATGCGAAGGGATTCTCTAGTATCTGCTCAATTGAGTCTCTTTTTTGACTCTATTTGCCAACATAGCGAATGACATGTTTTGGTGAGAATTGAAATTGTTATTGTTATTGAGAGCGGAATGAGCAAATGTAGGTGACGATGAGTTTAACAACTGGTTCGAGAGTTGGGAAACCCGATTCGAGTTGGCCAATTGGTTGTTCATCAAGATTGGAGTGGATCTGTTGGAGGGCACAGGGGAGTTAGTTTTTGGAGTTCTGTTGATCCAGGTGTCCTGGTTCATGTTGGCCATGTAGAAGTTCCCTGAGCCATTCATGGTGGGAGACTTGATAGACGCGGACATAGGAGACATATCTATTTTATGGTCCATGTCGGTCGAGACCAACGGACAGAACTCCAAATCAGATTGAACATCGAAAGACTTGTGAATATCGAGTTTAGATCTGAAGATTCTTCCAGGACTTGTTCTGAACTCCATTTGTCTGTTGTATAACTCCATATTGTGATGTGTCGCAAATTTTTTAATTTTTCCAGCTCCTGATCCCAGTATAATCCAGAATAATCTTCAGAACTCGCCACCGAGAAATCGCACTCTTTTCCTTATTCACAGAAAATACTTTTTATTCCTTTCGCTTAGAAAAAATTTATACAGTAGAACGAGCCGCATGCAAATTTAAGTATACGGTGGAGACAGTGCGATGGCCATGGGATGGGAGAGGAAGATGGCAAATTGGTGAGGAAGAGGAATGACGGTCGATTTTTCATTTATTGTAATTGTTTTATGAGTATTTTCCTATTTTTTTCGAGATATTTCCGTCCATAATACAGGGGTCCGGTGGTGGTTTACGTCCTTCTCACATCTCAAATGTCGTAATATGTCGCATTAGTCTCGAACCAATATTCACAGTGAATTCGCGAATATGGCCTTCAACTTCAACATGATCAGTAACCACTTGATTGCACTATAAAGTTGTGCTATGCAATCATGAGCACCCTTTTATTGAAAGCAAGAAAGGCGTCTATTGTTCCCCTAATATCCCGAAGATATGCCTCGTTCAGCTTGAAATCGAAGAAGAGAACTTTGGCAGTTCCGACCAAGAAACCCAAATCGATACATCCCATTACGCCTGCCAGAACCCGGTTTGCGCCTTCTCCCACTGGCTATTTGCACATGGGCTCGTTGAGAACTGCGCTATATAATTACCTTTTGGCTAAGAACACAGGCGGCCAATTTTTGTTGCGGTTGGAGGATACAGATCAGAAGAGATTGGTCCATGATGCTGAACAGGACATATATGAGAGTCTCAATTGGTGTGGCTTGAATTTCGACGAGGGACCCGTTGTGGGTGGCCCATATGGGCCTTATAGACAATCGGATAGAAAGGAAATATACTTGAAATACGCGGACCAATTGGTAAAGAACGGTTCTGCCTATTATTGTTTTTGTCCAAAGGAAAGACTCGACGGTCTAAGAGACTCTGCCAAGAGATTACAACCGCCAACTAGTGTCAGTTATGATCGTAGATGTTCTCACAACTCACAAGAAGAAGTAAAGACGCATTTGGAGAACGGCGACGAATTCACAATTAGATTCAAGTCTCCAGAGACCTATCCCGAATTCGAGGATCTATTGCATGGGAAGTTGAGTCTTCAACCACAATACAATCATAATGACAGAAGATACGACGATTTCATCATCCTTAAGTCGGATGGTTTACCTACTTACCATTTTGCAAATGTTGTTGATGATCATTTAATGAAGATCACTCATGTGATCAGAGGTGAGGAATGGTTGGCCTCCACTCCCAAACACATAGCATTATATAATTCCTTTGGATGGGAATCGCCAAGATTTATCCACATTCCTCTTTTAACTACGGTTGGCGACAAGAAATTGAGTAAAAGATCTGGTGACATCGGTGTGTTGAGCATGAAGAAAAGAGGTATCTTACCGGAAGCCTTGACCAATTTCTCTGCATTGTTTGGTTGGTCTCCACCAAGATTAGTTCAGGGTGTAAGTAGTAAAGAGGTGCATGATTTGAAAGAGCTTGAAAAGTTGTTCAGCTTGGATGATTTGACCAAGGGTAACGCCAAAGTTGACGATAAGAAATTGAACTATTTTAATAAGATCTACCTTTCTCAGAGAATCAACGATCCCGAAAAGTTGCATGAGTTAGAGGAGCAATGGTACCCTGAGTTTGTACAATTATATCCTTCCTTATCAAACAGCTCTTTTCTGAATATCTTAAAACAAGTGGGCCCGAGTGTGACTACTATGGCTGAGTTGAAAACGGAGCATTCATACCTTTTCCAAAAACCTGACTTCACTGGCGAAGAAGCCGTTACATATCTCAACTCGGTGAATAAGGATGAGGCTAAAAGCATCTTGGCACTTATAGAAGCCTCTGATCTAGTGGATTCCAAGACCATTAGTAATAGAGTGGACAACATCAGCCAAAATGGGTACAACAAGAAGGCTGTTTACCACGTTATTAGATTTGCCCTAAGCGGAGGTATTCCAGGTCTTAATATCCCAAGTTTGATCTCAGTATTGGGAATCGAAGAAGCCAACCAAAGGATCAAAGACGCTATTATAGTGTTGGTTTAGAGGCAGTGTTCATAATCATGTATATAGAAGTATCCATTATACACCGCTAATACACCACTACACATGATAGTTTTATTAAATTCCCATTTATATAATTGTTCCCTAAAATTTCCTTACAAAATCCATTAAACCCCGGCCAGATTCCGTAGACTTGGGCACAAACCCTGTACAAATACAATGAATCCTCATTTTTGGATGATAATATAGTCCCGTCAACAATTTTGGAGTCACTAAGAAGTATTGAGATGTAGAATTCTCACAAGATGTATGAACAAGATGCTTGTGAGCCAACTTTTCGTTTCTCGGATCCATACCTTGGTTGATTTCATCGACAATTCTAAATGGCGCATCTGTCAAACCTTGTAAACACATCATAAAGAAAATAGTGGAAACAGCACGCTCACCACCAGATTGCGAATGTGAATCCAAAACCTTGTAATCCTCATTATCACGGAACTTCACCATTATCTCTAATCTCCAGTCTTTGAAACGCTCTTCTTCCTTGACTTGGACATAACCAGCACTTGCAACAGCTGTGAATCTTTCTTGGAACTGTCTTGAAATACCTTCTATCAACTGGTTCAACTCTGGTTCCCATACATCGCGTATGGTTTTGATTCTCTCTTCAATATCTAGCTTCTCCTTCTTTAACCTTGGTAATATAGTTTCCCCATTGGTTATCTCCTGCAAGTGACGTTGCAATTCTTGCAAAGAAGACCTATCAGCAGTACTACTTAATTCCAAATCACTTCTTAAAGCGTTTATCTTTTCTGTGATAATGACTTCAGTAAGCTCATTTCTGCTGATGTAGTCCGAAACCAACTCTCCCAAAGTCTCTCTTTCTTCTTGGCTATACTCAGCAGTCTGTCTTCTCAAATTCTCACTGAAATCGGTATTTTTAGCTTCGAGATACTTTTGCTTTGCAGCCTGATATTCCTCTACCAACCTTTGTTTTTGACTCTCTAAATTATTCAACAAGTCACACAACGAAACAATTTTATTTTCTTCTTGGAGTAATTCCAACTTGGCCTTGCTTAAATCAACAGATAAGGCGTTGGATTGAGATATGGAGTTCGACAAGTCCGTTATAGAATTCAACTTCTTTCGCAATCTCAATGTGGTTAGTTGGTTAACTTTTGCGATTTCTGCTTCGAAACTCTTATTTGATTCAGCATCCAAGACCGCGATTCTGGCAGTGAGCTTCTCAAGACGGTTCTTGGATGTTAGATATGTTTTCTTTGTCTCTTGCTTAGCACGGAGCTCCAATTTGATTTCTTCAAACTCTTTATCTAATTCTTCGCGTTTGGCGTTCAGTTCCTTGATCAGCACTGCAAGAGATTCGATATCAGCTATGAGGTCTTTACGACGAGCTAACACTTCTTGTATCTCGTTTGTCACTTCACGTTTACGTTCCTCAGACATACCAGTACCACCAAAAAATCTTGAAGAAGGATGAATGTTCTCTGTGTTGTACAGTGTCTCCCTACGTCCATAATTCGATCTGTATACCTGATAGTAAACATCACCAGCGATGAATTTCATGAACCTGATGTCACCCTTCGATGTAGGAGAAACTAATCTATCCACCTGGTCGGGTGTCAAAGGTCTGATGCTCACAGGTATCAAATGAATTTTGCTCTGTTCACATAACATCTTGATGACGGTATCTGGACCAGTGACAAAATCAGACATATACCCATCAAATCCCAAATGATGTAACTCGTCCTGGGAATAACGCGAGCGATTATCAGAGTTGTTGCTTGTATATCTGAAGGGCACATTTGACTTTTTGTGATCAAACACAGTCCGAGAAATCGTTTCATAAGCATCTCTTGTGGCAGTGGTGAAGGCAAGTAAGGTATTGTTGTCCACACACTTTTCCAAATAACGACCATAGCTCTTATCGGTCACATCACAACAAATCACCGGGGGCTCGTAGTACATTCCTTTGAAGTCTGTGTTCTTCCGAAGGAAGAGAGTGGTATCCTTTGTATCTCTCATCAATCTATTATTGCCACCATTTTGGTCCAATACTCCTATTTTGTCCCTAGAATCTAATTGACTCTTTAACGAATTAGCTTGTTCTTCGTATCTCTTGACTTGCTGTTTCATGTGATGATACTCAGAGGTTGAATCATTTTCCCCCAATTCATTTTTCTCGTCGAATTTCTGATCTCTTAATGCCCTCAAATTATTTAATTCGTCGTCTGTTGGAACCACAAGCGAAGCAACGTGTTGTTCATACTTATGTCTCTCTTCCTGAGTTTTCTTCAATTCCTCCTTCTTTTTTGAAGCCCTTTCCACTAAAGCTTGTTTTTTAGCGGCAAGTTCTCTTATTTGCTCGGTGTATTTCGTAATCTTAGCTTTGATTGCGTCAATATCCAGGTGAACCTTCTCCTTCTCCAAATTCACACCCGTTTCCCTCTGTTTCAATCCAGCAGCTACAGTTGAGAACTTTTTAATGGCATCTTGAAAAGGTTTTGACGAGTCGTTGAATTCCTCTAATCTCTTCTTGGCCGCCTCTCGTTCAGTTTTCAAATGAGCAATACGGGCCTTCTGGTCTTGATAGATTGCATAAGGAAGTAATTTTTGGTGATTTTCGAGATCAGTTGCCTTTCTCTGGTATTCTTCGAATTTTCTCGCCTCTTCTTCTAATCGTTCTCTACGCGAATAAAGTTCCTCTAAACGTGTTTCCAAATTTTCCACTTTGGTATCGATTTCCACCTTTCTGGTATCGATTTCCATCAAAGTTTCGTGGTTTTTCAATAATTCGCCAGACCCAACGGCTCTTTCCACCTCAATAAGAAGCTTTTCAGGTGAAAGTCTGGCAAATTCAGCCACTCGTTCTTGGGGTAGAAACGAACAAAGATTATCTAATTGAATATTCAATTCCTTACAAACCTTTCTAACCTCTTTTTCGGTGGATGTTCGGTTATTGATGAAATAAAACGACTTTTTTTCGTTGAAATCCCTCTTGATCACATAATTGGGCTTATTATCGAGATTCTTCACCTCGATCTCAATGGAACTCTGTACTTCTCCCGTTTTGATCATGGATTTCATGTCTTGTCTCTTGATTAACTCGATTTTACCGCCTAAACCAAGACAAATGGCAGCAACTAACGTGCTCTTTCCCGACCCATTAGGGCCTATGATCATGTTCAATGTCGGAGATAAATGGAATTCCGCAAAACTATAAGTGGTGAAGTTCTTCACATGGACTCGAATAATGGATCCTGCGCGAAAATGGTCCTCCTCGCCCTCTTCTTGCATCTTATTCCCAGTCATCTGTCCATTCTCATTAGATATATGTCGTCTCTTACTAGAACCATCAGGAACCAGCAATTCTTCTCGTTCTCGCTTCACATAACGGTCCAAATTTCCGACCACCTTCTCGAGTGTCGTCATATTATCGATCACCACAACTTATCGCTCGTAATTATCTGTTCTTCTCTTTATATATCATCAATTGTTGCACCTTCCTTTCACTTACGAGCGTGTTTATTTGATCTGGGTCCCGCACTACGTGAAAGCCGGGTAACGTTGAATGCACCAAAGGACGGTCCAACCGTATACATAACTGACATCTACAATTATTACCATAACAAAAGTGGTTCAACGAGATAATGGCACCAAAGATTAAACGTCGTGTAACAGCTGCCCGAAAGGAGGCTCTTCAACAAAAGGACGAGGAGCTCCAGAAGGTTCCAAGACCGTTTGATGTGGTGGATGGGATGCCTGTTTCCTCCAATGAACCTGATTATAGTGTTCTTCGAGCACCATTGGCGTCGAAAGACACTGCTGTATTGTATTCATCGTTGTACAGATCGCGGAAATCGCTTGTGATTCCGGAAATTTTCGATTTATATTGGACAAAATCCGCCAGACTTGTGGAAGATTATAATAGAACGGCCATAATAAGTGACTCCATCAATGCCAGAGATGCCATGAGTAAATTGTGTGATTGCACCATGAACATAGGACCACATGCGTTCACGATCAGACTTTTCATCATTAAGGACCAACGTTCCGAGAAAATGGAGGAGGAAAAGGAAGAGAAGAGAAAGAAGAGGGAGGAGAAGAAGAAATTGAAGGCCACAATGGAACAACCCAGTCAATTCAATAATGGATATGCTGTTGCAAGACCGTTGGTTGGTGTGAATTCGACAAGTTTGGGAAATCAACAACAGACTGTTACACCAACTAATTCAATTAATAGTCAGATGTCAAGTACTTTTTCTGTTGCTAAGCCAATTAATACGAGTTCGACTGTTAATCCAACTTCCACTTCTACTGTTACTGCCGTTCCCACTGGAACTGTTGCTGTTACTGCTGTTCCCTCTGGATCTGTTCCTGTTACTGCTGTTCCCTCTAGAACTGTTCCTGTTCCTGTACCTGCACCCTCGAAACCAATATCCATTCCCACACCAACAATTCCAAAACCAACACCAATTCCAACTTCAACACCTACTCCATCGCTTCTGCATCAAACCTCGAAACCTGAAACTCCGAAATCTCAGGATACTTTTGACATGAAAAGCTCCAAGAAAATGGTTCTTATAAACACTGATATTTCAAATAAGAAAGAGGCTGCACCAGCTTTCACAGATGATTCAAAATCAAAGGCAGAATTGAAACACATAAAGGAGGTGGTTTATATTGAAGATGATCACGTTTCTTCAAAGAAGGACGCAAATTTTGAGGCGAAAACAGATGTATCCAAAGTTGGTAGTAAAGACGAAGCTTCATCCACTCAGGTCAAACAGGAGACTAGTCAACCACCACCAGTCACGGCAGACGCTAAAGTTCCAGCAACCTCCTCCATTTCACAACTGACAAATGCTTCCGCTCCAATAACTACGCAGACTGTGACAACACAGCCTTCACAATCACAACCTCCACAACCTTCACAAGCACAACCATCTCAATCACAGCCATCACAACCATCACTACCTGCCCAACAATCACAACCTCCCCAACAATCACAACCTCCACAACAATCAAAACCAGTTGATTCAATGCAATCGCCAGAGAATCATATGATGATCGCCAACTTGAATGCTATAGCAAGAGTTGATCCTTCTTTAAATACCTTGATGAAAATAGTGGCTTCCGGAAATGCTACTCCACAACAAATCATCAAATTCCAAGGCTATATTCAAAGGGCCAAGGAGATGGGCCCTCAACATTATAACAACTTCTACCGCCCACTTCAACAGCCACAACAAAGGATATCTAATGATCCAAGATCAATTAAGCCAATTATCCCGCAAAGACCGAAGAAAGATAAGCCTCTTAAGGATCACAAATTGACTGCATTCCAGGAAACTTATCTTGAGAATGCCACGATCTGTTTTGAGTACATGGAGAATGTCAATGTGAGATTCTTGTTGCCAAAGGATGCAATTATGGAAGTTTGCGAAGACAAGCTCTTGATCTCTTTTATTGCGATACAGAACAAGAAGGAAGTGGACGAATACGAGGCAAAGATGGCTGAGATAAAGAAGAAGGAAGAGGAGGAGAAGAAGCTTAAGGAGGAGGAGGAGAAGAAACTCAAGGAGGAGGAAGAGAAAAAGATGAAGGAAGAGGAAGAGAAAAAGATTAAAGAAGAAGAAGAAGAAAAGAAGACTGCTGAGCAAAAGGTGGACCAAGAGGAAACTCATGAAGAGGCAGAAACTGTTGATACCAGTGTCCCTCTAGAAAGTGATTCCAAGGTTACTGAAGTTGAGGATACCGAAATGGTGGAAGAAAGTGGCGTGAATGGCGACGTTTCTGTGACTGATATCAAACAAGAGGAAGTAGCAGAGGATGCTACTGATGAACCTGTTGTTGTCAAGATTGAGGAGCCAACTTCAAGAAGAACTAGAAGACATCCACCTCCTCGTAAAGCAATTGGTGGGAATCGTAAGAAGAAACAGCCAGTTATCAAAGGACCTACTCCTCCACCAGTTGAACCTGAAATCAGATATACTACCGTGACAATTGAGTTGAGTGAGATTCCCGAAAGATTCTTCGCCATTCTCCAAAATAGTCTCAAGCCTTTAGAGAAGGTGCAAGAAAGAATGGAGTATATTTTGAAGAATGGAGTTAGATCATCATTGTATTATCTATGGTATAAGGTGGACTGGAAGTTGGATGAGAAGTTGAGTGAGAAGTTGAGACAGGAGTTATATAATGTGGAAAACCCAGGAAAGATGAAATATAAGAGAAGACAGGTTGTTGATTCTAATGAGCCATCTACAAACAAGAGATTGAAATCGGAGGAGTCGTAAGATTCGTGAGTTGGTGTGTCTGTACTTTTAATGTAACATATATAATATTTAGGTTAGTTTTGTAGTTGCATTCAGGAGGAATATTGGAACAGTATTCCCACCTTGGTGAATTCAGGGACATTCTTCTGTAAGCTAACCTTTGCACCGAGACTGATCAAGAAGTCCTTGAACTTTCCTATCCATAGCACATTGATTAGTTTATCGTTCAACGAAGTGGACATTTTCAAGACATTCGAGAAGTTACTTTCATTGATAAGATTCTGGAAGGCGGTAATAACCGATTGGTTGTGGTCTCTTCTTTGGTGTGGGGATAGAGTCACGTCAATATCATCATTATTGTTCATGATGTGGTTATTATTCTTGGAATAATTGTACAATTCGAAGCCTAGCGACAAATTACTGGCGTAAGAATAGATGTTGAAATCGTAACGCGACGAAAATGTCGACGAGACACTGGTCTTCACGGTGTATGTTGAAGAAATATGGCCCAAGATTGGATTTGCTGCCAAGGTCATGGTCAAGGGCTTACCGGTCAACGTTGATTGGGTGTGGTACCTGATGGCGGTTGATAAGCCGGGACTCATGTTCAAACAACCATACCAGACTTCCAAGCCCATCGAGATGATGGAGTTGTCGAATTTGGGGAACATCTTATTCTTATTACCGTACGAGTTCATGAGATTGGGGGAAGCACCAAGATTGTACAAACACCTGAATCCAAGCAAAGCCTCGTTGGTGGAAAAGATATATTCGCGGGAATATCTGCCCATGTCCTGCTGGAGATAAAAGGTCATTGTTCCGTTATTTTTCAAGTTCTCGTTACTGACGCATTTTATTAGAAGCTGCGAATATGGCGACAATTTCTTGATCAACATGGCCTCGAGGGCGGAGCCTGGGAAATACATCCGGCCATATAATAGCGAGAAGTTCTTTGCATTGGACTCGTTCAATTGGTCCACATGGGGTTGGATGACTCTGAAGCCGGCAATAGCGTCCTGAAGGGAGATGATTTTGGAGCCCAAGGCGTTGGATAACGGGGCCGATGTGTAAAGATAGGCGATTGAGCCGTTAATAGCGCCGAAATTTGAGAGTGAGAGGGAAGTAGCGGTGTGATTTGACGATTTGGACGAAACGTCTAATTTGGCACCATTTGGGATGTGGAACTCCAAGAGGTTCTGGGACGTGGCGGTGATATTTTCGTAGATATTATCTTCGTTCCATGACGTCGACCGATAGAAGCATTTAGTTAGATAATCCATGTAATTGTACATGATCTGGATGTGAATGTGTTGTTGTGGTGAGTACGTGTTGTTGTTGAAGTGTGGCATGGCAAAATAGTGGTAGCATAGACAATAGAAGAGAGAGAGAGAGAGAATACGAGAGCGAGCAGATATTTCTTAAAATATAAAGGAATGAGAAAGAATTCAAATAAGTAGAATAAATGATTATATTTATGGTGAGTTGATAGGAGTGATGAAAAAAATAGATGGTGTTTACGTGTATTATGGACCTATTAATGGTTCATATTGGACCTAGCAATGGGTCAAGAAAAATCAGCGACCCACAAATGGTGCAGTTTGACCCTACCAATGGGTCAAGAAAAATCACAGAAGTAATGATTTGTCGCTTTATTTCTGGATCGAATTACTCTGTGATTGGATATTTTACTCCTGTACTTTTTCCTGTCTATAAAATCCCCCTCCAACTGGTCATTATTCCCACCTTATCCCCACCAATGGCACACTCTATTAGACCCTACTCCCTATTAGTCTCCAATTCCCCAAATACCACCAACCAACACAAAAGAATTTAAAAAAGAATTAAAAAATGTAGTATTTCATCACACCATGAAAGAAATAATATTTTGATATTTCAACTTCCAACCACATGTCATCGTCGTCTCTCCTCCTCGTAGCCCAACGTAGTGTCGCAAGATCAAAAATTCATCGCTTCAATAAATCGAAGATATACTTGATAACGCACCAAAACACACAACTGACGGATAATTTTTGATAGTCATCATCATGGATTCCATTGCCAGCGATTCTTCAAATCAGGCATCGTCATTGAACTCAACTCCCGCTCCCGAATCACCTTTTCTACCCGTTCAAGAAGAAGAACAAATAGATGAAGGTTTGGACTCAATAGACTTAAAGGGGAGATTCAGTCCGAGTCTAAGAAGTGCACCTTCTTCCCCGGGCTTATTTCCCATAGAACAACTCACTCCCTCCACTTCTAGAGACATGGATGACTTCGCCATCAGCTCCGACTCAGATATAGGTTCGGCATCCTCGTTCAGTCTAAAGACGCCCAATAAACCCCGAAAGAAGTCCAAATCATCGTTTCTTCGCACGCGATCAGAAAGCGAAAGTAGCGATACTTCGGTCAAAAAAATGAGAAAGAGAAAGGATAGTGTGGGCGAAAAGACCCCTAAATCCAACAGACCGTCTAGAAGAAAAGAGGAAGCTCTTCCCGCGGCCCGAATCTTCAGAAATTTGTTGATTTTGGAGGAAAGTCTCAGACAACAATTGAACCACCAGAAATACATCAGAAGAAAGTATATAGCGTTCTTGGCCATGTTGTGTTCGTCCGCTGCAATGTTGGGCCACAGATTGTATTTTGTAGTGGAACAGCCTGGCGGCTTGTATAAAGCAATACTCCAATTATTGTTATTGGCTGTTCTTGTGACCTTGGTGTTATTCCATCTTTCGGGAGAATACAAGAAGAACATAGTGCTACCCCGGAGATTCTTGAGTTCCACCAATAAAGGCTTGAGACAAATGAACTTCAGATTGGTGAAGATCAAGATGCCGATGGGGGAAAGAATCATCGATGTGACCAGGGCTTGGTTACGATTTGTCGTGAATTTCTTGTTGACTTGTTTGGTCAATTTACCTGTCTTGTATCGGTCCTCCTTGGGTAAGAAGCTAGAGAACACCTTGAACCAGCTTGATCTGACCGCGCAACCTAAGCTCGGAAACGATGTCAAGTTTGTTTTGAATCCCAGAGCTTTCAGCACAAATATCAGGGAGGGCTGGGAGTTGTATAGAACCGAGTTTTGGTCGAGAGAGGGGGCCAGAAGAAGAAATAAGATCGAGAATCCTGGTGCAGAGGTGTTGAAGAAAAGTGATTTGCTACAAAAAGATAAGAGAGAAAGAAAAGATAGAAGAAGAATGAGTAAGGATATGGAGGGGACTCCGGATTCGTTAAGAAGAAGCTCCAAGTCTCCACGACCCCATCTAGCTCCTGGTTTAACCACGGTCCAAGAGCCTAAATAAGCTTTAATAGGTATTAGAATTGTTTTATTCGTAGATTAATAAAATTGATTCAGTATATCATTGTGTAACGTGACGGTCACGTTACTTCGGGTCGTGTAAGCATCAACCTCTAAGCGACCAGATCAAACAGTATACCGTAGCATCAAACGTCAAAGGAATTTTATTGAAATAAATGGTCCTTGTTTAAGTCTTCTCACTATATATCCCCCCATTATGGTCAGCGCATCGATACCGTCCTCCTTGTCGGAGATGACGTTGGACACAACCGTCAACCATTTCCGCACTCAATTGTCCAATTCGACTACAACTCATGATCTTGAGAAGCTTATAGATGCCATAGACGATAAATTGGGGTCTATTAACAATGGTTTAGATGTTTATATAAGAAGATCCAAAACAAATCATTCAAAAGACACCTCGGATATCGAATTGAACCGGGTTCAATTGGCCAATTCGTTGGATAGCTCGAATAATCTCGTGAAATTACTCTCCAACGCCAATTCTTTGGGGAAAAATATTACGGAAAAGGTCAGATTATTGGATTTGGAAATAGATCGTGTGCAATTGACCAGCAAATACGTGAAAAATATCCAATTATTGAAGGAAAACATCAATCAAGCGGCATATTCAATTGAAAAGAGAGATTGGGTCAAAGCAGCGCAATCCATAAGCATCATGAGAGGTTTACCCCAGGAGCTCATTAATGGAAAATTTGCGGGGATTGTCATTCCTTCGGCTGACATACCGTTGGCTCCTCAAGTGGCCATTGACAATTGGATAGCGGATTTGAAGGTGTTGTTTGTCCAGGAGTTCAATCGAGCAGCGCTTGAGAGAAACGTTCAATCGTTGACAAAGTTCTTTTCGCTTTTTCCATTGATTGGAGAAGCGAGTATTGGGTTGGATTGTTACTCCAAATTCATTTGTACCATCATCTCTGATCAAAGTAGACAATTGATCTCCAATAACAGTAACCTTGAAAAGAGTGGGTTCTTCACGGCGGCTTCCATGAAACTATTTGAAAACATATCCACCATGTTGAACCAACACACCCCTATTATCGCCAAATATTATGGTGTTGACGCAATTACAACCATTGTGTACAAGATTCAAAGAGAGATCGATACTCAAGCTGGGTTGATAAGTGACACATTTTATGATACAAGAAGAATCGAAAGAACCTTGTCGGATATCCAAAACTATAAGTTCCCCATTTTGACCAGCATATTTGTCAATAGTGGAGATCAGACCGGACGAGAAAGCTTGGATATAGAACAAGATATGACTTCGGTGGTGGAAATTGGCGACTTGGTCGGCGAGTTATCATCTATATTGAACCATTGGGCGCTTTATTGCAGATTTATAGCATTAAAATATGATGCAAGCTCGAAACCAGACGAAGCAGAACCCGATCTTCTTTTGCCGAAGACTTTGAAAGAGAGCAATTACACTAATAAGATATATAAGAAATATTTGCCTTCATTCGATGCATTGGCTACCTTCTACCTAAGAAGGTCTTTGGAAAAGGCCTTCACCATTGAGGATTTGCCGGAACTTGAATTGGATGCGAAGGTGGAAGTTCACCAATCGCCAGATAATCCTGCTATGTCTTCTGTTATTGAGGACACCATATTGGTTTTAAATACAACATTAAGACAATCAGTCGAAACTGGACAACCAATCACTGCAAAGAACATGATCTTGAACTCCACTAGAATCTTGGAAAATGATTTACTCGGGGTCATTAATCTCAAGTTATCTGAATTTCAACCAAGAGGAAGTACAGGCTTACAATTCCCAGCCAAAACAGATTCTCGTAACATATCTAGAACATCCACCCCTCCTATTGGTAACTCCGTTGGTAACATGTTGAGAAGAGGAGCAAACACTGCGTTTAATGCCATGTCTGGTGATGTGGACCATAAAGTCCATAATTTTGTCATTTACTTGAATTCTATATCATTGGCTGGTTTCTATCTTGGCAAGGTTATAGACAATATTTGCGCGACTCTTCCTGGAAATTATCCTTTTGGGACAGACTCGGATAAAGTGAAAAAGTTGATGGAAGGAATGAAGGGCTCTATTCAAAAGAAGTCAAAATTCCTTTTGAATAATAACATTGATATCTTGTTTGAGCAAGTATTCAAGAACAAATTAAGGACCCTAGTGAGTGATTTGTTCCCAACCACGGAACAATATCTTGTTTCCTCGTTGAATGACAATAGTGGAGTAATCATCAAGTTTTTGGCTAATTGGAAGCTATTCATTCAGCCATATTACCAGGTGTTGTCAAAGGAGATTTTTGACAATTTATTGGAACGTATCATAGTTTTCTTCTCAGATTTGTTACTAAGAAGAATATGGACCTTGGAGAAGAAGATCACGGAATTGGGCTCCATCAAACTTGAAAGAGATATAAGTAGTATAATCAGTGAGATCACGAAAACCAGATATTCGTTGAGAGATAAGTTTATCAGAATCACCCAAATTATCATGATATTGGGTTTCGATGATGAGACTGATGAAATAGATATGTCGTGGGTTTTAACTCCATCTGAAAGAAAGAGAGCAAGAGACTTAAGAATCGATAGAAAAGATAAATGAATCTACAATGGTTACAAAGTTGTAGTTTTTAAAACATGTATTCCCGACCTAACAATAAATAAAGATATATAAAATGAAAAAAATGAATTGAAAATGCTAAATGCAGCTGAAGTCCTTCCTAATTCGCTTCAATCATCTTCACGTCTCCTTCCTTTAGTTCTTCTTTTTCCTTTTCCCTCTCCCTTTCTTCTCTTTCCTTTTGTCTTTCTTCAGGTGTCTTGTCTGGCTTGATTCTCAACCTATCAGTCATATCAAACTTTGGATGTGTCAATTCACATTCGGGCCCCTTAGGACAGAACCCGGTCAAATACAATGGACAAACAACCTTTCTCACATGTCTTCTTGCACATTTTGGACCATCTACACAGAAACCCTTAGCATAGTACGGACATTCGGGGATTTTGGTACTTGGATCTATATGCAAATACAAACATTCGGGCGTTTGGGTACAGAAACCATTCTTTGTGAAGAAGAGACATTCAGGCATCTTTCTCAAGTTGTACTCATGTAAGAACTCACAATGATCGTTCTTCTTACACAATCCTCTAAGCCAATGTTTACACACAATCTTATTGTTGTACATGGCACTAACATGTTTGTTGGGACATCTTGAACCGTTCGGACACGAATTGGGTTGATTAGGATTGTAGAACTGACAAACGGGTCTATCAGGATTCAATCCAAACCCATATTCTCTACGCAAAAAAGGCTCAAATTGGAATTCACGCAACGAGGTATTAGGTCTTATTATCGGATTTAGCGCTGACATATTTATTGTTTATGTTTACGATAAAGATTCTTGGGTCGAAGTAGTTTTGATGGTTATTCATAATTCATTGATGGTGGTGAAATGTTGCCATCACGTGGTCATGTGATGTGTCATGTGATCCACTCACCCTTCTGCTTAAGAGAGATGAAAGACTGCTTTTGAGAGATACGATATATGGAGTTCATTTATAAACCGAAATAAAGTGTATTATGGTTATATTTCAGTAATTGTCATTGGATTTTCTTTTTCAATTTTCTTTCTCCCATTTTAGTGGATTCTTTAATTTATGCAACATATCAGGATAAAGGAAAATATGTATATAGATATTGCTATATAATAATTATGATAATTATGATAATTCTAATACATAATTATTGATTTATATGTCATTTATAGATTTATTTTCAAATATTAATTTGAGCATATTTGTTATTGTAGATATAAAAACATCTACAAACTGAATTATCAAAATTTCAAAAACATTTTATATTCATCTTCATGTATTATATTATATTATTTATCTGGTTACTTTACAACCATAATGTTCTTCTCTCTCCCCAACCAGTTCAACCACACCTCGCCAATTGCTATCTCATTTGCAACCATGTATGATTCTGCATTCTAACGCCTGCTCACACCATCAGACCACTACTTTGGAACTACAAATAATGACACACCAGAACGACTAAACGGAGTACAAGGATCAAGGGATAAATATGTTGAAAATGAAATACAAACTTAGAGGGTTGATTCTTTTTGTATTGTTTCTTGTCTGTATGAATACAATTTGTCACAAGAGGGAAGCCATGACCACTAGACTGGTAATAGTAGTTGGAACTGGGTTGGCAGGGCTTAGTGCCACACACCAATTGATCCAGAACAATGTCCCTGTGATTTTATTAGAGAAGATGGCGTCATTTGGTGGCAACTCTATTAAAGCCTCCTCAGGGGTAAGCGGAGTGCCTACTTCACAACAGATACTCAACAATATCCGAGACGATTCACCAGAGTTGTTCTATCAAGATCTTATGGCGTCTGCAAACACATTAGCCAGACCAGATCTTTTATCTAAATTAAGCGAAGAGTCGGGTGACTCGATTAATTGGTTATCAGGGAATTTTGGCGTTGACCTTGATAAAGTCACTCTTTTGGGTGGCCATTCTCGTCTGAGAACCCACAGGGGGGCCGGTGCATTACCCCCAGGTTTTGCAATCATTTCTGCTTTGACCAAAAAACTTCAAGAAGCTGGTTATTCCGATAAGGTGGAAGTATTGAAGAATAGCAAGGTCTTGAGACTAATAAAGAAAGAAAGAAGTGTTGTGGGTGTGGAATACCAAGATGTCGTTACAAACCAGAAGAAAATATTAAATGGTCCAGTTATTCTTTCCACAGGGGGATTTTCTGCAGATTTTAATTCAAGAGACTCATTATTAAAAAGATTCAGACCTGATTTAGCTGGTTTGCCTTCTTCGAATGGAAATCAAGCCACAGGTGATGGTCAAAGACTCTGTGTTGAGGTAGGGGCCCAATTAATCGACATGGCTGAAATCCAAGTACATCCAACAGGATTTATTGATCCTGAAGATCCCACAAGTAAATGGAAATTTCTAGCAGGGGAAGCGTTGAGAGGAGTTGGGGGAATTTTGGTCAACGATAATGGTGTGAGGTTTGTAAACGAGCTAACCACGAGGGATGTGGTTACACTGTCAATATATCAAAACACAAAATACAACGAATCTCTTATAATAATTGGAGAAGAGGACTACAATGAGTTGAATCATCATATAGATTTCTATATGAAAAGAGGTCTAATGTCTAAAACAACTATTAAGGAATTGGCCGCATCCCTTGATATAAAACCAGAGAAGCTACTCGACACAATTAAGAACTATAACAAACTGGTAATGGGAGTCATATCTGATCCATTTGGCCGGAAAAACTTTGGAAAGCCTTTCGATGTGTCCTTAAACGAGAATACCAATATATATCATGGAATTGTGACCCCGGTTATACATTACACTATGGGTGGAGTGAAGATCAACCCATTTGCTGAAGTATTGGACACCAACAATGAAATAATCCCTGGTCTTCTTGCCGCAGGAGAGGTTACTGGTGGAGTTCATGGTATGAATAGATTAGGAGGCTCAAGCTTGTTGGAATGTGTGGTGTTTGGCAGAGCTGCTGCCAATAGCGCAACCTTTTTTGTTAATCATGATAGAGACGTACGTTAATCTTTAAACCCAATTTTTTATATTTCAATACAAACATTACCTTTTTTTAACCATAACCATTCTCAAACAGATCTATGTCTCATTGGCTCGAAGGGGAAGAATAATGCAACGACCCCAATAACACCAACACAAGCTCCACATACCCAAATTGGAACAGTGGACGAAGTATCACCATAATATGCAATAATTGGAACAAACAAAGAAACAAATCTGTTCAAAAGCAAACCAAGTGAAGAACCAGTGGCTCTGCATGATGCTGGCAAGACTTCAGGTGTATAACCATAAAGACAACCGTAATATATATAAATGGCCAAATAAGAAGCACATGCAAAACCTAGGTTACCAGCTTCATTAGTGATTTGAGTGTAGCCGAATAAGAATGCCATCGAGACTACACCACCGATTGCCAATGTTCCTCTTCTACCCACTTTTGGGATCAAACATAAACCACCGGCAATGATAGGACCAAACAAGGAAATAAAGGTGGAAATGGTGTTATCCCTATAAACACCATTAGTTGTAGATGGACTGATATTGTTACCTCTGGTAGCCAAGTAAACTGGCAAGAAGTTGGAATACAATGGATAAGTGATACCAATACCCATCCAAGAGAGATAAAGACAAATAGAGTTAATGGTCATTTTTCTGGATGCAAATAATTGTTTGTAGTTGTGGGTCAACTTGGAGAAGTAGACTTTCAAGGTTCTGGTGGTGTGGAAATCTTGAGCCAATTTAATTTCACCGCAAGAAGCCAAGTCTTCTAAAGTCAAAGAACAGTTTCTGTTGTACTTGGTAGCAATGTTTTGCAAGATTTCGACGGCCTCGGCATCTCTACCGTTAGCAACCAAAAACTTTGGAGATTCGTCCAACTTGAAAACGAACAAACGACATAAAGCGAAGAACATGACGATACCGGCATTGACATACCACACGTATCTCCAACCTCTGTTTGAAGAGGAGGGACAATCATCGGCGGAGTCACAATGATACTTTGGAACAAAAGCCCAAGCAGTAAGAGTGACGATGGTTTGACCAACTGACCACCAACAAGCGAACAAAGTGGTCAAATATTGATACTTGAAAGGCAAGTATTCCAAGAAAACCGTGGCATCGATGGCGATGTTACCACCCAAGGCGAAGGAAGCCAAAAATAAAAAGATACCGTAAGTAGCAAAGGAACTCATACCACCACAGAAGAAGGAAAACCCAGCACCAAGGAATAAAGACCAATTGAATGCAGCCTTTCTACCGATGATATCAGCAGAAGTACCCCAGAAAAAGGCACCCACAAGAAGACCGATGTAGTAGATTTCAACGGAAGTGGAGAAGGTCTGTTTGAATTGATAATTCATGTAAGTCAAGGCCATAGAGTTACAGGACTCCAATTGAGAGTCAGCAGAATAACCGAAACCGGCGATAATAAATAATTTGACATGATACCAAGTAAAGCCGATTTCCTCCAAGGCGTTGTTGACAAGATAGATCTTCTTGGCCAACACATGGTCATCGAACTCGAGTTCACTCATATCTTTTTTATTGATCTCGCTTTCGAGAAGAGAGCCCTCAGAATTGGCCTTCTCCTCCACATCGACAGCAAACACCTCTTCGCTCTTAGTCTTGGACTCTATTTCAGACATCTTTCTCGTTGGTATTGAACTTGAGAAGCAGAGAATATTGCATTGTAGAAATTAGAGGGCAGATCTGGTACTATTTATGTGTTCACCATGCGGCCGTGAACCTTAATGGATCAGAGCTTCACATGTTCACCATTGCACCGAGCAAGCCCTCCAATGGTTAACACATGGAAATCTTATTAAGAGATGAGATTGGATCGCATGGTGCGCGTGTGCTCTCAACAATTCGTTGCTTGGGTGCCATTCATTGGTGTATGTGAGTTAGAGGTGTTGCTAGGGGTGCATCTCGAATACTATGTTCTTCACGTGGGGGTCATAGACTACGAATCAGGCTTGTTTTCTCTGTGTTCGGGGTATAATCCATAGACACAACGTCGAACACCTCATTATCACAAAAGAAACGTTACAACAGAAGACCTAGTCTGGCTTAGCTTAGCTTAGCTTCGATTTCTAGAGAAATTGGTGGAGAATTGGGAAGTCGTAGCGTGAGTAAAGCATATTAGCCGCACGTTGACTGCTGCTGCATGGGAATTACTACGGAATTAGCCAAATGGCATGCGGAGGAAGAATGAATGGTGTTGGGTTGAACGACAACATGTCATAATACTGAAAATCACATGGGAATCATCTCCGCAGGTTATATGGAAAACATGTTGTTACGTGCATCTTCACACGCGGGTGTAATCGTAGACGACACATGCTGCAAACGTTTTTCAGCCGTTGGATTCACGGAAACCATTCTCGTTTCCCTACAGTCTATTCGTATAATCTTTATTGTATGCGTTGGGATTTGATGTTCTTGTGGCCTTTCGCTCGCCGAAAACTTCGTTACACATGCGCAACCTTTCTCTATGGTCCATTTTTGGAAACTCGTTCCCATTGGACATCTTGGCTCCGAATGCCTTTTGAAGAATAACGCTAATTTTATTCTAAAACTCAATACAACTCATTCCGGAGATGGAGTCTCTTTCAAAAAATCTAAATGTCTTTCGATATTCTGACACAAGTCAACTCTTGTAACACTATTGAAATATCTCATACTGATGTTCAAATCACATAACAAATACTTCATTCTCTCCCATTGAACCACTTCAAAGTCAAATCCCACGTATTTCACGATATTCCCATACATTCTAAAGTCTTCACCACTATCGTCCTTCAACTTATTTTCCGCAGACAATTGTAATGGATTTAGCTTAGGGAAGTTCGCATGAATGGTGAATAGACTGGAGTTCATTGCTTTCACGCGTTCAAGCTCCAAATCGCCCGCGGAAAGCTTCGCAGTCTGATATTTATCCATAAACTTTGTGTATGATGCATAGTCTTCTGCAGGATTTCTTTGTCCCATACAAACTCCTTGGAAATTATTGTCTCTCATGTAACCATAAGCTTCAACCTTTTGCTTGACTTGATAGAAGGTTTCGTTGGACTTGACTGCACCGGCAATAAAGGTATCCTTGTCCCCATCACCTGGTGCCCCTTGTCCTAGAAGGAGATAATATCTGTTTGGTCCAAACATATTATAATATAAGCTTAATAACAAAGTTTTAGTATGACTTGACTTTCTTATCATTAGCTGACCACTCTCACTGGACTTATCCGGTAAAGATCCCCTTCTATCATGAAATGGGATATCTTTTTCATCTTCAGCTGGTTCCTCTAAGTACGGCAAAACACCCACTCTTGCCCTTTCTGGATAGACTGTTATATCAGCAATTCTATAGAAATCAGGAGAAGTTGTTCTGTTCCAAAAATCCGGCCATATTGTTAATCCATGGTTGGAGAATGGCTCCATTCCAAACCAGCTGTCGGGGTTAGAAACTACCAAGTTATCACTGTCCAATAAGAGTATGTTATCGAAGGAAGAAGCAATTATGGCCAACGATTTGTATTGATAACCTTTGAACTGCCACTTTTCTATCACCTCGGGATGAAAGACGTCGTCCAACATCACACATTTCGCGTTAAACATGGGCAAAACAAATTCACAAAATTCCAATTCATATTCCGCCTTGGATGGAATTATCACCTCTATCGGTAATTCGGAACCACTGGCTCTGAGAGACTTGATGGAAAGAAGTGCCAACCAACTGAATTGCTCGCCTCCTATGAAAACAATCCCGGAACCATTGTACAAGTCTTTTGGGAGCTCTGTTGGAAGATTATCGTAATAGCCAGAATGTAGTTTCTTCATGGTATCAAGAGTTGTGTCATCAAGAAGGATTTTCTTGGATAATTCCTCCTCCGTGAGAAGCTTCTCGAAATCGTGCGATTCGAGCTTTATACCAGACATCTCGCCAAGAACATTCTGACTCTCTTCAAGGAGCAGAAATATGTCCTTGTAGAAATCAGCACTGATTCTCTTTCTGGAAGTCATAGTATTCACGCGGCATTCGGGGAATTTGTCCTCGTTGAAGAGAAAGCCTAGAAGCTTTGATCTCAATAAACTGGCAACTCCGGTATCAGATTGTTCTTCACCCGGACAATCAGAGATGGAGCTTTCAACGTGAAGCTGAGGTTGGTGAGATATCGAGCTCTCTCTGGTCAGTCCATAAGGAAGTATGTTGTATTCATCGTTCAGAAAATATGACACGTATATTATTAGTTGTACCACGATGAGTGCAACGGCAATAAGGACATATCTCAATATCTTGCCGGAAGTTACTGAATGCGACATGTTTTTGACTTCGTACGGTCTCGGAACAACTGCCAAGCAGGGACTTCTTACCTTATTTATAGCAAAACAATTTTATCATGCAGTTCAGGTGATAGCAAATTAATTAAAACTCTAATCTGAGCAATATTCGGTTGCAAAAAACACCTCCTTCTGCAGAAATTGAAGACACATCGCATACACTCTCATGATGGAGGCCACCAATTCCCCCCATATGAATATGCTCTGCAAATCATTTCCTCCATCACCATGGAATGCTTTCTTCAGGGCTTAGGGTCTTCAAGCATAAAAACATTGTATGTATGAACATGCTCGTAAGCGCAAATCCAAATACAAATTTGTTCCGCCATCGTGTAAGTAAGAGACCCTATTATACTGAACATGATGAAATAGTATTTTTTATACAATTGGCGGTTATACCACGACATATAATATATTCTTGTGCAATTAAACGAACCGAATAAACGATTTTCAGGGTCTAACTTCACAATTCGTGTCAATTGTTCTCCGATGCGAAATGCATGTTCCTACAGTTCGGATGCAAATGAGTAACTAAATCTATCGATTTGACATTAAACAGATTGTGAAAGTAAAGACGAACTTTTATTTATTGTTTGGGTTTTTTTTCTTGATTGAGATTTGTTCCCAATCGTGGAAAAGATCCTGTCATTTAGTTATCGCAGAGAAAAAGACGAAATTGCAATACAAAATTTTTCATCTCAATTAAATACCGCTACATAATTCAAAATTCAAACATATATGATGCTACTATTATACAAACTCATGCCTTTCAATTTTTTAACTCCTTGGCCATGGTGTCTCTTTCTTTTCTGAATTTAGTACTTCTTTCTCTAATTCTTGGCTTCTTAGTTCTTGGCTTCTTAACCTTACCCAAACCATTCTTTATACCGGCAACTCTGTCACCCTTAGTTGCTCTGGTTCCTTCGATGACTTTACCGGCCGAAAATCTGTCGGCTTTACCCAAGATCTTCTTGGCTCTTCCCAACTTGGTTCTTTGTTGGTCAGTCAACTTGACTTGTTGACCGTTCTTGACGTTAGTTTGTCTTTGAGGCTTGATGTTCTTACAACGGGTGATTCTTAACTTTCTCTTCTTTTCACTGGTGGTCAATGGCTTGTCATTCAACATCAATGCCTTTGAAACAGATAAAGAATCTTGGAATTGCACATAGGCAAAACCTTTACCAACATTAGTTTTGGAATCTCTGATGATTCTGACGTAGTCGACTTCACCAGTCTTTTCAAAGTAGCTCCACAAGCTCTCTTCCTTTTCTTCGAAGTCCAAGTTACCAACAAAAATGGTTCTCTTGTTGTCTTGTTTCGAAGGATGTGCCACATGATCAACTCTCAAATGAGTCTCCAAGAAGACAGTGGAGTTCAATTCCACGGCCTTCAAGGAATCTTCCTTCTTCTTGTATACTATATACGAATTAACGGTATCTCTGGCGTCATGGAACTTTTGTTGGAGAAAGGCAACCTTTCTTGGTAAAGCGTCATCGAATGAAATGGATCTGAATCTGATCGAGTCAATAGTGCCGAATTTTGCGAATAAGGCCTTAAATTCCTTGTATTGTTTCTTATCAGTGATTACCTTAGAGGTGACATTACCAACGAAAACGGTGGCTTCGGCTTTAAGTAACTCCTTTTCCTTCAAATCCAATTCTTTGGCACTTTTACCCTTTACTATTTTGTCTGGTTGGTCGACTGATTTTTGTGCGGATTCCGGTTGTTCGGTTTGTTCATCTTCCTTCTTTGTGTCCTCATTTAATAATTTGTCAAAGTACTTTGATTCCAAATCTTCGTTGTCTTCGTTTCTCTTTCTCTTATTAGGTTGAGCCTCTTCCATCTCCACGTCCTCGGTCTCCTCCGAAGCGTTTTCGGAAGTTTCTTCGGTTCCAGTCTCTTCAGATGGTGCCGTCTCTCTCTGTGGAACATTAACTACAGTTCTTTGTTTCAACACTCTCGAAACAGGACCAGCATTGGAACTGAACAAGTTACTGACAGACTCATCTATGCTCGAGTTGGTGGTTCCAAAGATGGAACTAATAGAACTAGCAACTTCCTTTGTTTGATTCTCGTTAGCCATATTGACGATCTATAAGATTAAAACCGCTTATTAACCCGAATCGATCTAAAACACATCAATTCGAGTATTGTCAATTTTTCAAATATTTAATTTTTTCTGAGATGGTGCGGCTCATCGGGTGCTGCTGCTGTCGATACCCACACGACTACTACACCACAACACCGGAACTTCCCCCACCCACCCAGTGATGAGATTACCCGGCACATGCCATGCATGGCACATCAACCAGTCACCCTGTCGAGGTCTCGAAAATTACACTGTGAATGGATAAACACAATGGGATAGGCTCTCGATGAACTATTGGCAGCCATTTCCAACAGGGAGAGAATAGTGCCTAACGAGAGATAGCGGCTATCGGTATAAATTGCAGTGTTTGAGCCAGATATCGCACCGCGTTTCAGAATTTGCAGTAGAACACCGGAATCTTACACACCGTTGGATAAGATCCCAGCCATAAGGAGCGACAATTAGTGGTCGAATTGAACAGAAAAAGGCGAGATATATACGTTATGTCGGAGCCGGGATCACAAGTGCTTGTGGAAGAACAATGTGAGTATATCCAGAGTTTGTGAATGCGACGTCGTTTGGCGTTGGTTGAGGTTGAAATGTTGGAGGTCGGTTGAGTGTTCTGTGGAGAGCCGAGACTGGCGAGAATGGCCACCAACGTGGGTGAAAGATGAGCATTGGCGGATATTTTCTGCAATTATTCACAGATATCGCGTATTTGAAGGAATTTAATTTCGAATTTGTTCGCTTTTTATCTGTGATGCTGTCAGGCGGGCCCCCAACACCAATTATTGACCGAGGGAAATTGCGTTCATTTCTGCGATAAACCGTGAAATACTAACCTTCAGCTGATTTACCAAAGTTCCAGACCTCCCCATTGACGGATATCCCGACATCACCCCCAAACCCCACCGATTTGAATCTAGATCATCTGCCAGCAGAGACGTTCAAGACGGCTGATTCCAACTCCACCAAGCGAAACAACAGTGTGGACAGCTATATAAGCTCCGAATTGAGTGAATTAGACTCCGAGGCCGAGACCGAGAAGATGGACTTTGTTGACTTTAATAAGTCGGAATTGAGCATATTGGCCAATGAGGACGACGAGGAGGAGCCCATGGATGATGACGAGGAAGAGAGAGGACATGTGGAGGAGGGAGCTGAATACAATGAAGGAGTTGTCGAAGAAGACACAATACTAGAGGAGATCAATCCTGAAGATGAGGTCAAGACTCAAAATGAAGAAGAGGAGGATGAACTTGAAGAGGAGATGGAAGATCCAGAGACAAATGGCGAAGGTTCCTTAAAGTCGGAAGAGTCGAAAGAAATTGACGCAACTATGGACGTGACTCTTCAGAATGGCGAGGAAGATCAGGATGGTAAGAGCACCAAAGAAACTTCAATCGAACCAGATGAGAAGTTGCCAGAGGCCTCGGAGAACAAGTCCAGTCGGAACTTCATGAATGGTAAGGTCAAAACTCATATAGAGGATGAGCTTGATGACGAAGAAGAAGACGAGGATTCATCAGACTTGTCGTCACTGGCGGACTCGAAGAAGAGGAAAAAGACTGCCACTAAGAAGGAACTAGCCAAGAAGAGAAAGTTCCAGGAAAGTGAGGTCGAATCAACTATCGAAGAGCATGACGAGCATCAAGAGGAGACGGGAGATGCAATTGACGCCGAGTCGCCTCATAAATCCGTTGAGGATACAGAAGTGAATGAATCCAGAATGAAGGCCATCGAAGAGTTGATCCAAATTGAAGGAGAGTTTGCCAAGCTAAGAGACAAGATATATGAGGACAAATTGAACCAATTGGAATGCGAATTAAAATTGTGCGTATCTGGTGCACATCCCAAGTTGAGCAAGATATGCATTGAAATCGAAGAAGAATACAACCAGAAGATGAAACATGCCAAATTCAATTTGGATTATCAATTGGAATGCATAGACAAACAGACCAAATCACAAAGAACCCAGCTCCATCAACAATTTATTAAAGACAAAATAGATTTGAAAAACGGCTTAATAGATCAAACCACGGAAAGATGGTACAAGATCAATAAAGAAAGAAGTCTATTGGACAATTTAGTACCTGAATTCAACTTCAAGGTGTCTAATGATAAATATGATTTGATTATCCAAAGAAACAATTTGCATATGGAGGTGAGCTCACTAGCTGGATTGAACAAATACTATGGGTTCCCAACACCCCCAGAGATTAAAGCTGCGAGAAAGGAAGAGATAGATGAAGATTTAATTGCCATGGGATTATTATGACAGCCAAGTCATTTGAATCTTCTAACAACTCAAATATAAAGAGCAGGTTATCTTTAAAAAGGGTCTATTGGAGTTCTACTTGCATAAACGGGCATTTGGTTTTGTATTCATGGTTTTGATCTTGGTTTGTTGGTGATTTTACTTGTATGTAAAGGGAGAAATAAAATTAGATTATTATGAATTGTAGACTACAGTTTATATCTATCATTGTATCATTCTAATTATTGGATCTTATTTGGAACTCTCTTGTTCTCAGCATCAGCCTCAGCAAGTTCAGCTTCCCCATAATTGGGGAAAGAGTTGTATTTGTAGTTTTCCCTGGTGTAGAAATAGTTTCTATCATATGGAACCAATTCAAGACCTTGTTGTAACCGCGATACCAAATCTGGATTAGAAGTGTAGTAACGGGCAAATCCCACTAAAGTTCTATCATCCTCAGTATCCTTGACGATTTGAGTGAAATGAGGAGCATCATAAGTATAGTTACCACTTCTGATGACCTTACCCTTCCAGATTTGATAGATAAAGTCATTATTACCCACTTGTTTCTCAAGAGCCACATTTTCATTACCTTGAACTCTTGGTTCGACAATAGAGATATAAGCCAATTCCTTTCCTTCATTAGCTCTCTTTTGCAACTCAGACAAGAAGTAGGCAAATGTTGCAATTGGGTGGATAACATCATCGACACCCTTCATACCACCGAATTGGGCCCAAGGAGAAATTCTGATAGCAATCTTACTGGCTCCAAATTTAGCAGATAACAAGTCAATGATCTCTAAAGCGAATCTGGCTCTGTTTTCGATGCTACCACCGTATTTATCGGTTCTTCTGTTGGTGAATGGCTGCAAAAATTGATCAATCATATAACCATGGGCACCATGTAATTCCAAGATGTCAAAACCGGCCTTGAACACGTTCTCAGCTGCCTTGACATATTGGTTGTTAATCATGTCGTCAATTTCTTCGAGACTCAAGGCTCTGAGAGGATTACCAGCCTCGATAGCAGCCTTCTCAGACTCCTCGTTTTCGTAAACGACAGAAGGAGCCACGAATGGCAAACCGGCTTTCTTCAACAAGGAAGGAACACCAACTCTACCCAAGTTCCACAATTGGATAGCGAAGAAGGACTTGTTAGCATGGACGGCATCGACGATTTTGGACCAAGCTTCAGTTTGGGTGCCATTCCAGATCCCAGGGGCATGTTCGTAAAGACCAGCTTGAGCGGAAATGAAAGTGGCTTCCGCGATTAATAAAGAACCTGGATATTTGGATCTCTTGTCGTAGTATTCCAATTGTAAATCAGAAGGAACATGGCCCTCAATGGTTCTGAATCTGGTTGTTGGAGCATATACGATTCTGTTACTGACAGTGATATCACCGACCTTCAATGGCTGGAAGAGCTTAGTATTGGCTAACGGAGCAGACATGATTGCAATATTAGCGAAAATTCAACACTGCAAATCTAATGCAACGGCCGTACTACTTATACATTGTCGCAGCATTAGTGGATTTTGCATCTCGCATTATGATTATAAATCACGAGGTTGCCATAGAGATAACAGCTGAGATCCCACCGACAATGTGGTGCAGACTTCGCGGCTAAGAATTGTGGAGTGTGGATGAGCGACTCATCTTATTCTGCAAAGATAGGGGAAAGCTCTATTCGGTCCAGAAAAGATATAAACGTCAGAACACGAAGCTTTCATGGATCTCCCCCTCCTCAACCACCTGATGCTTCATAACTAACGGTTACTAACCATGCCAAGCCCATGTCGCTGGCTGTCATTATGAGCACTGCAGCATCGGCTCAGACGTCGGCGTCGGCCCATGCGGTACATCGATCAAACACTCATCAGAGGCTGCAATATATAAATTTATTAATTCTATCAAAATCTAATTGTATTCCGAATTCAAGCACTTAAAGGACTGGCAAGTCTCTTAGTCTCTGGATGATCCTCGGCAATCTGCTCTTCGCCATGATTTGCCCAGGTGTCGTAACCTTGATTTGTAATTCCGTAGAAGGTTGCTCTATCATACGGTGTTAATTCTTGACCCTCCTTTAATCTGGAGACCAAATCGGGATTGGAGGTGTAATAACGAGCGAATCCAAACAAGGTTCTGTCGTCCTCAGCGTCCTGGACAATTTGGTTGAAGTGTGGGGCATCATAAGTATAATTACCACTTCTGATCACCTTACCCTTCCAGACTTGGTACACGAAGTCGTTGGTTCCCGGTTGTTCTTCCAAGCTCAAATTCACAATACCTTGAACTCTTGGCTCAACGAGAGAAACATAAGCCAATTCCTTACCCTCATCAGCTCTTCTTTGCAACTCTGATAAGAAGTAGCTGAAGGTTGCAATTGGATGAACCTCGTCGTCAACACCCTTCATACCACCGAATTTGCCCCAAGGAGAGAGTCTAATAGCGATCTTACTAGCGCCAAACTTGGCAGATAATAAATCAATGATCTCCAAGGCAAATCTTGCCCTGTTCTCGATACTACCACCATATTTGTCTGTTCTTTGATTCGTACATGGCTGCAAGAATTGGTCAAGCAAATAACCGTTGGCACCGTGCAATTCCAAGATGTCAAAGCCGGCCTTGAACACGTTCTCAGCTGCCTTGACATATTGGTTATTAATCAATTCGTCAATTTCCTCAAGAGTGAAGGCTCTGAGAGGATTACCAGCTGCCTCTGCCGCGGTCTTGGATGCCTCGCTTTCATAGATAGCGGAAGCCCCCAACAAAGGTAAACCTTCCTTCTTCAACAATGCGGGATTCCCGACTCTACCTAAATTCCATAATTGAAGAGATAAAAACGACTTGTTGGCATGGACTACATCCACAATCTTAGCCCAACCTTTTGTTTGGGCATCGTTCCAGATCCCTGGAATATTACCGTAAAGACCACCATTTGCAGAAAGAAATGTACCTTCAGTGATCAACAAGGATCCTGGGTACTTGGATCTCTTGTCATAAAATCCCAATTGCAAATCGGAAGGAACGTGTTCACTGGTGGCTCTGGATCTAGTGGTCGGAGCCAAGACAATTCTGTTACTGAGAGTGATAGTACCAACCTTCAATGGCTGAAAAACTTTTGTGCCGCCTAAAGGAGTGGACATTTTTTGAGACAATAGAAGAGAATGTTTATGAACTCTAATGCCGATACAAAATATTTATAGTGTGAAATTCAATATTGGCTTATAAATCCCCCATAAAATAAACTTTTCTTGAGATTAAGCACCGTATCTCCGACAAAAAACGCAATTTATGCATCATTTCGTAGAGAGATACAATTAAATTCCAGGAACTCGCATCATATATTCAGCTAATACAATCAATATACGACGATCTAGAAGTCCTCATATAATATTCTACAAGAGCCATGAGAAAGCATCTTCACGGTACCGAAGCCTCAACTGCACCCGGTAAAGAATGTCTAACATCGGGCAGAATATCTGTCATCGGGCAGTAATTCCTAATAGCAAGAAAGTCTCTACTCATTACAATTCGAAATAATCATTTTAAATGGCTTGATGCGTATTAAGCTAAAGTTTCATAGGACTTCTTTTGCTTTCAGGGTGTTCCTTGTCAACCTCATCTTCCCCATAATTACCCCACGTATTGTATCTATAATTTGCTCTACCGTAGAAGAACTTTCTGTCGTAGGTAGTCAAGTCAAGTCCATCCTTTAACCTGTACACCAAATCGGGATTGGAGGTGTAATAACGAGCAAACCCGACCATGGTTCTTCCATTGTTCGTGTCTTCGATGATTTGTTTGAATTCTGGCGCATCATAGGTATAATTACCGCTTCTTAAGATCTTACCCTTCCAAATCTGGTAAATGAAGTCGTTGGAACCCTTGATGTCTTTGACACCAACAGAAATCGTACCTTGAACTCTGGGTTCTACTATGGAGATATATGCCAATTCCTTGCCCTCATCTGCCCTCTTTTGTAATTCATGTAATAAATATCCAAATGTCACAATGGGATGCACCACATCTTCCTCAGCCAATATTCCCTTGAATTTTGCCCAAGGCGAGAACCGAATCGCAATTCGATGAGCACCAAATTTTGCACTCAACAAGTCGATAACCTCCAAGGTCAATCTGGCTCTCTTTTCAATGGAGCCACCGTATTCGTCGTCTCTTTGGTTGGAAGAGGGTTGTTGGAATTGGTCCAAGAGATATCCGTGGGCACCGTGCAATTCCAAGACATCGAAACCAGCTTCGAAGGCATTTTCCGCGGCAGTCAAATATTGATTATAGATCATATCTTGAATCTCAGCAGATGTCATGGCCCTGAGCGGATTGTCCCATTTTTCAGCCTTTTTCCTCGATTCGTCCGATTCATATATCGCCGAGGAACTCACAAAGGGCAACCCTGCCTTCTTCAACAAATCTGGCTCGCCAGCTCTGCCCAAATTCCATAATTGGAGACAGGCAAACGACTTGTTGGCGTGAATCACATCTACAATCTTCTTCCAAGCAACGGTTTGCTCCTCGTTCCAGATACCCGGCACATAGGCATAGAGCCCTGCCTGGGGAGATATAAGAGTGGCCTCGGTAATGAGCAAAGACCCGGGGAATTTGGATCTTTTGTCGTAATATTCCAACTCTAAATCAGTGGGCACATGTTGGGCCGTGGCTCTGAATCTGGTGGTTGGGGCAAACACAATTCTATGATTAAGTTTGAGTTTTCCCACTTGCAAGGGCTCGAACACCTTGGTACCAGCTAATGGAGTAGGCATTGTGTGAAGTGTATTACAAATAATAATAATAAAACACACAAAAGAAACTACAATTATATAATACAACTTGTGGTGGTATCACATGTCGATTCATCTCACTGTCACCTGTCTCCACCTTTTACTGGAGAGAGCCGAGGCTTGATGCATCCGTCGTTGGATAAGAGGCATCAGGATGTACTGTTCGATGGCATGAATGTGGGGCAGATGGTGTATTAACTATACTACAGCCCTCATATAGAGATTATAATCTACAAACCTCATATAATTAATTGTGATCTACAACCCTCATATAACAACATGTACTAAACCACAACTAAACAACCTGCTAGAATAAACCAAATAATTCAATAAATAATAATCACACAATCAATACAATCTCTCAATTACAATAAAAAAATAATATAGCACCAAAACACAGCCTATCAATACAACGATGACAACGGATTCAATCTGCTGTTGTTTCCATAACCACCGTTGATGTTGATGTTGTTCTCGATAGGAGCCAAGATATTGGACGTGTTATTGTTCGGGTTCAATTTGTGTTTGAATGTAAAACCAATGAAATTTCTGTTCTCTCCACTGGTTCTGTCAGCCAATCTTTCAACTTGGTCCCTCTTCAACAAAACATCCTTATATTTCTCCATGTCTTTCTCGTTTTCGAAGTCATCGAAATAGCCCGCATCCTCTTCATCGTCCAATTGAGGAGTGAATGGCGGATTCTTTCCTCTCAAGCCCTCCCAATCAATCTCGTTGAAATACGACATGGACATGATTTGCTTGAAGTCTCTCAATCTCAGCGTGGGCGAAGCAATCAATTTGATGATCAATTGCCATGTTCTATCGCTGAAAACGAATCTACCATCCTCATATTTAGGTCTTCTCAACGCTTCTCTCCATCTTCTCAAATTGGAGTAGGTTTCGTCTGGAGAACCACCTGAAAATGGAGGATAACCAACCAAAGTCTCGAATAACATGCAACCCAACGACCAATAATCGATCGTGTAATCGTACGATTTTCCCTCCAACACCTCCAAGGCCATGTAATCTGGGGACCCAACAATGGAATTCGCTAGACGAACATCCTTATGTCTGAGAGATCTATATAACTTTTGTCTTTCGATGACGGATCTATTAGGAACCTTGTATTCCAAATCTTTGACAGCAGCCAATCTCAATCTCATACTTTCAATTCTGTCAGTGGAAACCGAGCCGGCAGCCAATCCGAAGTCAGTCAATTTGACATGACCTTTACCATCGATCAAGAAGTTCTCTGGCTTCAAATCTCTGTGAGTGTATCCCAATTCATGCAACGAATTGACTGCGGCAAACATCTCTGAGATGTAGAATCGAGCATGGGGGGGAACCAACGTTCCAGTGTTATTCAATAAGGTTCTATAATCACCACCTGGAACGAATTCCATAGCCAAATAGACGCTTTCCGGGTCCTGGAACGCATAAAGTAGCTTGACCAACCATTCGGATCTCGTGTTGGTCAAGATATCTCTCTCGGTGAGAACATGTCTTGTTTCGTCCAATTTGAGCAATAATCTCTTGTTCAAGATCTTCAAGGCGCATATTTCTCGGGTGTCCTTCTTTCTGGCCAAATACACTTGTCCATAACCACCCTGGCCAACCTGGGTGATGGTGGCGAAATCCTTGTGTTTTGGCTTGAGTCTTCTCTTTCTCAACAAGGCCCGTTCTCTTCCCACGTAATTTCTCCATTGGGTGCCTTGTTCTTCTGGCGATAATTGGCCCAATTGGGACTCGACCTTGTTCAACCTGTCTCTTCTGGAGATCACATAATCGAACATGTCGCAATAATAATCCAAGAAATACATCTGACAAACGGTGGCCAATCTCTTGGTCTTCTGGCCATTAGCCTTGACATAGAAATCCTTGTTCAAGCGGGAAACTGGTGTCTGTGGCTGTTGTTCCTGGGGGGTCTTGTAGAAGGGAACTCCGTAGGGATTAGTGTTCAAGGACCTGGTGGGAGACGAGCCGGGCGTCATGTTCTCCTTGTCATAGCTGAATTTGTGGAATTGTTTGCCATTTGGCGACGAACTGGGCGAATTCTGATACAAATTGGGGTCAAGCGATTGGTGTTTGGATCTCACTTGGAAGTTCTCGATGGACTCGGTGAGATCCTCGACATCGGGCTGTTTGGAACGATTGAAGAAATTGCTCAATCTTGATGTCATGATGGAGGAGCTTATTTACAATTTACGGCTCTATCACTCGAAAGAAACTGAAATAGAATCAATATGATCATTTTGACCTTTCTCAGATTTTGGTGGATCTGTGCATTTGTTGATTTCCTTCCTAATTCGGAGAATGCTACATGGTGATGCGGTTCAAATTGTTCCCACGCATAAGGCCACTGTCAAATTGCATCGCCATCTGTGTGCTACATTGATTGGATGCTATACTTTTATTGCTATGTCCACAATATCTTCATGCCTCGATGAAGAACTCCTTTTCGTTTTCCTTGGGCTCCACTAATCCCTTGGCTACCAACTCATCCCCCACCAAATTTCTGATTCTCTCGGTGGTCAAGGGACTATTGAATGCACAGCCTTTAATACCCTCTGCAACACCATGTTCTTTTCTGGCGTAATTAAGAGCATCTCTGATGGCGAATTGAACAGAACAGCCTAGAAATAATGGCGGTTCTCCAATACCCTTGGACCTTCTGATGGTCTTCAAATGCGAGAAGTCTCGGTCCTTGAGCATCGAGATACTGAAGTATTGGGGAACATCTCTAAATCCCGGAATCTTGTAATTCCCCGGTCCTCTAGTAAATAACCCACCATTATTTCTGAACCATAACGATTGTTCCATCGTAAATAATCCCATTCCTTGCATAAAAGCACCCTCAATCTGTCCATAATCAATGGCCTGGTTGATTGGTCGACCAATATCCATCTTTATATGCGATTCAAGACACGTCCAATCCCCAGTCAATGTGTCCACCTCTACAACAGAAATGGCCGACCCTTGAGTGTAATAAAAGAAGGCTGGTTTTGGGTTTGGTGCCCCCCATTCGTATCCAATCTCCGGCGTTTTGTAGAATCCATTTGCTGACAAGTTAACTCTATCCAAATATGCAGTCTTGGCGATCTCTTTCATAGTGGCATTTGGTCCCATTGCTATTCTATAAGGTTGCAATCTCTCGTTCAATTGATCACAGGCATTTTTCACAGCCATACCGTTAAGATCAGATGAGGCCGAGGCTGCTGTAGCTGAGGTGTTGATCACCACTTGTGTGGATGTCTCACTGATGAATACTTCTTCCAAGGAAACTCCCAACTCTTCCGCAACAATCATGCACATTTTCGTATTCAATCCTTGTCCCATTTCCGTACCACCATGTGAAACCAAAATAGAGCCGTCATTATAGATGTGAACAAGTGCACCGGCTTGGTTTAAGAAAAGAACACCAAAAGAAATACCGAACATTGTAGGAATGTGCGAAACACCTCTTTTGATCCATTTATGGCTCTCATTGAACTTTTTCACATCTCTCACTAAATCATCATATTTAGCTTCCTCCTTATTTTGTTTTGCCAAATCGGGCACCACATAATCCACGCCTATAGCCTGTTTATAAGTGGATGTCTGGCCAGCTTTAGAATCGTAATAATTTGCATCTCTCAAAAATTCTGGGTCAATGTCCAACTTCTCGGCTATATCTTGAACCATACATTCAGCCATGTACATTCCTTGTGGACCACCAAATCCTCTGAATGCTGTATTGGACGCAGTATTGGTCTTACAAGGTCTCCCCAACACTCTAGCGTTTGGAATGTGGTAAGCGTTAGCAGCGTGGAAAACAGCTCTATCCACCACACCACGAGATATATCCATAGACCAACCGGCATTGGCATATAATGTAGAGTCCAATCCAGTGAATTTATAGTTTTCATCCAAACCTACCTTCCACTTCATCAAAAAAGGATGTCTTTGACCGGATACCAACATATCCTCAAACCTAGTTAATATGATTCTAACTGGTCTCTTGAATTTCTTGGCACCAATTGAAGCTAGAGAGGAGATTGGGACGGACCTTGTTTCTTTACCACCAAATCCACCACCTAGTCTTTTCACTCTAACAACTACTCGAGAGGAAGGAACTCCTGTAACATGTGCAGCCCATTCTTGAGTCTCAGTTGGATTCTGTGTTGACGAATAGATTTTTAATTCACCTCCTTCTTCCGGAACAACTAGACACCCCTGTGTTTCAAAGTAAAAGTGCTCCTGAGCACCAAATCTACAACTACCTTCTAAGACGTACTTACTGTCCAGGAAGGCCTTCTCCCAGTCACCTTTCTCCGTAAGTCTATCATCATCAAAGAAAGAGTCTGCTTCAATAGCGTCCTCAATAGATATAACAGGAACCATGTCTTCATATTCAATTTTGACCAATGCGACAGCTTCGGCAGCTCTTTCTCTGCTGGTTGCAAAAATAACAGAGATAGTTTGTCCCACGGTGAAAACTTCACCATCAGCAAAGAACTGTTCCATACCAACAGGGTTAACACCCCATAGATTTGCGTGAGGGTCAGGCAAATCATTTATGTCAATATAACCAATTACCGATTCCACCTCTAATGCCTTTGAATAGTCTATACTTAAAATCTTAGCACGAGCCTTTGTGCTCATCACTTGAACTCCAAATACTTCGTTGTGTTGAGGGGGCATGTCATCTGTGTAAACAGCTTCACCACTGACCTGCTTCAATGCTGATAAATGAGGATTTGACTTCCCAACAACCTTCATTTCAAATGGAGTTTGTAAGTCTCTGTGTCCCTTTGGCTTATTTCTTGTGACATGGGCCAATGAATCTTCATCAACAGAATCAATAGACTTGGTATCAGTCAAAACCAAAGTGGAAAGAACATATTGATAAAATTTATAGAAGAACGACAATGTGAGAGTACGCCTATAAGTGGCCATACCACCAGGAACCCCATAACTCAAAGGATAATCTTGACTGAGAGCATCAATCCCCAGCTTGAGAGTAGTGGGATCAGTGATCAACTTGCCAACTAACAGCTCTTCTGCGAGCTTGGAACACACTGTCATAGGAGCCATACCACCATATGCGAGACAACTATCCTTGACAGTCAAATCATCATTCAAGGAAATTCTCAAACAAGAGGTTACGATGGCTATATCATCATCCTTTCTCTTACTTTGCTTGAAGGCTTGAATGTATTCAAGTTTTTGTGTGATCGGAACAAATATTTTGGTGATGGTATAATGTGAGGGAAGTTTAGTCTTTCTGTAGCCAATGAAGAATTCCTTCAATGGAAACTCAAGTTCTGGTTCATCCAATGCTTCAGCAATTAACACAGCATTACAAGCCATCAATATAGGATTCAAATCAGAAATAGGAGATGCGGTTACAATCGCACCAGCTGGTGTGGCTGCATTTCTGATCTGTCTACCTGCAAAATACTTTAATTGATGACTCAATGTTTCGAAAACTTGTCCCTGGCCCCTTTTTCCCAATTGTTCTGCCAATTCTTCACATTTATATTCGATATCACTCAATGAGGTGTTAGCACCGATTTGCAATCCTTTACCATCGACAAAGTTCAATATCTTCAATTCAGGGATATCGTTACAGTAGACAGATTTTCTGTAATTCATGTTTTTCATCTTAATCTCAATCTGCACTTCTGAAGCACCACCCACCAATTTACATCCGGGATAAGCATTAACCACCTCCAATAGTTGTTTCTTTGTAGTAGGTTTAATCCAGAGTTTCTTGTCGTTTCCGAAAAATACAGGAGAGTTCTCGAGGGTCGTTAACTCCGTGGGAAAGACAAGATCTTCTTCGGGTTTATATGGCTTCAATGGTAATCCATTTGGTGTGAATAAAGCATTTATATCCGTTTCAGATTCTGGGAACTCGGTTGAGTTTGTTTCATTGGAAGATTTGTTTTTGTAGCATTGGTCTCCCTTGGAACAGACTGCTCCATTTTTTTTTTCCTCGTTCAATTTTGGTTTCTTGTTTCTACAACAATTATCGCCCATTGCACATCCATTAGGTCTTTCTTTCACCTTTCCTTGTAACTTTTCATTATCGCAGGCGAAGAAGTTTGCAGCATCAATGATAGGCATGTAACCGGTACAACGACACAAGTTCCCATCTAAAGCCTCGGAGATCTGCTCCTTAGAGGGATTTGGGTTCTTTCTTAGCAACGAATATAACGACATTACGATCCCTGGAGTGCAAAATCCACATTGTGAGCCATGCATCAATGCAATTCTCTCTTGAACGGGATGCAAATTTTCAGTGGACCCGATTCCCTCGACTGTAATTAGATGTTTCCCATCCACGGCGATTAAGGGAACGATACACGAGTTCAACGCCTGATATTGGACCATTTTCTTCACGGGATCATAATGTGCAACGGTGATGGAACAAGCACCACACCCACCCTCGGAACAGCCCAATTTCGTTCCTGTGAGAAATTCCTTTTGTCTGATATAATCGATCAATGGGCCCTCGGGATCGGGATCCGTGAGTGTTCGTTTCGTCCCGTTCAAGTAGAACGTGATGGTATTCTTGAACGGTATATGGGCGATGGACGCATCGATCTGGGGATGCACCACATTTACTGTTGACGGAGACATTTTCAGATAATTACCAGATTAATCCCATCCAATGCAATAAGCTGAAAAAATAGCTTACAAGTTTGCTCCACCTCTCGGATATTCTACGTTGAGTTGTTCATGTCTTCGTCATCAAGCAGACTCCGGTGACAAGCGAGGGACCGTTGTGGAGATCACCGAACGGTGCAGAGGCACCACACAGCGATAAGAGCTGTTAGGTTCCGCGGGCAAATTACATGTGTGAAATAAAGTTTCAGGCTCCAGATCATTGCAGATGTTCATTGGACGTGTGATTATGCGATTGTCTCTTAAGGTGGTCTTGCGGCATCTTTGGTTATCACCGTTATGTGACATGTAATACGAGCATCATGTCGCAATTTTCATTCAAGTATCCTACACCAATAATAGAACCCATTAATATTACAAACATTATTTCTGTTGTCTTGTTTCCTGTGTCTTAAAGAAATCATACAACCATTGCTATTACGAACATTATTTCTGTTGTTTCGTTTTATCGGACTCAATCACCACACTGGACCTTCTCTTCTTACTCTCCAACAAAGTACCACCTCTATTCATCAACCATTTATTCCTGGGTTGTTCTCCTTGAATAGTCCTTTGCGTCGGATTGATCAAATTGATGGAATCGTCCGTAATGGCATTGAACGTAGTGGCCACAAGCGCCTTATTAGCACCTTGTAGTCTATTTGCCATCTTCTTCGACATTTGTGCCTTTGTATTATTGTTGATCGAGATGGATCTCAATCCCGATCCGCCATTCATAGCCCTGTTGGCCATTCCTAGACCAATTTCCTCGCCAAACCCATCCACATAAGAATCCTCCTGCTCGCCAAAAGCCAATCTATTTTGGGCTTTACCCAAGTCCGATAATTTGTATTTCTCTTTCTCTTTTCTGAACCTCTTACCACCTCTCTTTTTGGAAGGTTTATCCATGGGAAGAGGTAGAGCCTTGACACCTTTATTTTCTGGAGGTTCCAACAATTTCTCTAATTTCTTCTCTATTTCCTCCAACCATTTAGCCCCCATGGCACCATTCAGGGAACCCTGTGAATAATCCACTCGAGCGGCCAATATTAGCTTGGCACTGACGATTCGCATTGCTTGTTTCTGGATATCTTGTGGACATGATTGAACCAACGGCGAATCGTAAAGAAAGCCCTGTTGTCTCACACCAGTCACACCCATGCCTATTCCCACGGCTCTTTTTGATCCAATTGCCGCTATATTACAAGAGGGGGTGGCAGCCAAGGAACCGATACCACCAACAGAGGTCATCAATTGGGCAGCACATTGGGCCCCTACTATGGCGGTGACATTTGGAGCAAAAACACTCAATCGGGCTGAAATATATTCCATGATCTTCATTTTGGACCCATTTAATTGCAAGAATAATTCACATGCCTCTAATATCATCGCCATGTCCTGTTCATTGAATTTGAACCCATTTTTGAGCTGTTGGTTGGCAGAGATGGTTATCACCAATATTTTATCGCCTGTCAAAAATTGTTTTAATTTATCATCACTGACTAACCGTAAGTCCTGTTTAATTGCGAGGATGATCTTGACATAATCCACTGCATTCGGTATAAGAGTCAGTAATTCAGGGAATACAATGCCATAATGTGTGGTGATGAACGAATGGATCAATTGTAATTCGTTATTGATCACGGCGGTCACGTCGTTTATTCTGACCAAGAAGTCGTATTCCGCATTATTATGGGTGTTGGCAGATTTAATGCTCTGGCCATTGTATTCATCTATCTTGTTCAAAACCGGTTGCAACAATACAGACACCTTGGAAATGGACTTGATGTCCTTTATGGCACCCAAATCCAATCGCGAGATCAATTCTTGTGTGGTGATATCTTTGCCGGAATTTATCAATCGGTCCAAAATCGAATTAATGTCGAATGAGAAATCGGATCCATCCTCTTTCATGGTGATATCCTTCTCCATTTCGACCATAGATTCTGTTTCTTCCCGTGGTAGTTCTTCATGTTGCGACTCATCGGAATCACTTCCTAAATCCGCCAACAATTCATCCTCCAAGTCCATTTTTCCCGCTCTTTTATCTCTTATGTTCCCATTTGATTAATTCATTATGTTGCAATTTTTCTGGCCTTAATCATGTGGTGTGTGGATGTTATGCTGCGAAAAATTTAAACAAGAGCAGCATCATTTCAAGAATACACCAAACAACTTCTCATCAACATATAACTCAAATTCCCATATCATGACTATTTCCGCTGAAACCACTCTTTTGACCAAAGTGGACGGCTCTGCTCACGTAGAAGTCGGCTCCACCAAGATCCTCTGTTCCGTGACAGGTCCAATAGAAGCCAAGGCTAGACAGGAATTACCGACCACAGCTGCCTTAGAGGTGATCATAAGACCAGCCATCGGAGTGTCTAATACACGTGAGAAGTTATTGGAGGACAAATTACGCTCCATCTTGTCCTCGATCATCGTCCGTCATAAATATCCACGCCAATTAATCCAAGTGGTGATACAGGTTTTGGAGGCTGGTGAGGAGTCGCAATTCACAGTAAACGAGCTAAATGGTGCTATAAATGCCTGTTATTTGGCCCTTGTGGATGCTAACATCTCGTTATATTCGTCCTTCAGCTCTATCTCCTTGGCTATCCCGGCCTTGCAGTCCGATGCCTCTTCTTTCATAGTTAATCCCACCAATGAACAATTGGCTACTGCCAGTTCCACACATGTCATAAGTTACAGCATAAACAACGCTGAGGCCGATAAAATAATATTGGGCGAATCGAACGGTTCCTTCACCGAACAGCAATTGTATCTCAGTTTGGATAGAGCCTCGATTGAATGCACAGAAATACATAAACGGTTCAGAACCGCCATATTGACCAAGGTGTCCAATGATTTCATATGGAAAATTTAATAAAACGAACAAAGCCTCTACAATTTGTAATTTACTTTATCTTCATCTATCTATTAACAAGAAATACTACTACTCCTAAAGCTTAAGACGTTCCAAGGTAGCAATGGTGGCCTCAAGACCTTCGATTTCAGCCTTGTTGGTGTCATAGTTCTTCACGGTGAATTCTCTGGCACTTTCCTTAGTCTTATCGTTGAACTTGGAGATTTGGTCCTCATACTTCTTCTTAGCTTCTAAAGCCTTTTCCAATTTGTTGTTGACCTTACCGATTTCAGCGTCAAAGTCGATGTGACCCTTAACCAATAAATGGACATTACATTCTGGAGTGATGGCAGTCAAAGCACAACCATCTGGGATCTCAGAAGCCGATCTAGCAACTGAGATCTTTTCAACACCCTTGATCAAGGCAACAATGGAGTCTTGTTGTTCGGAGGTCACGTCAAAGATTTCACTATTTTGTGCTTCGACAAAGATGTTACCGTTCTTAATGATGTTGTATTGGGCCAACAAGGATCTGGAACCCTTGGTGATCTCCAAAATCAAGTTATAAGCCTCTAAAGACTTCACATCGTCGTAAGATTGGTTGTAGACTGGGTAAGAAGCAGTGACAATGGATTCGGAGGTTTCACTGGCTCTTCTAGGTAATCTTTGCCACATTTCTTCAGTGATGAATGGCATGAATGGGTGGATCAATCTCAAAGCAGAATCAATACAAGTGTACAAGGTCTCTTGGGCAGATTTCTTTTGAGCTTCGGTACCATCTTGGATCAAAGCCTTGGAGTTTTCGATGTAGACATCACATAAATCATACCAGAAGTTGTAAATGGCAGTGGTTGATTCCAAGAAATCTCTAGAGTCCAAAGCCTTGTTGACAGTTTGGGAAGTGATGGATAACTTGTGTAAGATCCATTTTTCGACCAATGATTCATTACCAGTCAAACCTTCCTTAGCAGTTGGGACGTAATCTTCACCTAATCTACCCAAAACGAACTTAGTGGCTTGGTAAATCTTGTTACAGAACTTACGGTAACCTTCAACACGTAAGATGTCCAAGTTGATATCTCTACCACCGGTAGTATAGGCACACAAGGCAAATCTCAAGGCATCAGTACCACATTCTGGGATACCATTTGGATAAGAAAGTTTTTGACCTTCCTCAGCTTTCTTGATTTCTCTTGGGTCGATGTTACCAACCCTAAGTTGGTCGTGTAACTTTTGTAAAGAGATACCGCCAATAACATCCAAAGGATCAACGACGTTTCCTAAGGATTTAGACATCTTTCTACCTTGAGCATCACGAACCAATGAATGACAGAAGACTTCAGTGAATGGAACTTGGCCAGTCAACTTGATACCTAACAAGATCATTCTTGAGACCCAGAAGAACAAAATATCCCAACCAGTTTCCAACATGGACATAGGAGCAAAAGATTGCATATCTAAGGAAGCCTTTGGCCATCCTAAAGTAGAGATTGGCCATAAACCTGAAGAGAACCAGGTGTCTAACACGTCTTCATCTTGTTCCAAGGTGAATTTGGCACCAGGGAATCTCTTTTCGGCCTTTTCTTGGGCTTCTTGTAAGTTACGACCAGCAACCCAGTATTGGTTGTCGATTCTATCATTTTCTTGTCCTTCAATGGTGATGAAGTAGACAGGACAACGGTGACCCCACCATAATTGACGGGAGATACACCAATCTTGGATGTTTCTCATCCAGTGGAAGTATTCAGCTTCAGAAGATTTTGGAGTGATAGTGATTCTCTTGTCTTCAACGGCCTTGATGGCTTCTTCGGCCATTTCCTTTTGGGAAACCCACCATTGTGGCTTCAAGTATGGTTCAATAATATCACCAGATCTGGAACAGGTTGGGATGGTCATTTCGTTGTCCTTTTGGTCAACAAATAAACCTTGTTCCTTCAAAGAGTCTATGACCTTGGCTCTGGCATCGAATCTCTTCATACCAGCCCATTCACCACAGTTCTCGTTCAATAAACCGTCATCGGTCAAGATGTTGATGACCTCTAAGTTTTGACGCTTACCAGTCAAGTAATCGTTATTGTCATGACCTGGGGTGATCTTAACAGCACCAGTACCGAATTCCATATCAACAGCCTCGGAATCAGTAACAATTGGGATCTTTCTGTCCAAGAATGGATGTTGAACAAATTTACCATGTAAATGCTTGTATCTAGCATCGTCTGGGTGAACGGCGATACCAGTGTCACCGAAGATGGTTTCTGGACGAGTAGTGGCAACAACTAAGATTTCTTCAGAATCAATAACTCTGTAACCGAACGAGGTCAAAACACCGAATTCGATCTTTTGTTCGTAACCTGGGACAGAAAGTAAAGTCTTACCGGCAACGTTCTTGTTGTCAACTTCCAAGTTGGAGATGGCGGTGTTCAACTTAACAGACCAATTAACCAATCTGGAGGCTCTGTAGATGGTACCATCGTCATGCAATCTGACGAAGGCCTCGACGACAGCTTCGGACAAGTTATCGTCCAAAGTAAAGGCTTCTCTGGTCCAATCGTAAGAAGCACCCAATCTCTTGACTTGCGACTTGATTCTTGAATGGTATTCCTCCTTCCATTCCCAGACCTTCTTGATAAACTCTTCTCTACCATAATCGTGTCTGGTCTTCTTCTCCTTTTGCCATATCATCTTCTCGACGACGGATTGGGTGGCAATACCGGCGTGATCGAAACCTGGCAAGAAAAGGGTGGTCTTACCCTTCATTCTGTTGTATCTGATCAAAGTGTCTTGAATAGAGATGGTCAAGGCATGTCCGATATGTAAAGCGCCGGTGACGTTTGGAGGTGGGGCTGGGATGGAGAAAACACCCTCTGGCTTGATTTGGCCATCAACGGTGAATTCAGGCTCGAAAACACCCTTCTTCTCCCACCAAGAATACCAACTGGACTCAACATTCTTAGGAATGTAGGCCTTGAAGGAAGGATCGTCCAACGAGGCCAAGATCTTCTTTTCACCAGGTTTGGTTGGATCAAAATATTCTGGAACAGGCTCGGCCTCTTTCTTCTCCTTCTTTGGTTTCTTTGGAGCAGCATCGGCCTTAGCAGAGGCAGCATCCTTCTTGGCTTGTTTGGCTAAGAATTTGGCCAATTTTTCAGCTTTCTTCTTATCATTTTCCAATTGTTTGGCAGTCTTAATGACTGGCTCACCGTTGGCAATTTCGGTATTTTCACTCATTTTGAAATAATTGTACGAGAATGATCTCTATCTTTGTTAGTTGTCTTTTAATTGTTAGATACGACTCGTATAAACCACTTAGCCCCACACTTCCGGAGCCACGCACAAACAAAAATTCACTTACATTGTATATCAGACGGGTAGAATTATTTCGAATAGAATGGTTGAAAATTCTACTAATAAGGCCCATAAGGGGTTTTTCACCTTTGGGCCGTTTTCTCACTGTCCATAATTTTTCAAATTTTCACGATACATCTGCCAAAATCACGGGTCAACAAGCGAGATGTGTCACTGTGGAGGTTACTCATAGATACGATGTTTATAAGGGGAAGATAATATATTATGCAGAATGACTATTAAAGATAAGATAAGGAATGATGGTAAGGGGTGTGTGTGGTTGTTTGATCGCGAAATGTGTCACTGTGCGACTGTGTGTGGTGTGAATCGTTCTGTCTGAGGGTGCAATTTGTAGGAATCTATCCATTATAATCGATATGACTAATTGTAGGAGTATATTCGTTATAATATGACTAGAACGATGACGTGGATGGAATGATGTTTCTAGATTTCTCTTAATTGGTTGGTGTAAATGATCTGAGTTGTATACGCTCAGATCAAATTTGATCTGTAGACTCCAATGTAACAAGATAATTACAAACTCAATGTAATAAACGAATTGTGACCTCATACATCCAAATGGATATACCACTGGTAGGGGCCGTTTTGAGCACACTGACCCAAAATCCCTTATAGAAGCCCATGAAGCCCTCCTTTCTAACGATATTCAACATCATGCTTCTGACAGTGCTTTTAAATCCAGGGTTGTGCATAGTTTTGTACATCTGGAGTCTTTTTCTCACCAAATCCAAGGGAAACACCATGGCCTTTCCAGTTGCACCGGCCAAAAAGCCACAGATAGGCTCGATGAACGGAATCTTCACGTTGGAGGAGATGTCTCGCGAAATTGAATAGGCCCAGAACATCACAGCGGTAGAGGCCGTCACTGAGATGACTGCTGGTTTCACTCCAGCAAAGAACCCAGTCAACCCCTCCTTGTGGAAAATGGACCTCGTGGTGGCCAAGAAAGGAAGAAAATGCTTACCGGAATTGGCTGCCAATCTGGTTCTTAGAAAATCAAATGGATATGTTGTCAATGTGCTACACGTCCCTGCAATGGCACCGACTATCAAGGAATGGGTCGAGGCTGCCATCTTGATGTCATGGGACTTTTCAAAATGCGATAACCGCGTATTTGCCACGGAATAAGACGTGAATTGAACTCCTCCATACAAGATGTACATTATTTCAGCGGGAACATTACCTTTCCAAAGAGCCTGTCTGTTAATAATTGCATCTGCAAAACCTCCTGGACATTACTCACCCGTATACCCTCTTCTCTCGCTATGGTGGACATGGTTCCCACTAACCCACGATATTTGACACTATCTGCTTGTAATTGCAATCGTATTTTCACCACATCCAAAGGAGCAGTCACCAATCTGAAAGGTTAATATCAGTTTTGTCATTATGTTATCTTCAATACCCACCTTGCAACAGCCCCGGAGAAGGACCCTGAAACCATGGCAAGGAGCGGAGAAACCTCCGAGCCCTGTTTTAGATGGTTTTCCTTGATTTTGCTCATCACACGGTTGTTTTCTGTGCAATTTGGCTGTTTTGTTCTTTTGTTGATGCTGAAAAATTATTAAGTATGATCAAGCGATGAGGTTTTCGTCCCTATTAGGAAGTGATTACGAGAGCGACGGGATTTGGGCGATATTGGGAACAAATTAGAGTTGGTATATTTTATGGAAGTAGCAATGATCTATTAATCCTGTTTCCTTTATTATAAAATGATCTCGACAAAAATTGGTTGGACCCTCGTTGTCGGTATATAGAACATATATACAGAGAATGCACGATATTCGACTTTAATTGAAATAGTTTACAGAATAATATTTTCTTCTTTCAGCTGAATATTTTAATGCTCAAGAATCAGTCAGCTTCTTTTCTCTTGACACTATCACCTCCTACGCTGTTCTCTTTCTACACATCATCTCGTTTAAAATGTATTTTGATCACCAACTCCATCCTTCGACATAACTAGAACCTTGTGTGTTGTTGAAAAAGCTATCCCACTCTTCGTATTCTAATGCAACCTCCTTCTTGTATCTTCTGGTATTTTCACTGTCCAACAAACTCACATAACTCCAATCAAGGAAATCCTCCATGTTATAACTATATTTTCTGAATGGCTCACCAAAGATCTTGGCAAGCGTGGCGATATTAGGATGGTAATGCGACATCAAAGTCTCCAATTCCCACAACGAGGACGTGATGGCTTGAGTCTTCAAAGGATCGGTTTCCTTGTTGTTGAAAGGATCCTGGTATTCATCGGCATATTTGGTGTTATGAAGCATAACCATACAACTTGGATGTTTCTTCAACAAGTTGTAAATGAATGGGATGACAATGACAATACCAGAGGCACCAGCACTCAAACTGAGTCTACTCATTCTCTTGATAAATGAGGCGATTAATGCGGCGGACAAATGAGTCGAGGACAAAAATAAATCAACCAATCTGAAAAATCTGGATTTGTATTTAGTATGCAATAATTCTTGGTTCAAAAGAGAGTACAACTTGGAGTAGAAGTCTGGGTATTCCAAATTATAATTCTTCATCAACTCGAAAAGGGAGTTCAACGATAATATAGAAACAACACCGCCAACATTGTAGGAATCGGTTAAGAAATCCATGAGTCCTTGAGGCTGTGACATGTAAGGAATTATTCTCTTGTGCAACACTAATAACACAGATTTGTATTGGTCTATGGTGATTGGGAAGGACAACATCACGACCATAACTCTCTGGAATTGAGTTTTGAATGTGGAGGTCTTGAACACGGCTGAAGGTAACCCTTTAGTCAAGGTTTCTGATTCCTGGAGATTATCATTCAACAACAACCCATTTCTGATGAGAGTGAAGAAATTGGAGAAGATTAACTCCAATTCCGATTTGGTTTTGGTTTCTTTCCATTCGTTCAAATTCTCGTTTAAGTTGTTAATCAAGTAGAATTGCAAGTCCCAGTTCTTGGAGAAAGTTTCCAAAAACTCAAGGATGATGAAGTTATCCGAGGTACCGTCACTCAACAAGGTGGAGTTCGAATTCAACAAAATTGACTCCACGAGCTGTTTGTATGTGTTGACAGGGAAATATAAATCGTCTTTGTTTCTGAGGAATTCACTTTCCAATTTGACAAGATTCAAGTATATGTCTAGTAAATCCAATTGTAAGGAAGTTTTGTTGTCGTTAAAGTTGGTGGATATGATTTGTAAGGAAAAAGCCTTGAATGACTCGTATTTGGATAATAACCATTTGGTCACGGTGACCTTCTTTTCATCATCTGACTTTCTGGTGATCATTAACTTGTCCTTAAGCAATTTTTCAAAGATCTTGTACAAGTTCATACATAACGAACGGGCCACTTTCTCGGTGTTTTGGAAATTCTTGTTCGAGGAAAGATTTTCGATTATTATACTGAATTGATTTATCAATTGAACTATGTTATTATATTTCTTGTTGGACTCCTGTACCTCATTTGTCAATGCGATGATCTGTTTGGTACTAAGTAAACTGTTCTCCGGCTGTTTTTCGGAGGATGTTTTGGATTTCTTGGCTTCTTTCGCGGAAGATCCAATGTTCTTTCTCTTTGGAGCCATTTTGCTTTTGTATATTATACCAACAACACTTTTTACCTGCTCAATTATACATTACCTTCCTCATCTGATGATAGAGATGCCCTTAATATTGAAAAATATTTTTTGAGAAGCTCACGTGACCGACCTCTTACCCGACCGTCTCGAAATTTTTTCCACTATAAAAACAACCACACACAACTTCCATTGAAGGTTTAATATGTTTTCCCTATGAACCTTCCAAGTTTTATACTATATGATGAAATCTCGCGTTTTTTCAATACATGGCCCTAGGAGTTGAGTTGTTTACGCAATTCCTCCTAAACGTTTTTCGTACGAAGAGCTGGGTTTATATGGTGAAGGCGTTTGGCGCAAAAGTATATCTTGTTACAAAAATATATACAAACGCTAATGAGAGCTTCTGACCCTAAACTTGGAAGGTGTATATGCCTGATGTTGTACTCGTGTAATTTCCTCTGTTAATGTTTAGTCCCATATGCACTATTCTTCTCTTTTGCACTACATCAACTCATAAAACTTGGTATCACATATATAACTAAATCAAATATATATTTTATCATCTCAAATGAGTCCACCGGGACCCTTATTTGTAAACGTCATATTCGTACTGCCGTTGGTTGCGCCGTCAGGTGTGAATGTGAAATTGGCACCGATGGAGTAATGAGCTTCCTCGCCATGCCAACAATATTTCTCGAAACATTTGACACATTGATCGGTTTGTGCAATGCCTTGTCTGTGCTGTTGTCTGCTGATGATAGCACAACCCACACATGCATTGTATTCTGAATCCAATGTCAAATTGAATCTTGAAGTTGTTTCGAACCCATTTTGGATCATTCCCCTCTTATCCTCCTCTGAGTAAATCAAATCGTCGGTCGAAGTGTTGGAGTTGAATGTGAATGGTCTGTTGGCAGTATAGATAATCAATGGCGGCATGTTATGGAACAAGACTAATTGGTCGTAATTACAACCAAAGAAAGTTGGTTTGGCCGTAAAATTATCAGTGACAAAGGTCTCTTCGGTAGGCACTTGGGGGAAAGAAGACTTATTTCCTTGGGGAGTGAATTGTCTCATGTAAGTGCTGATCAAATCACGTCCATCGGGCCAGCCGCTATCAACAGCATCATTGTCGAAGGCAAAAATCACATCCACCTCTCTTTCTGGAATAAGGAACGGATCGAATGGAATCGTCTGTCCGTCAAATCCACCATCGGCCAAATACAACGTATCAGCTCTGGCGATACTTCTGTTGCCTGCAAATGTGGACCCCTTGAAAGGATTTGGAGCGTAATTGGCAATATCAAAATCAGCAGCTGACATTTGGGTGAATAAAGTGGTCAAGATTAGCCCAATAGTACCAGTGACACCAGTGAAAAGAGATGAGGCACTTGTGAAAATGCTGGATGAGGTTCCGATCATGAACCCTGCGTTATCAAACCCAATTACACACAGATCATTGTTCTCTGGTACACCATCGGTCATATTTGTTCCCAAATACATAATATCAGTAAAACTGTAAAGAGATGGATCCCAAGACCCGAACTCATACGGATTGATTTCAAAAACAGTCGAATTGGTGTTGAAAATTGTGGTTCCTGGGGCTCTTCCATCGGCAACTATGATTGGGAATGGGAATTCATGGTCTGCAAACCCCTTCAAGTCTCTGATATCAGACCAAGCTTCCTTGACACCGGTACTATTAACAAAAAACTTTGGTGATATGATTCTTCCCCAATAATCGGTGATACTTGTGTCAAATCCGGCATCCTCCTTGTCCTGAACTTCCCCAATGGCATTCAACCAAAAGTTTATGTCTTTCAATAATGAGAGTTCACCGTATGGGAGAAGAAGAGAGGTCGAAAGGTCCCAAATATCCCCATCGTCGAGGATGTCATCCATACTGGACCAATTACTGAAGACCAAAGACCCAACTAACCAAGAACCACCTGATAAACCTGCAACATAGGTCGAAGCTTGCAATATACCACCTAACCCATGTTCCAAGGCTCCATCGACTCTATCGTCTAAAGCTGATAATTGCCCGGCACCAGCAAGCATGGCTCTGAATCCACCACCTGAAAATGCCAATGCGATATTGATATCCTTTGCTGTCTTGTTGGTGATGAATTCCTCGGCATCGAAATCTGTCATGTTGGCCCTGTTCAAGAAGTCTATCAAGGCCTCATTGGTGATGTTATGTCTGGATTTGACCCAAGCAGCCTCTTCGTCGGAAATATTATTAGCCTTTCTTAACAAGTTCTTTTCCGGACAACTTGTGTGCTTTGGAGCATAGTATTGTTCCGTGGTGGCTCCAATGGCGGCTGTGGTGGTGTGTATCAAGCTGGCAGTTGCCAATACAGCACCGAGGGAGAATCTCATCTTGACCTATCTACTTCTGGAGCCTCCAAAAACTTCTGCATGTTGACCTCGAGACAACACAACCTCCTTATAAACAAGGGCGGATTTGTTCTGATGCCGTAGCCTAACCCTCATCATTATTTTCCAACTTCCCTATATAACCATAGTGGAGTCGTCCGAATGGGGGTCATTGCATACATACATGTACAGTAGTCGGTGCCAAAGTTAGGAGAGCCATCGAGCAAGCCATCAGAATGCAAAATGAACCGCAGAATAGTATTTCAAAACAAGTGATCTCGCTGTGTGATACAGGACTCCTTCCGTATTATTTTCATTCTGATGTCGACCAACTTTTGCAATCTGAACTTCTCTTCAACTCCCAAGGTAAACATGTCTTCCATGCACTCGCTGCATGCTTCTTATAGTGGAAAAATGTCATTGCGTCAAATTATGGGGAAGCCAACAATACAGACACCCTGTATTGTCGAAAACAGATGGGGTTCTGTCCAAAAACAATTGTTGTCAATGCATGATCATGAGTGGAATTTGAATTGGCTATTCACATGCTGTTGCTGTTTGGATTTCCGTACAAGGGCAACTTAAACTCAACCTTCATTGTAGTATTGCTCTCAGCGTCGTACACTAGTAAGCTCCCTAGCTCATTGCTCCAGATGGTTCTATGCCAAGATTGGCAATTGGTACAATGGAGGGCCGTCCATGAGCACATTGGAAGGGAGATGCACATTCACCTAATTTCAGAACCAATTGGGCCATTTCACTCCGAGTCAAGTGGGTGCCAAACCTTATAGCTGAGCGGCATGCTTTGGAGGCAATAATATCCACGATGACCCGGGGAATAAGATCTAGGTTCTTTGCTGGAGAGGCCATGAAACCTGTTGATACAGGATGATTCAGTTCCAAATAATAGAGGTATTGCTTAAAGGACTCTTTAATGGAGCGAGCATCGCCTTCCCTAGAGCACAAAATTTCAGGTAAATGTGTTATGTGCAACCAATCGTTGGCTGGGTATAGGTTTACGGTGTAATGAATCCCCAAACTGTTAAAGTACGCTTCAAATCTCCCAAATAGATCCGTCTCATAACTGTTGATCGAAAACCTCAATTTCCAAGTCAAGCGAATCAGAGACGTATTGGAATGAAGCACAAAATCTTGAAGATATTCTTCGAATTTGATTCTTTCATCACACGCATGTTGATCGATCATCATTAATGTTGTCAACAGCTTCAATTCTGAGTGCTGGGCTAAATTTGCTTTCACCATGATAAACTTATTCTGTACCTGTGAAATAATCGAACACTTCTTGATATCTTGAGAGTCGAGTATTACCTCCCGGAAGTCATTTAGGAAAACAGATAAGTTTGAGCCTTTACTGATCATCTCAACTCGGGATGGCTGTAATTTTAGTTGTAACTTCTTGATTCCATGATTTTGGGTAAGAAACGGTGTCTCATGTTTGGAGTCTTTGTTCTTTCTCTTGACCGGGGAAGGTGAAGGGGATGGGGATCTTGTTCTTTTGTCAGAGATACTGAGAAATCTCTTGAAAAGACGTCTGATTATTGGTTTGATGATATCCAAGGATTCTGAGTGATAGATGGCTTTTGAAGGATCCTGGATTAAATCTGAGATGGACCGTGGACTTGTGATGCTTATTATAAATACAGGATATCTAATTATGGATTTAGACAATAACTTTGTAGGTGATTGGCCCTTCTTGGGAGAAGAGTCGACTCGTGGATTGAACGATGGCACTAATACCGTTTCATTTCCAAAATTGGACTCGTGAAATAACCTATTTATTTCACGAAAGAGTTCTGGGTCAATTAACGGCTGTTTATTTATGAAAATGTGTTGATGTTCCCGCGTTTGGGACGAAAGTTTACCAATAATGCCTGAAAAGGTATGATCATTAAAGTCACCAAATAGCTTTTCGTGGTTGTCCAAAATAGAAATCCCAAAAATTGAGCGGAAACACTCGATATGACGCGAATATAGTTCATTTTGCTTTCCAAGCATCAACACCAATTTGCGTTCTTTGTCCTCGAGTTTGGTCACCTTGACGAGGATCTCAGGATGATGAACTGCTACTTGAAATACAGCCTTACGTATGTCATTGATTAATTTGTGTTGAGCCAATTGACTCATTTGATATCGTCTCACTGGGATGTTCGAGAAGAGATTGGCCGCTATGATGGTGGTACCCTTAGTATTAGCTTTCAGCAACGACTCTCCGAAGAGATCAGTGGAAATTTGCGAAATGTTATCCATTTCAGCCATAACACCTCTTTCACCATAATTTATATGAACCATGTGTGTCTTCGAATCTGTCGTCTTCGAATATATCGTCATGGACGAAACATTTGAAAGCGAATGAAGAGCCTCGCCCCTGAACCCGTGGGTGTCAAGATGGTTTAAATCGCCAATATCAGCGATTTTCGAGGTGTAATTCAATTTAGCTACATTGGATAGTTCGTCCGCATTTAAACCCTCTCCATTATCTGAGATCATACAACTAAAGGTTCTCAAATCCAACACAATATGGACGTTGTCGGCACCGGAATCTATGCTATTACTCAATAATTCCCTAATTGCACACTCGAACGAACTAATACAGAGGGGAGATCGTAATAACCCTAGAGTCTTGTCATCTAATTTGGAAAGAGCCATATCTCAGCATTTTCAAGAGACCGACAGATTTAGTTTAAATCTGAGATAAGATTTGTCGGATATAATAGAGATCCGCCGTGTTATCATACAATAGAGTTTTTGCTTTGGTACAATTTGTTCCAAGATGCATCTTTACACCACACTGTAGACCAACGCATCTTTATAGTGCTAGAGCAGTCGTATCTCGACGACAACGCGGCCATTTGAGTCGGCTTTGTTTAGCCGAATTAGAAAATATTCTCTTGTCTGTCTCAGTGTCTCTCGTCTAATACCGTATGCGATGGAGATGCGATGATGTGGTGTCGATGCCTCTTGCACGTCCGTGTTGTTCAGTTGAAATCGGTTTGAGTCGGTTTTTCGCTGCTATTCTGGCCCTTGATCGCAATAAACACTTTCTACAATGATAATGATATCCTTTTCTCCAGCAAAACTGCCCCATCTCGCAATTCCCCCCCAAAACACCACCCTTCCAACCTATTCCTCTCGGCCGGCTACTCTTGCCTCCACTGCGGCCTATCACGTGCATATTATGCCGCCCTCCGAACCGAGGTCCTCCTCATCTTGAATCAAGGTTGACATCGAAAAGCATATATATGTGAATATTGGCTTCTGTAGGGCAACGATATCGAAACACACGGACATTGAAGCCATGTTATCGTTGATAGAGGAGAAACTCTCCTTGAAGAAGCTATCGGACACCCCATCCAAGACCACCTTCGAAAGTAATCATCCGTTGGACTTGCCGGTGGAGGGTGCCAGAGGTGTTTATGGTGGGTATTTCGTGGCCACTGCCTTGGGCGCTGCTTTACAAACTGTCACCTCCGATTTTAAACCCCATGCATTGCATTCGTTCTTCATCAAGGCCGGGAATAACCAATTGCACATGTATTATGAGGTAGACAAGATCGACACCTCGAGAAACTTTGCTAAACGAATGGTCAATGTGTACCAGGAGGGGGTTGTGGTGTACCAATGCATGGTGTCGTTGACCAAGAAGAACTCGTTCAAGGAGGAGCTCGAGGAATTGGTGGCCAAGGCTCCCTCGTCGGAAAAACCTGTGCCCCCATACAGATTCCAGGGCCCAATTCCGCTCTTGCCCCCTCCAGACTCGAAGAAGCTCTTGCAACCTCCGGCGAGATTCTCACATGGCGGCTTGTTGGCTCATAGATTCCCGTACGAATATTGGGATTGGAGATTGGCTCCCCAAGAAAAGGAAGTCACTCCTGCAGGAAGACCTCAGACATATTATGTCAAGTGTACCAATACTCTTGTGGACCCCAATTCTCATTTCACCATAATTGGTGCCATCTCAGACTCATATTTCCTTCAGTCGGTTCCGAGATTGTTCAGATTGAAATTACAAGATATCTCGAAGATTTTTTCCGTCAGTTTAGATCATACCATCTATTTCCATGACACTGACTTCAAGGCGGATGATTGGCTCATGTTCAAAGTGGGTGCCAGCAGATTCTCCAACAACAGAATATTATTGAACGGGGAGATGTACAACCGCAAGGGTGAATTGGTGTGCACCATAATCCAGGAAGGATTGGTTTATTTCCGAGATGAATCACTTAGGTCAAGATTATGAAGATTAGATGCTGTGTGCAAGCTTGAAATTTAGAGTGTTAATGTGTTCCTTACTGGTTTGGGGAATCTAAAGAGAATGAGAATATTGTATACAATAGATAGGTATACTCATAAGTATAATGACATTATTTTTTATCTTGTAGCCAAATTTTCACAGTTGATGACCCCATAACTGGTCTCTTCCTTCATTCTTCTTTCCAATTTTCCTATAGCCTCGTTTCCATGTGATATCAATTCCTTCCTATTAATGAACAACCCAACCTTAATCTGTAGATCAAAACATTGTCTCATTTTACTGAAATAAGATAATGATTTATAACCATTTATACACTTTTCTAAAAACTTCAAAATTGAATCTAGCATTCGAGACTCGATGTCAGTGCCTTTCGTCACCTTTATTTGCATTGCTCTCTTGAAGAAACATAATGCAAGGAGATAATACGCGTTGGAAGTGGTCTCTATGTTATCCAACAGAAGAATCTCAGGCATTAATTCATTCAACAAACCTAAACAATCCAGATAATCCCCAAGTCTGTATAAGATTTGAATTAACACGATACATGCCTCGATCAAAAGTTGTCCTGTCCCATTCCTTGAACAGAAAGTTATTTGCTTCAAGATCAATGACAAACCTCTGGAAGGAGTCTGTGAATTTGAAAATATTTTACAAATCAAAATATTGTATTTGGTTAGCCAGAACTTATTTGCCTGGTCGTTTAGCTCAAGAATCGAGTTGATCTTATGATGTATTAGTTTCAATGCCACTGAGTTGTTACCCATTTCTATCATCAATTCCATCTGCAAATGAAATGCCTCGTATTGTAGCTCCAATTCCAAAAGATTTTGTTTCGTCAATTGATCCAACAAGGATTCAGCCAATTTGAAACGGCCCTTATGGATCGAGTTTTTTGATAACAAGAGTAGTCTTCTTGATTCTAAAGTCTTGAACATAGAATCGTCTTTATTTATTTTCTTTCTCAAGCCATCTAAGCTTTTAAATGCTTCGTCTATATTTCCTCTCAAATAATCTAGATATGACTTCCGCACCAACACAGATATATGATCGGTTAGAGACTTCCCGTGAGCGGTAGAATCAAGCGCAATGAGACAATACATGTCACTTAGGGAACTGACACCTGTTCTAGACCAAATCGAAGACTGTAGTTGGCAACTTCGAACAAAAGTAGAATTGTTGGTATCATTTATCGAGATATAAATGGCTTTGATCAGATTTTCAAGCAATTGGTTCAAAGATCCTCCACTATTCATCAACAGCAAACAAACGAATTGATAACTCATGCTGTAGAGACTTAAAGAAGTTTCCTTGGACTTTTTGATTAACAAGTTCAATAATTGGTCACTACTGTTCGTCTTATAGAATTCTTGCGATAATACGGGTCTATTCTGTAGAAAATTGAATAACCAGGTCAAAAGAAAATTCAAACACGAGTTATCTTTATGTTCTCTGGCCACTGAAATGGCCTCCTCGATGGCTCGAAGCGCTTCTTTATCGTTCCCGAAATTGGCATGTAATGTTGCTAAGGAGAGCAAGGCATAATGATAGAACATCTTATGTTCGTTGGAAACCATGTAATCAAAATATTGATGTAAGGCCTTGAAACAACCTTCATAGTCCGAATCTCTCAAACATTCAAGATATTTGATATAATAGTTGGATCTCAAGTAATTGGAGGTGAAGTTATTCGAGATCATCATCGCTAGAATTCTCTTCATACTGGCAGGAGAAGGGGTTCCGAAGGCCTCGATCAAATGGATTTGTTGGTCTAATAAGTCCTGGAGATCTTCCCGTGCAACCATGGCAATCTTTCCTATGTTGAAATTTGTGTCTGAAGAAGTCAAGCTGGAGATCATCTGGGTCATGAAGGAGGCATCGTCTTTGTTAGCAATGTCGTATTTGACCACACCACCCATGTCAATGAATATTTGTCTGGTTGGATCTCTGAACTGAACAAAGGCGCGGTAAAACAAATTCAACTCCTCGAACTCAAATGCCTTGAAATTCTCCACCAAACTGGAAACAAACTTCCCTAGAGGCGATCTGGCGGTCAATAACTTCCGTTTGACCGTCTCTCGTTCGGCCAATTTCTTGGCTATTTCGTCACCGGTCTTTTGGTTGATCACCACTAGGGAATTGGATCTCATTATGAATTCATGCAAGCTGTCGATCGAATTGATGGACCAGAGGGCGTTCAATAGCCGCGATTCGATTAAATAAGCGTCTCTTTTGGCCTCAACCTGCTGTTGTTGGGCATCTTCCACAATCGACGAATGCAAGTTGAAGATGAAGTCGTTCAACGTGGGAATGGTGATCCGTTGGTTATCCTTCGAGTACAAATTGTCGTTCTCTACAAATTTCACGATGATTTTGAGAATGCTGGAGATTCTGTCTTTGGGCAATAATCCCGAACAATATGCTGCTACTAGGGCCAAAAGTCCCAATTTCGTGGGGGTCACAAATGGAGTGACAAATAGCTTCGTATCCTGGATTATCTCGCTAATTGGACCCTTCGAGGATTCGGGCGCATGTTCAATGAGTCCCAATTGTGTCTCCAATTTTCGCCCGATTGTCTCCAAATTGATCTCTTCCTCGAAAAAAGACGTGTGACTGTTCATTATCAGTCGTCGAACAACAATTCAACCCAATTATATTTGTTTTCGATAGGTGAACTTGCCTTCTTCATGATGTTTGTGGTAAATATTGGATTGCACACGACATTTTCCAGATGCCGAATGAGTGATACACGACTAAAAGATAGAACACCGACGGAGAGTAAAAGTTGTCATAAATAATTTCAAACCGTAAAATTTCAATCATTTTTTTATTCTGATCTGATTGGATTGAAAATCTACATGTCTTTCTTTCTTCTGATTTCACTCCTTCCTTTCTTTTCGTATCACCTCCATTTCCTGTCAATCACAGTGGCATGATTCAACGTGCATTTACCACACAAGTAGCCGTCAGACGTAAGGTTTCACGCACACAAGACATCACATTTAGCGAGAAAATATTAATAAAATCGTAATTTTTATTAGATATTTCATCTATTTGGTGTCGAATTAATTGATATTTGGATTTTCTTCACCAGAAAATCGCCGTTTCTCGGCCCAAACGGCAATACACAGTTTTCAGCCGTTCCGTCGCTAATTGTTCTCGATGCATTTTACTGCGTATAGACTTTCCACCAAATCCGACTCATAACAGCAGATGACTCAAATATATAAATCAACCAGTTCACTCTGCATAACATCTAATGACAATTAGACATCATACAATGTCGTCGGAAGATAATGGACCCGAATCGGAGTCCAAACCGGAGCTGGTGAATCAAATAGATGACGGTTATCTACAGAGATTCGATATAGAAGAGATTGCAAAGAAGAGACATATCCATTTTTTCTTGGAATCCGAGTCCTTCTCCGTGTTCAAGATGTACATCATTGTGGGAACCGGTGCCATTTTTGGCGCCTTGGCCAGATTGGGTCTCATAGCCTTGACCACTTACGAGGATGGGTATCTCCAGGGAGTCGTATGGGCCAATTTTGCTGCTTGTTTCGTGATGGGTGCTACTACGCAAAGCACTAATGTGTGGTCCAGATTGGTTGGAATAGATTATCAATCCAAGGCGGCAATTCCGCTCTATATGGGGATCACCACTGGCTTCTGTGGGACGTTTTCGTCGTTTTCCACCGCCATAGAAGAGGTGGCTAATAGAGCCATCAATATGGGCACCATTCATTATAATCTTCCGAACAAGGCGCATGGGATCATGGAATTCTTTTCGGTCACCTTGACGGAGTTCTCGCTCTCGCTCTTTGGTTTGGTGATGGGCAGACATTTCATCAGTGTTGTTGACAAATTCATTCCTCCGTTCAGCCATTCTGTCTATAGAGTCTCCGAATATGGCGTGATGTTGCTTGGATTTGTTTCTGTCATCATCGCGATCGTGTTGACCGCTGTCCAGAATTTTGGCGATTGGAGAACTTGGACCCTTTCTTGTATTTTTGCTCCGTTTGGAGCCTTCATGAGATATCATCTTTCGAAGGAATTCAATTCAAAATACAAGAATTTCCCGTTGGGAACGTTTCTTGCCAATGTCTCCGGAAGTTTGGTATTATGTGTTACGGTGTTACTTACGAGAGGACGGGTCAAGAACACACACCATCCGATCGTGTCTAACGTTCTTCAATGCCATGTGTTGAACGGTATTGGAGATGGATTTGCTGGTGCTTTATCTACTATCAGTACGTATGCCGTGGAATTGTACACTTTACCATTGGAATACGCCCATATCTACGGTTTAGCTACCGTGGCCATTGGATTCTTGGAGGTTTTGTTGATTATTGGCACTTATTATTGGTCCGTTGGACTTACTTCACCGGTTTGTGACTAAAAACACTACATCGTAATTTAAAATTATATGATTAGAAGAATTTATGGATGTTTTACTCTTCGTCGGATTCGTCGGAGCCATCGACATCGATCGTTGGCATTTCAAAATCAGAATCCTCGTCATCATTGGTCTGAATGGTGGATGTTGTTTCTCTTGGTTCATGGACAGGTATATTTTGTGGTGCAGAGACTTGTTCAACTATAGATTGTTCCTCAATTAATGGGACAATGTCTTCGACGATCTCGGCTGGAGCAAATGTAATTGCTTGCCCTTCTTGTTTCTTAAATATCAAATCGGAATCTTCAACAGGTATTTCAATTGTAGACACTTCTAAGGTGGCAGCCACTTCCTCAACATCTGATAACTTCCTCTTTTTCGAAACGGGTTCTTCTGGAACTTCAACGTCTTCATCAATTTCTTCTTCATCCATCATGTCATTGGATTCTTCCACGTTCGATTTAACTCTGAAACTAGGCAAGGGTGGAAATCTTGGGTTGTTGAAAACACTAAGAATGCTGTCATCACCCAAGATGGAGGAAGCGAGAGGTAAGATGCTTGTGCGTTCGTATCCTGGGAATAAGACAGCACTGTGTAACAATTCAGTCAATTCACTTGGGATATCTTCGTTCAATCTAATCTTCTTGAGATGGTTTGATTCGATTAATAAGTATTTGATCACCTTGGTTTGCTGAGTTGGGGGAAGAACGAATCTAGTGATAACTGTATTAACGAACGATCTTACACCAGAAATAGTGGTGGAAGGAATATCCAATGCAAACAAATGTTGATGCGATAACAAGTCAGATAATGGCACAGCGCTCTTATTCTTCTTCTTGCTTCCATTGTTATTTTGCTTCTTCTGGTCTCCTTCTTTAGGCTGAGTGATGATGTTATTTCCTCTTGGCTCGATAAGTAACAAAGCAACGTCAATGAATCTAACAATCATGGAGGGATCTGAGAAATTCTTAACAAGAGAAAGATATTGTTGGCAACAACTCAATAAATTAACACTAAGGTTCTCATTCTTCACACACTCGTCGTAGTCGATTCTGTTTCCCTTGAAAGGAATCAAAGTCTCCAAAGTTTGGATGATAGAAGTCAAATGAGGAAGTAAATCGCCCCTGTATATTGTAACCAAGTCAGATAATAATCTGATAGTACCAGTTTGGTTGGAAACAAGAGTCACTTTGATCAACTCCTTGATAGAAGAGTCTCTGATGTCTCTTTTGAAAGAAACGAATTTAAGATTTATAGCACAGATCAACTCGTTTAATAACACAACAGAGCCCAATGGAATTCTAACTGGGAATGGAGTAGCGGTGGTCAAGAAGGAACGAATAAGATCCAAGAGACATTCAATTCTTGATGAAATTGATAAAATGGTAGATTTTTCATTGATATCAACCGACAAAGGAGCAAAGGTTTCTGGAATGTCTCTCTTTTCAAATGACAAGGCTCTGAAAAGAGACATAATATCCTTATCATCTTCCAAGTTCAAAAATTCTTGGTAAATACGCAAAACATTGGTTGTTTCCTTGATCAATCCGATCAACACATTGTGCCAATGTTGGTCTGGTTCAGACTTTTCAATTTGGGGCAAGGTAGCATAAGCGACACCAATTCTGGATTTCAAAACAGAAGGGAAGTTTTGATATTCGACATTGGATAAAAGATCCACCAACTTTCTGTTAAACTTGTTTCCAAAAGGTCTGAAGGTAGTAGTGTGGTTGGAGATTAACTTGGTCAAAAAATCGATAATGATAACAGGACTGAATGAAAGTTTATCCAATAATGCTTGAATGAGCAAAGGTAATTTGGGGGTTAAAATCTCTCTGGTCAATGTTGGTTTACCTTTGATCTCGAAACATAAGGTTTTGATGGAGTCAATGGTGGAGTTTAAGATTTTAATATCGATGTTCTCGTTGTAACCTTCAAGGGTCTTCAACAAAGTGGCAAAGAAAATGGACCCATCAGTAGCTAATATGGATGGTTTAGTACTCAACACCTTGATTAAAAGGGTTCCACACCATTTCTCGTACAAATCCTGCGATTTGGCTAAGTTGACGGTTCTTGAGGTCAAATGCTTGAGTTGGGCCTTGGAACCGCTGTCAATGATGGAATTGTCGTGGTATAAAGTAGACAAAATCGGAACTATAGCTCCTGGAGCAGCTTCGATCTCTGATAATATATACTCAATTGGCAAAGACATTCTTGTGGATATTATTGGACTCTCGTATTGTGAGATCCGAGAAAATGATTTAAGAAACTTTTTTTTTCATTTGTCTAAGAACGCCGCAGGATGTGCGGCTGGGTCCATGAAGATGCTGCAAAATGGTGAAGAGGAGGGAGATGGGAGATGGGCGGAGAAGGAATTAAATTAAATAAGAAACGAATTCTTTTGAAAAAAAGGGGATGGAATATTCCTAGTTTTTTAAATACGAAAAATGTTGGTGTTGCATTTTTTGGATTTATTGACTCATGCGGTTGTGAAAATCTCTCGATTGACTATTGGATATAAAAGCTGGATAATATGTGATAATGAAAATGAAATATTGTATTTTAATGATAATGGAAGCTTTTGTGGGAATTTTATGGAAAATTAGAAATAAAAGTTTGAATCTCTTCTTTTTCCATTAATGCATGTTGATACTAAAATAGAGCAGAGAATATCCTAATTTGTGACATTTTTCACTAAATAATGTTCTACGGCAGATTTGTAATATACCATTGAATCACATTTATGATTAATTGGCAAAAATAGCACAATTAGTCTTGAAGATTAGAGATTACTCTGTATAAGCTATTAACGAAATGAAAGGAATGGCTGCCAAAAATCATAATAATTACCATAAACATAAAGGGAACAGCCCAAAATGACAACATAAAGCTCATTTTAGGTTATTAGACTACATATACGTTCTTCGTCTGAAAATCATTAAATAGGAGAGACTACATGCAACAGCCATTCTACAGCAAAACCAAACATCTACAAAAATATCCACAATATATAAAACAATATCCCATTTTCTCCTCAAATCTGTCATAAATTATATCCCATTTTTCACTCCTTCTCTCACCCCTACCGCCCGCCTCGCTCCCCGGTCGCCAAAGCTTATATGTTCATGCGTGGCCATAGACTCCTGCAATAGTTTCGGCGACACACATGTGACAAAAAAAACGTCCGTTTGAGCCGTTGCACAGCGGTTTTTCGGTGTGATACGAGCCAATTATCGCAAATCCGCCATTTCCAATCAATTCGTTTCACGAATTCCTCCTCAATTCGCCCATAAATGCCGGTTTTCCCGTGGTGGTCGGACCCTCGGCTCCACCAAACCATGCTGCCACCACTCCAAACGTGCATTCACCGTGTTCGTATTATGTCGGGAAATTTTCCTATAGCCTCAGTGAAAGATCAATTGCGATATCTTGTTTGGAAGCTGAGCGCGGAAGAGAGAGCTGTAGTAGAGCAATGGCCAACACAAAGTCTTTAACGTCGAAGGATGTGCTCCTCTTCATCCCAAACTTGATTGGTTACGTCAGAGTGGTGACCTTGGTGATCTCCTTTGTCACCATGAAGAACCACCCTATTTACACCATCATAGCCTATGGGATCTCGGGATTCTTGGACGCTTTCGATGGACAGGCTGCTAGAAAATACAACCAGACCTCGAGAATTGGTGCCGTGTTGGATATGGTGACTGACAGATGTGCCACATCGTCGTTGATTTGCTATCTTTGCATAGTGTATCCAAACTTGTGTATCTTCTGGCAATTATTGGTTTCCTTGGATTTGGCCAGTCATTACATGCACATGTATGCCATGTTATCCGCTGGCTCTGTTTCCCATAAGAATGTGGACAAAAAACAGTCCCGGATCTTGGCGTTGTACTACACCAACAGAACCTTCTTGTTCATTGTTTGCGCCGTCAACGAGTTCTTCTACGTTGCTATTTATTTGCACAGTTTCGGGTACTTTGTGGGAACCGTGTTCATCTTCTTGAGTGCGCCACTCTGGGCATTCAAGCAATTTGCCAACTTGATCCAATTACAAGGGGCTGGGTTGATTTTGGCCGATATGGATGCCAAGGAGAGAAACGACAAGCTCAGCAAGACCAACTAGAAAACACACACAAAGATCCAATGGTACCGACAGTAACCATTCCAAAAAAAGAGACATATGATACAACTGTTAATATTAGTCCTAATTTCATTTCTTTTCTATTTTAATAATATTTTTGTATGGTTGTCAATCATGAAGTTCAGGTGTAGACGAGGGGAGAGGTGGTGATTGAATGTTGAGATGAAGAGAATGAAAGTGATTCCATTTGCAAGGTAGAAGATATAATACTATTTTAACAAAAAATACTATTTCAACAAGAATTGTTAAATTATCCTGGTAATAATTTATATCAAATATATGTCACAATTAAATTGTCGTAGTCAATCTGTCACAATTAACATGTCGTAGTTAATCTGTCGTGTTAATCTATCACAGCCAGTCTGTCATAGTTAATCTATCACAGTCGGTATGTCACAGATAATTTTCAATTGATGCATAATCGGCTGCTCGATTCTCGAGATCATCCACTAAACTCCTCAACTAGAGCGAAAATTAATTAATATTTAATAATTACAACCTCCTTGCTGTATTGTGCTAAATTTCACCTTCAATTATATCCAAAAACCACCATGAGATGGACACTTCTTCTTCTATAGATGATACCTCTTTGAAGGTGCAAATCAACGATTTCGACTCGTATCAGGCTAGACCCACCAAATTGGATCGCAACCACCATTTATACAGCCAAGTTCCCATCATCCGGATATATGGATGCTTGCCCACGGGTCATAATATCACGGTTCATATCCATGACGTCTATCCTTATCTCTTTATCGATTATGTGGGGGAACTTTCGCCTGAAGCTTTCGAGACAAACAAAAACAATTTGATCAGGGAGATAGAAAAGAAATTGCAATTGTCGTTTAAGCGGAAAAAGGCACAGAAATCGGACTTCAATAATTCTGATGACGATGAAGATGGCGGCGATGAGGACTTGGATGCTGATGATACCACCAAAAGACGTTTTGTTGCTGATGTTTCCCTTTGTAAAGGAGTACCTTTCTATGGCTACAACATAGGATACAGGGCATATTTCAAAATTGCCCTACTCTCTCCCAGATATAAAACACGGCTCTCGGGGTTGCTCGCTCAAGGCGAGATCTTCAATCGAAAACTTGTCACCTATGAGTCTCATTTGCCGTTCATTCTCCAATTTCTAGCGGATTACAATTTGTTTGGTTGTGATTGGTTGAAGCCAAATAAGTGCTATTGGCGATTGCCTTTGATAAATAGCGTCCATGAACTGCTTTTGAACGATGTTCTTAAGGGGTACTTGAAGCTTCATATAAACCCTTCAAATGTGTTGGATCCGAAATATGAACGGATTGGGAATTCTATACTCGAGATTGATATAAAAGCTTCATTCATCAATAATCGGGCAGAACTAACAGAAAGGGATATTCATCACAATTTCTTAGAGAAAATGTATCCAGAGAAACATCAGAAGGAAGAAGTTTATATTTCCTCGCTCAAAGCCTTACTTAAGGATATCACTTTCCAAAGCAAGTTAAGAGGTAAAGATCCAAGCCAATTTCAAGACACTACATTCACAGATGCAAGAGATTTCGTGAAAACAGCTTGGATGGGTCAAGAAGAACTCGATTCCTTATTTGATTATTGTAAAGGAGTTCTCAGAACTCAACAAACGAGTCACGAATTCCATAATTTTGTGAAACCGAACAACTTGATTGATAATCTTCCTAGTATATTTAAATTACTTGATTTACCCAATCAGCTTCCACAATTGGTTCCTGAATTATTTCAATGGAGCGATCCCGAAGAAGTAATTCGAGTTTCTCATTTTGAAAACGTACAAAATAATACTGAGATTAGTTGGTTAGATAGCTATAATGATATCATAGTTGAATCATTCTCAGAACAGAATGCTATCCAAGAACAACTTGAGCCTCAGAGCGAAGAGTACGCAAGTGACGGGGACGTGATAGAGGCTCTTTTCTCGGATGAGAATGGAGAAAGTATCCACGAAAATGAAGGAGAAAATGAGGTTAAAGAAGATGGAAATAATGAGCTAGTTCATCTCCAAGATAGTCCACATGATATCAGTCTTGATTTGGGAATATTCCTTTCACAAAGACATAAAAGAACCTTCTCACAAGCATTTTCCCAGAATATAAGTGCTTCACTTAATACTGTTGTCTCACTCCCACTTGAAAATTCCATTGTAACAGATTCTTTCAAGAAATTTGATTTTGAAGGGCTGGATGTTTATCAATACGAATCCGCACCAATGGATAATCTAGGAATATTGGACACCTTTGAGGATTGTAATCTCTTGAAGATAAATTACGAAGATCCAACATACAGTAACACTACAGATTTAGGAAAGCCTTTTATTCAGGCAGGTAAAAAGTTTGTTGTTCGTTCAAGCAATCCTAATGACTTAGATTGGTACCAGTTGGAGGATGTGTACAATAAACTGGAAGAAATTCCCAGCGTCACGTACAATATGTCTTACAAGATTTGCGAATATATAAAAAGCGACAAAATTCCCCTTTCTTTTAAATCAGAAGGCGGTAGATTCAGTACCTGGGAGTATGTTACTTTACCCCCCAGCCATGAATCTGTTTGTAGTTGGAAAAAGGAAGAAGATCAATTGGCAGAAAAAAGACGATTATTCGCGTCTCAAATTGAGGCTATTACTCAGTCTAATGATTACAAATATTCATACGAATCCCAAAAAGTCAAAAGACGACCAGATGGGTCCCAAAATATGACATGTCTTGGAGTTGAGATACATGTGAATACAAGAGGGAAGCTAGAACCAGACCCTCAACAAGATTCCATATCTGCCATATTCTATAAATTTGATGATTCCAATTATCTTCATGAGAATTGTTCGGGAGTATTGATATTAGCAGAAGATAATGTCCAAAGTAAACAATTGATAACGATGTCCAAAATGATTCCCGGAGAACCTCAAATACAGACATTTGATAATGAGGCCAATATGGTTAACAAATTATTGTCTTTGGTACTGACTTTTGATCCCGACATATTGGCTGGATATGAGATCCATGCTGCTTCATGGGGGTATATAATCGAACGGCTTCGTTTCCTATTGGATGTTGACTTATGTGTGAGTTTGAGCAGGACAAGCTTTAAACCCAGTACTAAATTTGGTGATAGATGGGGTTATACTCATGCCTCAGCCATCAAACTTTCTGGAAGACACATGTTGAATATTTGGAGGTTACTAAGAAAGGATGTAAATTTGACGGGATATTCAATAGAAAATGTGACTTATCATCTTCTACATGAAAAGTTGCCTAAATATTCAAATAATAACTTAACTGAATGGTTTTCATATAATGGTGACTTTCGAAGCAAATTAAAGGTGTTGAAATACTATTTTCGTCGACTAGAAATTGAGTTCCAGCTTATCCAGGTGCAAGAATTGATTACCAGGAATACTGAACAAGCCAAAATGATTGGTATTGATTTCTATTCGGTATTTTATAGAGGCTCACAGTATAAGATTGAGAGTTTGTTAGCGCGAATTGCCAAAGCAGAGAACTTCCTTCTTCTTTCGCCTACAAAGAAGCAAGTCCAACAAATGAGATCATTGGAGTGTATTTCATTGATAATGGAACCCGAATCTGCATTCTACAAATCTCCTTTGATAGTGCTTGATTTTCAATCTTTATACCCGTCTATAATGATTGGCTTCAACTATTGTTACCTGACATTACTCGGAAAATTGAGAGGTTTCAGGAAGGGAGGAAATAAGATTGGAGTTACCAAACTTAAACTTCCGCCGGGCATATTGGAGCTTTTGAATAACGAGAATGTCACATTGTCTCCGAATGGTTATATGTTTGCAAAAGCACAAGTGAGGAAATCCACACTCGCAAAGCTATTGGAGGAGATTTTGGATTTGAGAATCAAGGTGAAAAATGCAATGAAATTGTTCAGCGTGGATAATGAGCTAACGAAATTATATAATTCCAAACAATTGGCCTTGAAATTAATAGCAAATGTGATGTATGGGTATACTTCTGCTTCGTTCAGTGGAAGAATGCCCAATTCTGATATTGCAGATGCCATAGTATCCACAGGAAGGGAGATTCTATCTCATTCTATTGACGTAATTGAGAAGGGCGATTGGAATGCTAAAGTTGTTTATGGTGACACTGATTCTTTATTCGTGTATCTTCCTGGGAAAAGTAAAGAAGAAGCATTTCAGATAGGCAAACAAATGAGTGAGAATATCACAAAGATGTTCCCCAACCCTGTTAAGTTAAAATTTGAAAAAGTATATCATCCTTGCATTTTGCTAAGCAAAAAGCGTTATGTGGGTTACAGCTATGAATACGAGGATCAGAAGGAACCCATATTTGATGCGAAAGGAATTGAAACCGTCAGAAGGGATGGGATCCCTGCTCAACAGAAAATGACCGAAAAGGCCCTTCGTATTCTTTTTGAGACAAAGGATGTCTCGAAGGTGAAAGAGTATGTCTTGGATCAATTTCAGAAGATAATGACCAATAAGGTGTCTATCAAGGATTTCTGTTTTGCCAAAGAGGTGCGGATTGGAACCTATAAGAATGAGAAATATTTACCACCTGGAGCAGTTGTGTCTATGAAAAAGATGGAAGAAGATGGGAGATCCGAACCTCAATATAGAGAGAGGGTGCCGTATCTTGTGGCTCAAGGGTATCAAAGCGAGAGAATACGTGATAAGGCAATATCACCAGAAGATTTCTTAAAGTCTCCCAAGGACTTGAAACTTGATTATGATTATTATATCACACGTGTTTTAATCCCACCTTTAGAAAGATTATTCAATCTTCTTGGGGTCAGTGTGAAGCAATGGTATAAGGAGCTACCTAAAGTTGTCAAATACACGGAGAAGAAGAGTAAGGAGGAGAAAAAGGCCGAGGGGTTAGGAAATTACGTGAAATCTGATTCTTGCGTCGTTTGTAATAGCAGAATCAACCGATTGAGATCAGACAATTTATGCGATGGATGTGTTGATAATGAGGTGGGAACAGTGGATGAATTGATGAAACGGGTTAGAAGACTGGAATCGAAAATGGCCACACAGCGAAGAGAATGTGTCGATTGCACCCAGATGAATTATGGCGATGCTATGGAAGTTGATAAATGTGAGAATAGAACGTGTTTGACATATTACAATCGGATTAGGGCCGATAAGGAATTGAGAGCGGTTAGATCGAGAGAGGCGGAGATATTAGATTTGGAGTGGTGATATGTAACCAGAAATCCAATATAACAAAATAATGATATAATGTGTAACAAAGTAACATAGGCTGTCAATGTCAAAAGACCCCCGTATTCGTATTATGACACCCCCACCGGAGTCGCCCATCCGCGCAACACCCATACACCACCAGTCAATTTTCCGGTCTCGATTGGATTGCGTCTCGAACAAAAATACATAATGACATTGGACAAGAACAATCTATCGATAATTAAGTTTTCTATTAGTGGAGGCCCTCATTATCAACATGACAGAGAAGGAAGAGGCCGTTTTCCGTAAGTATGGAGCGAATTGGAACAAATGGACGGGATATTAATGAACCAGGCTCGGCGGAAATGAACTTAGTCCAATTGTATATCCCCACCGAAATCAGTAGAGACATCATCTATTCCATCGGGAACTTGAATCTCATCCAATTCAGAGACTTGAACTCCAAGGTGAGTCAATTCCAGAGAAGTTTCGTCAAGGAATTGAGAAGATTGGACAATGTCGAGAGACAATATCGTTTCTTCAAGACGGAATTGGACGAACGGGAGATATCCATCAAGTCCAGTCCCTTCGAGGACGACTTGAGCATCTCCAATTCGTCGGAAATCGACGAACATGTGGAAAATGCCCAGATTTTGGAGGAACGTGTGACCCAACTCATCGATGCCTCGGAGACTCTTTTCTCGAAACAGAAGGATCTCATTCAATTGAGATATGTCATTGGCACCGCCAACGAGTTTTTCAGCGGTTCCTCGAGTGTCAGACCGCCTCCTTCTTCAACCGAATCGGATGCCTTGTTGAGTCAACAGGAATACTTGGAAAATGGGGGGACCTCGAGTCAAACCAACAGTTTTGTCAGTGGTGTCATCAGTCGTAGCAAGGTTGCCATATTGCAACAGATTTTGTGGAGAGTTTTGAGAGGTAACTTGTATTTCTTCACCAAGGAATTGGAGGAACCCATCTACGACCCCAAGTCCAAAAAGACCCAGGATAAGAACAGTTTCATTGTGTTCTCCCATGGTTCTTTGATTCTCGGCAGAGTCAAGAAGATCTGTGAATCCTTGGACGCCGACATTTACACCGTTGACTCAAAACAGGGTTTGAGAGACGAGGCCTTGACCGAAGTCAACGACAGATTGGCTGATTTGAATACCGTGTTGGTCTCCACCGAGACCACCTTGAAGACCGAATTGATTGCCATTTCCAGATCCTTAGGAAACTGGTGGGAAGTCATTTCAAAGGAAAAGGCAGTTTACGGCTTGATGAACTTGTGTAATTACGATCAAAACAGAAAGACTTTGATTGCGGAGGGTTGGTTGCCAACCGATGAGTTGAACAACTTACAATCCACAATCAAGAATTTCACAGAGTCAACCGGGTCTTCAATCCCAACCATTGTCAACGTTTTGGACACTAACAGAACTCCTCCAACCTTCCATAGAACAAACAAATTCACCGATGCCTTCCAAAACATTGTCGATGCGTACGGTATTGCAACATACAGAGAAGTCAATCCTGGTTTAGCCACCATTGTCACTTTCCCTTTCATGTTCGCTATCATGTTCGGTGATTTGGGTCATGGATTTATCTTATTCTTAGCTGCTTTGACCTTGGTGTTGAACGAAAAGAAAATCTTGATGATGAAGAGAGATGAAATTTTCGATATGGCATTCTCTGGTCGTTATATATTGTTGCTCATGGGTATCTTCTCCATGTACACTGGGTTGTTGTACAATGATCTTTTCTCTAGATCCTTAACCATCTTCAAATCAGGTTGGGTCTGGCCAGAACATTTCAAGGAAGGCGAGACTGTTGTGGCTGAACAAGTTGGTATCTACGCCTTTGGTTTGGACTCTGCTTGGCATGGTACCGAGAATGCGTTATTGTTTACCAACTCCTACAAGATGAAATTATCCATTTTGATAGGTTACACACATATGACGTATTCTTATATGTTCTCATTGGTCAACTATGTCAATTTCAAGTCTGTTATTGACATTGTTGGTAACTTTATTCCAGGTTTATTGTTCATGCAAGGTATTTTCGGTTACTTGTCGCTTTGTATTGTATACAAATGGACCGTTGATTGGGTCGCTGTTGAAAAACCAGCTCCAGGTTTGTTGAACATGTTAATTTCTATGTTCTTGTCTCCAGGAAATGTTGCAGAAGAGTTATATCCTGGTCAAGCTAAGGTGCAAACTGTGTTATTGGTTATTGCCTTGATTTGTGTGCCTTGGTTATTATTATTGAAACCTTTATATTTCAAGAGAAAGCTCGACCAAGAAGCGCAATACCACCAATTGGAAGCCGAACCTAACGGATCTGCCGATGATAATGCATTATTGGCTGATGATGATGACGAGGAGCATGAGGGCCACGATTTTGGTGACATTATGATTCATCAAGTTATTCATACGATTGAATTCTGTCTTAATTGTGTTTCCCATACTGCCTCATACTTGAGATTGTGGGCCTTATCATTGGCACATGCCCAATTATCTACTGTTTTATGGACCATGACTCTTGGCGGATCCTTTGGAAGCACTGGAATCTTCGGTGTTTTCATGACTGTTGTTTTATTTGCCATGTGGTTCACTTTGACCGTGGTGATCTTGGTTGCCATGGAAGGTACCTCTGCTATGTTGCATTCCTTGAGATTGCATTGGGTCGAATCTATGTCCAAGTTCTTTGAAGGTAATGGTAGATTATACGAGCCATTTGGATTCAAGGGTTTGTTAAAGGACATTGATTTATAGATTTACTGATAGTTATTCGTTGGTGAATCTCTCCTGACGGAGGTTGTATCTTTACTTTACTTGAGTGACTTTCCCGCTTTTTGTCATTTTATTGCAATTTTTTGTGAATTGTTTATATAGAACTTATTTATTATTTAATTAATTCAAAATTATACCTATGTATTGGCTAATTATATATATTATCCATCAACACCTTCTCTAGCGCACTTTTCGAAATACTCGTTTGAGACAAGTCGCTGATGGATGAAACATCATTCTTATTTAAACTACTGGCCTCACTGGTATTATTGATGGCACTAGTAGGTCCCGATTGGTTTCTTGGGAACGTTTTGAACGATTTTTGTTTAAGTAGTCCTCTGTTTTTTGCAAGTTCTCTAGCAGAGACTTGGTTAGTTGGAGGAACAGAACTACCAGGAGCTTTCGAAGGTCTGGTTCCATTGCTCAGCGTTTCCCCAAGAGAAGGAGAAATTGCTTGGAATAAAAGATCATCCTTCGAATCTTCCTGGCTGCCCGTATCATCAAAGTTATCATTACCATAATATTCTTCATCTTTGCTGAAGTTCTGGAAATGCGATTGATACAAAGACTGACTGTTAATTCCAACATTATCCAAGGAATCGTCATCAACATCGTCTTCGTTTTCACTCCGAGGAAAAGGAGATTCGGCTCCTTGCAATTTAGGACTGATAATAACATCTTTGTGATTTACCTCTTCTGATGCAGCACGAATCTGATCTTTGATATAACTTGGCAAGGTCATTCCAACTACAGAACTCCGTCTTCTTGCCATTTCTGCTGGACTAATTGTGGTTTTACCACCGGTAAGAAATTTCAAGCTACTGGTCAGAGACTTCTTCAGCATAATATTTTGTAAAGAAGCAGTCGGAATAGGTTTGGTCAATATGTGTATGTTAGAAGTCCTGGATATTGGTTTGAGCTTTATGGTTGTGATGGCAGTTGGATCGTAAGGTCGATAGCGTAGCGATCTCAAATTAGAAGTGTTTTTTGTCTGTCTAGAAGATGATCGCGTGGTAATAACACTATCAATGTTGTTTATTTGCTTGTTGGGATTGACAATGTTACTATTGTCGGTAGTTGAATCCTCTCTGATACCATTGGGAGTCTGTGGGATTGATCCATTTGAGAATGATGCTGAATCAGGTGCTTCCACAGAACTTCCAGTGACTGTCGACTGTCTCAATGCGGCGATATTCATATGATTATCCTTATTTTCGCTATCAATAGACTCTGCAAATGACGTTGGTGTGTCCTCCAGGTATAATGGCTCCACTTCTTCCAAGCCCAACCCCGTGATAGCACTTGAAATCTTGGCGGAGAGAGCGTTGGACTTTAGCAATTTGTCTATTTTGGTGGGATGATCAGAACTATTCAGTACAGTTCCCCGGTTCAATTCCGTCTTCAAGAAATTGAGCTCCTTCTCATATAGGAAGTATACCTGTTTCTGGAGAAAGGGAATATCCACTCGTAATGAAGACGATAAATACCTCCAATCAATAGAGTCCAACGTGTTCCCATTATTCTTAAGTTGAACCACATAAGACCACAATTTATGCTGTTTGTCTTGATTCCAGTCTATCTAGACGGTGGTTAGTAGAGTCATTCACGAACAGCACAATCACTTACTTGTTTCGGGTCTACAAAGCCATTTCGCTCAAAGGGAAATCTTAGCACTACCACAGTCTTCCCCATGTTCAGATATCCTTTTGTCTTGTCTACAGTGCTTGGTTAGTATTATCTATTATCAGCACTGCGATAAGAGAGACATGTGATTTGGTGATCATGTGATCTGAAAAGAAGTTATGACAGGGCTCATAATAACTATTGCGAAACAAGATATATCCGAAGAAATGGGTGTGTGATATTGTGTAGATTATGAGTATATATACCATATTAGTGTTATTTCAGAGAGAAAACTGTTTAATTGTTCTCTTATTTGTCTGAGATTCAGAGTATTCTGAGATGTATCCAAAGACAAAATTACATGGTCAAAGTTTAGCCGGGACATTGAAACAAGTTTCTGTCTTAATTATTCCACAAATACGACCGTAAATTTCACCATTGTTTGAGATTGAGAGTGACAGAATCCCGTAAACTATCACAGAAATGGAATGCAGCGCTCCAGGACCACCTTTGCTGCAAAGTTGCTTGTGAGATGAGCAAATAGGGGCTCTTATGCTCATTTTTTGCCGTAGCGAATGCGCTTACTGGGAATAAAAGCTTTTCTGAGGCTTTCAGCGGAACATCCGCGCCGTTTTTGTTCCATTGTGAAAATCTCATCTGTCGATGACATGTACATTAATATGCATATCAACATGCAGAGATCACACTTTGCCCTCTACGATGAAAATTGCTGAATTCCGTAAGCGAGTTACTAAAGAAGATAGTCCAACGGTTTTAGCATTGTTTAGTAGGTCCACATGTGAAACACACATTAAGGGACAGTAACGTGGTACCTTGAAAACGTCTTTTGATGTTGCAAGAGCGAGGATGAATATGGGTAATTACTCTATGCTAGCAGCTAAATGGTCATGAAACCTGTTTCTTCCCCTTTCACAAATGCACTCCTAAGATGCTTCAGGATGATGAGAATCGAGACATTTTCACTCTCTGAACTAAGTAAAATATTTACTCTCATACCCTTGCACCCTTGATTTTTCTTTGATATGATTGTGTTCCCTCATTGTATGAGTTATATTACATACTTTTCCCACTCCAATTGATAGATCAGAAGCACAAGAGGAAGATGAGTGCCAGGAGTGTCGTTGTGTTACAGCAGTCTCCCCTTACTTCTTGTAGTTACCTCGGTCTTCTGAAAAGCGACGCGAGCATGATAATCCAGATCTAAAGCCTGATTGATTCATAGCATTCAAAAGAAATAAATTGCATTATATATTTATATAGAGTCTGCTGGAGAGTTCTGCTTGTGGTGAGCTATTGCTAGGTAATGCAGCTTGATGTGCAATCACCCACAGTCAGTGTGAAGTGGGCCGCCGTCTCATCGTCTGCGCAAGCGAGCTGCACTTCATCCTACTTTTTCTTTCCAGTAAAGTCATCTTATTCGCCATTTCGATTTAGAATATCAGATTCATTGTCAGCATGTGCTAGATATGCCCACTGACCGTTACCAAGCGATGAAACTAAACAGGAATATACGACCCCCACTCTGTCTCAAATGTGTATCTGAACTCATAGGGGGATTCTCTAGGGATCGCGAAAGCAATATCTAAATGACTGAAATGGATATATCTAATAACTGTTTATTCGAGAATAATCATATTCGCAAAATAGTAAACTGGTCTCTATCATCTCATCACTCACTGAATAGCTCTGGCTGATCAAAATCAAGACACATTCAAGATTAAGTCTGCAATTTCCAGCCAGATCATTTCCACAAAGCTCAAGCACATATATTGGCAGCGCTGCCATTTGGGTGCACAACATCCGCAAACTCATCTGCTTTGCATCTTACATATAGTGGCAGTCTTATGAATTGCGATTTGGATCTCAGGGTAATCTGAATTGACAGGGTATGAATAAACCTATCACTTCTTTTTGGAGAACTTTTCTAATTCTTGGAAAAAGGTTGATGTTGCGAGTAGACTAACACTAGAGACTATAACCATATGAGACTTTTCGTTTCTCGTGTCAGATAATTGAGCAAATTCTCTCTAATGGATATTCCCTATATTCTATTTCCAACATCTACATGCCTATGCTTTGATTGTTTGAATTTCTTTTGCTGCCCCTCTTTCCAACAGTTTATTAATAAGATAACCGTTAGGTAAAATACGATGTGCAGCAACATTGTTCTTGCAGTCACATTCTGCACTGTTTTGTTCAAATTCCGACATCACTTCCGAACCATCAAAAATATGTTGGAAGCCCTGTTCTCGTACTCGATTTCCATTTCGGGCTCTTAGCGGATAAGAATTGAATCATTGTAAATATTAGGCTTGAAATCACACAAATCAATGATAGTCGTATTTGACTCTCGGAACAGTAATATTTAGACTAATCCAAAAGAAATAGTTATCCTTGACATTTATCTAAAATAAATTCAATTAATTTTCTTTCAATTACATTTTTTATACGCAGAATGCGAAAAAGAACTGTAAATTCTTATATTTATATAACAAACTGAACATTTGTATCAATGCAAATTTTATCTACTGATCTTCACAAGTCGAAGAAATTTAAGAAAATATTCTTATCTATCTTGGACGGCTGGAGCTCTAACTCCCGTTCGCGGAAAACTGTGTCGAAGATTTGTCGTCAACAAAGAAATTTGACCTGGGCAATCTCCTAGGAAACGGCTGAAATTGCCTAAAGAATTAGAAAAGAAGATGTAGTATCCTAGGAAATAACGTCTTTCCCATTTGACATAATAGAGTGCAGTTGAAATTTGTAAATTGATTGCATGATGAGCACCAATGGCTCTGTAGATCATGGATTGATTTAGGCATGCTTTTAGTAGAAGTTGGAAAATCTATATGCTAAATTGATCCTTAAATTTCATGATCAGTTACTAGTATGTCCGAAGATAATCCCTGGAGTATGCTTACTGCAATAGAGTTTTAACCCAATCCTGGTCTCCATGCTTATTGGCTGGTTAGTACCAGTGTTTTACAATCCAAAGCCAAACTTGGCAGCATTAGCGAATCTATAAACAGAACAAGACGCCGAAATCCGTTTGGCTACAAATGCAACGAACTTTTGGATTCTCCTCGAAGGGGTCCAATAGTCAGGCGGCAATCCAAAGCTCCAAGCTTGTGCTTGGTGCAGCAATTCCCCAAGTTTTCGACTATCGCAATGGAAAGTATGATTAAGCACTGCAAAATGAAAACAAACTATATCTACATTAGTCTAAGCATTACATTCGGAAGTTTTCAACAGAGTAGATATTTACTGGTGCAATTGAGAAGTTCTACTCGACAACGGCACTAATCCTCTCGCTAAAATATCGTCAAGGCAGAAATATGCTGGCGCATGCACGTTAAAGAGGTGTAGATTGGGTGAGCTTATCCCTTCGGATTGAAAGTGATTTACTCTTCAAATCGCTTTAATAATTTCATCCCCTATTCAGCTGCGCAAATAAGAGTTCCGTCAGGATATCAATTACGAACTGCTTACTCCACATGCTTCGCATGCTTATCAAAGAAGAATCGTAAGTGGTTGTAATATGGACTAATTTTTGAGACATTGTCTCATAATTATATTTTTAAGACGTGAATCATACATTAATAGACGAGTAGATACTAAATCTAGAAAATCTTTATCCAGATTTGTAATATCAGTTTGAAACAAAAGGGGAAACTACACAAATAAAAGTCTTATTTCATTTTCTGTCGGTCAATTAACAACTTATTCTTCCGTCCCTTTTTGTACGTAGACTACCCCATTTAAAGAAACTATGCACACTATGTCGAACACCAACAGCTCGTGGCAATTTTTACCTCACAGACAAAAAATCCTGGGTATTCAAAATTGATATCGCCTTTTCTGATAAGTAAACCATTCCCATATTGCTGGCTGAATTAAATATCATTCTTATCCAAGGAGTTCACTTCATCTTCCACCTCTCTCTCCTACGATAACCATACTTCTGACAGACTTAATAAGCCTCCATGTGATAAATCATAAAGGGGTGTTATAACTTCACCGGCTCCGGGCTAATAGGGCCGGTTCCATATTGCTGGGGAAACTTATAATTATGACCTTCTTTTAGTATACATATGCAGGTTGGAGAAACTCCTTTGGATATGAATTTTGTCTCACTTCTCCTGGAATAGCGATCCGTCACAAGTAGTACTTGGCCAACCACACAGAAGATATATGAAAAGAAGTCTTCGACAATTCTAAAATTGTAAATAATTCATCTTTGTCTTCTGTCGATGACTTACATATCATGATGGAGCCAGAAGATGCTGTAAGTTCCACACCAAGTTAGAGCTGGCTCATGTTTCTCCCACGCCAGTCCTGCAGCTGAAGCACTGGCTTAGAGAGCCCCAAGGGGCACTCTAGGTTCGTACACTTTCTTTTTCAAGGCGGACAGCTGCAAGTGAACAGAGACCAAACGAACCTGCAAATCTCATGTAAGTGGAAGGTTCGCTCACATATGGAGAATGGAAGAGTTGAGAATACACATATGGAAACAAATTTGGAAACGAATTGACAACATTCTCAGAATAATATTTTTCGACTACTTCTTATCTCTCGGCTTATTACATCTATTCTATTATTATTTAAGTCGTAAGCCACTATGTTTGGTCTACTGATATATGCACCTGAATGCATAATATATTTCACGTGTATCAACCATAATGGTGTTTCCACATCAGCATGGCACTGAAATAATAGGCAATAAGAGAGACTTGTACGCAAACATAGTTAAACAGTTATGACAATCTGTGTGTCGCCTTAGCTAAATCATGGACTGCATGGAAATTTTAATCGATCGTTTAATTTATGGTGCTTGCGCTTATGCATAGTATACATAGCGACAATGTATTTATCAACATGGCTTTCTTTATACAGACAATGCAAATGTATAGTTGCACTGTAGTCCTCCCACTATAGTAGATACATTATACATGAGTTTATCTTCTGTCGCTTGGGACATCATGCATCGATTGTATACTGAAGGATGTTTTTCTGATTTGGAAGTTGCCGTCATTTGGACCTTTCCTTCATCGCTGCAAATTATATAAATATAGATTAGCGGCATCCTCCCATTGATTCATGTCTCCTGGTAGTAAGCCTCAACCATTTTGCCTCAGATAATCTCTTTACAAATATTCATCTACAATGAGAGTGGATTTATCTTTATTAGGTAGAGCATTATCATTACAGACAACTGTCAATGCTGCTGACAGTGTCAAGACTGATCTCTCCAAGAGATGTGATGCTTACTGTCCAGGTGGAAGTTCTTATGAGTTATGTCCATCTCTTGACTTTAGCTTCCACGCACAAAATGTTAATATTCCAAAAGCAAACATAGGAATCAACGCAGTTGGTTGGAACGGTGACAATATATATCAAGTTGAGATTATGTTCTCTGTACAAGATTCATTACCAATTGGTGCATTAAATGAATTAAAGATCACTAATCTCGATGGCCCGGATGGATCCACTGTCATGTTATATTCCTTAAATACCGGTGCTAGAGAAGTCTCCAATCCTGCCTCTTGGGTCTACGATGTTTTAGTTTATGGTGACTCGTCTCTTGCCCCAAATCCAAACTCCATCTGTATGCCTCATTTCCAAATTCAGTATGATTGGTGTAACGGTGATTCAGCTGGTGCCCAAGGTTGTTCTACATGGAGCTACGCCGATTCTTACGATTATTCCAATGGTTGTACCAAAGATAACGGTAATAACGCCCAAGACGATTTCTCCGATTACTGTTGGCCCATTGAGTGTGAACAGTTAATTGACCAGACTACCACAACCTTGTCCCAAATTGAAAGTTCATCAGTTTCCGCATCGACTAGCTCATCGACTAGCTCATCATCTAGTTCACCATCTAGTTCACCATCTAGTTCGTCATCTCGCTCATTTTCTAGTTCTTCATCTAGTACTTCATCTAGAGAGACTGTGGAATATTCTTCCACTATCAACTCTTCCTCAACCTCAAAATATTCCGCTGTCAAATCTTCTTTGTATGATGCTTCAACATTATCAGCTGTTACATCTTCCATAGTGCTTGCATCTTCCACTTCAACTTTGACCACTGCTTCATCCGCTGTTGTGACTTCGCCAGTACTTTCATCTTATATTGAATCCTCAGTTGCTCCATCTTCTGTTCAATTATCAGTTGCTGCTTCATCTTCTGTTGAATCTACAATTGCCTCTTCTTCTGTTGAATCGTCAGTTGCTTCATCATCAGTTGAATCCTCAGCTGCTCCATCTTCAGTTGAATCCTCAGCTGCTCCATCTTCTGTTGAATCATCTGTTGCTCCATCATCTGTTGAATCGTCAGTTGCTGCTTCATCTTCTGTTGAATCCTCAGCTGCTGCTTCATCATCAGCAGTTGAATCTACAATTGCCTCTTCTTCTGTTGAATCCTCAACTGCTGCTCCATCATCTCTTGAATCGTCAGTTGCTTCATCATCTGTTGAATCGTCAGTTGCTTCATCATCTGTTGAATCGTCAGTTGCTTTATCATCTGTTGAATCCTCAGCTGCTCCATCTTCTGTTGAATCCTCAGCTGCTCCATCTTCTGTTGAATCGTCAGTTGCTTCATCTTCTGCTGAATCGTCAGTTGCTGCTTCATCTTCTGTAGAATCCTCAGCTGCTGCTTCATCATCTGTTGAATCGTCAATTGCTCCATCTTCTGTTGAATCATTTGCTACATCATCTGTTGAATCGTCAGTTGCTCCATCTTCTGTTGAATCA